>CM021797.1:35810208-35821794 GCA_011076525.1 Nettapus auritus
GGGTTACTTTTTTTTTAATTTAAAATTACTTAAACATTTTTTTTCTTTATAATCCGTTTTGTTTTGTTGCCAAAAAAATTTTTTAAAAATTTTTTTTTTTTTTTTTTTTTTTTTTTTTCTTCCCTGTGTACCTCAGCTTTAACCCTTGACGACTACAGAGTGTTGCCTTAAAATATTCAGGTACAGACATCATTTTATTATGGAAATGTATGCTGGTGACACTGCAGTTCAAAATCCCACTATATATCAACTTCTGTCTTCGATACATCTTGCTAGCTACAAAATAAATCCTTTTACATTTTCTCTCCACATTCCTGGGCAACTCTTCAAAGATCTTGACTGCCTGTTTGTTTTTGACTTCCTTATATACATAATAGTTTGACATCATGAAGAATATATTTGCTTCTTATGCTGCAGCAGAACTCATGTCTTCCTTGTGTAATAAATTATGTTCTGTTGTGGGCTACCTATTGCATTTTAATCCAACAGGCAGCTAAGCACCACATAGCTATTCACTCACCCCTGATTTGCCAGTGAGATGGAAGAGAGAACAATAGAAAAACAAAAACAACAATAACAACAAAAAACAAAACAGCTTGTGAGTTGAAAGAAAGACAGTTTAATATGACAGAAAATGAAAATAATAATAACAGTAAAAGATTTATTATTATTATTATTATTTTTACAATGCATGTGATGCACAGTGTAGTTGCTCACCACACACCAACCAATGCCCAGACTGTCCCCAAGCAGCATGTCCTCCCCCTTCCCCAGCCAGCCACCCCTGTTTATTGTTCAGCATGACATTATATGGTACGGAATATCCCTTTGGTCCATCTGGGCCAGCTGTCCTGGCTGTGTTCACCCCAGCTCCTGGTGCATCCCCAGCCTCCTTGCTGGCAGGGCAGCACGAGGAGCTGAGAAGGCCTTGGCTCTGTGTGATCACTGCTCTGCAACAACCAAAACATTGGTGTGTTATCAACATTATTCTCGTCTGAAATTCAAAACACAGCACCATACCAACTACTAGGACGAAAATTAACTCTGTGCCAGCTGAAACTGGGACAGAAAATTAGCCCTGTCCTATGTGAAACCAGGACAGAAAAGTAACTCTATCCCAGCCAAAACCAGGACAGTACCATATAAAATTAAAACACTTTTTTTTCAACTGATTTTTTATTTTAAAAAATAACATGAACAATCTCTGTGAGTCATCATAGTTTTGTCAAGAAGGACTGAGGCAGACAATGAAACAAATAAAATACAAAAAGAAAACTTCACTTCAGTTGGAATATTTCTACTTCTTGTCCACCTCCTTTTTGCTCTCTTTCTTCTGAGAAAGATTTGAATAATTCTTCCCAGGTTTGTTCTGGAAATCTTTATTAGTCAATAAAAGCGTTGGGCCTGCTCAGATTGATGATTCCCTTTGTATAACAACACAAATGATCCACAACTATAGATTTGAGGAAAAGTCACAGTGGGCCTCATCCTGAATGCATATTCCCTTGCCAGGATCCACGATAGAAATGCAAGCACCATTTCCCACTCTAAAGGTCTGCAAAGCTGATTACTGTCTTACAAGTTAAAAGCCATGATAACACACTTTTAGAAAAGTTATACCTCTACACAGATATTTATTCACTGTGTTTTTCTCAGAAGGCTCAAAAGATAGGATTTGATTTCTTTCTTTCCTCACAGTATAATAATTCTAAGATGGGAACAATTCCTTTAGGCCTGGCAGCATCAGGTCTACATACTGCAAAAGAGAACAAATAAGACACATGAAAGAACTGTCATCTGTCTCCACAAAGTCTGTGACTCTGTGTTCCTACTAGCTTTTACGCTGAAGTAAAGAAACCAAAATGCCTATTGGATCTCTGAAAATTTTTCTTGAAAGCTATAAAACTATATATATCCACTTCAATGGCAGTCTTGTCTTGTTACTTTATGATACCTTTGGCATTTTTGAGTATGGATTAGTAAAACTTCAAAAAAACTTCATGTCACTTCCAAAGAGAGTGAGAAAATTTTTCATGACAGTGCAGGCAAACAGAATACCCATTAGGCTTTTACCAGGAGTTCCAATACAGCTGGTGAAATGATAACCTGTTTAATGAGAGAAAAGGTGTCCAAGCACTGAGGAGTATCCACTACACTGTATAACCAGGGTTGCTGGATTTTTAACTTTCACCCATAGAAGAAAGAGCGAAAAAGAAAAAAAAAAATCCACTGAAGTGAGATGCCTTTCCTTGGATGGTTCTAGCCTTTATTCTGGTTGTGAATGAGATGAAATAAGGTTGTCAGGCAGTAAGTGGAAAATTCATTTATTCTTAAGACACCTGTGAGACAATTCTCTTTTCTGTATTCCCTTAAGTTGGTGCGTTTTCTGGAAGAGGCTGACACACCATACTCATCCCCATAACTTGGGTTTCTACAGGAAGGAATGGAGCTGGATGGGCCTTTGGAGTCCTCTCTGCAGATTTCTATTTTTTATGTATCTGGGCAGAAGTATTTTCCTCTTGACTTAGGAACCAGTACAAGCAATACCGAACCAATACAGGCTGTTTTCCTGTGTCGTACATCAGTGCAATAGTGGAAATGCTTCAACCCAACTTTATTCGCTCTTATTTTCTTTTTAACTATTTAACTGGGGGCAGTCAGTTCACTAATGATTACTCAGAAATGCCTGCAGTCTCAGATTCAAATTTGAAGAGAAAAGGGAATTATTTAGTATCTCAATTGTGAAGCAATATTGTTTTTTAGATTAAAAAAAAATCTTTAAAAAATAGCATTTGTATTTAAGCTGAAGGGGTTGTGACACCATTATGGACATTTTAAAAAATGTATCAATTTTACACTTGAATATAATCCTCAGTTGACAGAAGCAGAACAAAAGAATGATCCTGAGCTGGTTAACCAATGAACTGGTGCAATCACTTTTTCATTTCGGATGAACAGTTAAAACAACCATTCTTTGATCTCATTATGGCAGATGGATGCAATTATGTGCATATTAAAGTGTAGAGACTCTGGGTCAAAGAACTACGGAGTTACAAAGGTGACGGCAATTTTCTAGTAGTACCGTCTAGTGTTTCTAAACAAGGGTTTACCATGCAATAATTGTACAGCTGCAGTTTCCCTTTGGAAAATTGGAGACATTTGGGTCATGTTCTTAAAGGTATTTAACTACCTTTAATGTTCATGCAATCAGTTGCTGCAATGCTAAAAATCCTTTTACATTTTATGTCTGCTGAGATACCTGATGTAGCTACAGGCTTCCCAGTAGGCACCAGACCCTATATGAAGACACCTTCACACATACTGTGGAGTGTGATCCCAGGTTCCTGTATTAGAAGGAACACGAATAAACATTTCAGCTCAGTGCACAACTAACTCTGGAAGCCACTTAGCTGTGTGAATGCAACACTGCAACTGACCTAACAAAGGCCACATTTCATAACTATACTCTTGTTGGTTCCACACAAGGCTGAAGGGAACACGGCCTTTCTCTATTATTTTCTTAAACAAGCCAGAAATATCTTGTGTCACTAAAAATGAAATTGTTTCCCAAGTCACTTGGACACACTAAATTGTCTTCAGTGTTTCATATGCAGCTGCTTAAAGTTAACTTTTCAAAGTTCACTTTCTGTGACTCACATATATGGACTGACTTTTACATGGGCCTTGTTTTAAAAATGCAACTAGCTGAAACAGCTAATATTACTGGCGATAAAGGAAACCACAATGCCTTCTAAATATATCATCAGTTGGAATTTCTCTTTATTTGAGATCTTTTAATTTCCTTATGCAGACAATATATAAAATCATAGCTGTTCCAAGCCAGATACTTTGATTGCAATGTTAAGATGTTAGTCTGAACCAGAGCCAAAACTTAAAATGAGCCTACAGCTGATCTTACACATATGACAAAGGGTATGTATAAGCTGCTTTGTAATGCCACTCTGGCTGCCAGGAACTAATGGCAAAATACTCTCACTGGGCTGGCTCTTTTCTGCGTTAGCTATATAGACTGGACAAACGCCAAGCAGCCTGGGCCAAGTGTGCGCCTGTTTTGAGGTTTTATTGGCTTGTCCATTTCTACTCACAAATCAAAGAGAAAATAAGCGCTTTAGCTGGTAACATATTAAACCACTAGTCAATGGGAAAGACCTTTAAGAGCAACGTCTGTGTATTTTAGAAAACAATATAAAATAGTTTATAACTCACCACCAGCCACCTCAGGGGGAGGTAGTAACGACAAAGGATAAGTGTACAAAGAGAGTATTGGCTATGCACAATATTACAGTATGCAAGGTAAAAAATAAATAAATAAATAAACAAAAATTAAAGGCCTCTAGGGACACATAAGGAAATCTGTTTGGAGTGGAAAGTCATGTTGAGAGACCTACAAGGAAGTATTAAGTTTTTGATTTTTAAGTTTTTGCAATGATGTAGCCCCTACAGGAAATATTCCAGTTATACAAAGAAACACAATCAAATTCTGCAGTCAGCTTAAGCCTGGGTAATGAATGAATTCAGAGAACCTCCTCTGGATTTCCACAGGTGTAGCCAGGACAGAGTCTGATCATACATGCAAATAACTTATTAAGGAATAGCTTTACCAAAATCAGTCTGCTCAGTTCTTTGCCTGAAGGGAGATTTCCTTGCTGGAAATAAACTAAATATTTAAAGGATTTACGCAGTTGTCCTCAGTCTGCATCAGGTTCTTGTCCTGGCCATTAAATACTATGCATGTAAGCTAACATTGCCCAAGATAGGAGTTTACGCATAAGATGATAATTGTGTCTTGGGCACTTACTACCTGTATTATGCTACAGCTTAGTTACCAGAGTATCAGAGAGGTTGAGTAGGTTGAGTAGGACACTTTCTGTGGGCAGAACCAAGAAACAGCCAATATTACCAGAAAGTGAGTGAGAAACTAGAATGGCTTACCATCACCTTGGAGAGAAACGAATGAGGAAAAGCAAAATTATGTATCAGTGGCATGTACTTACATAACCACAGGGTCTCAGTTGACCTCATTTTTAATGAACTCATCATTACATCAATACTGTGACTCAGAAAGTAGTTTCAGCCCCACTTAATGGATGGGTAATTGGAACAAAAAGAGATTAAATGACATGCCTAATGAAAACAAAAACAACAAAAAAAATGTTTTCCAGTAGAGTGAGCAGTTAAAACCAGTGAAGACAAATTTTACCCCTAAATATATATATATATATAAGTATATATATATATATATATATAATCAAAAGTAACATGGGAGAGCAGAGAGACCAAAATTCACAGCTAGCTGAACAATAAGAAATGTGTGAGAATTGTGAAGTTTGAAAGAACATTGCAAAGTTTGAGAAATATATTCCGCCTGTTTGAAGATGTCTGGTCTTAGAAGCTAGGTAGGCATATATCAGAAATCTAAATAGAAATCATATGAGTAAGAAATAACTGTTTCTATACATGATGAGGTTTTAAAGCAAGACTGCTCAACATATGGATGTTTGGGAGCCAGGTTGGGAACCAGCATTAAACAGAGCATTAAACAAAAGCTGGACATAATTTTTATGAGGGCACAGAGGGGAGCAAGGCAGAATTAAGATAGGGTGGAAATGCTTTGCCAGCTGCTAGAAGGGGACAGAGAGGAGCTGCAGCCTCTACATTCTTATTTGCCACACAGAATTCTGAAACCCTTCCATATAAGCTCTGTGTGGTCCATTGAATTCAGCAGACCTTAGCACTAGAACAGCTGCACTCCGTTTACGCTCCTCCTAATTGCAGGCACCCCTCAATGCACAATGAATTTCCTATCAGAAGACTTTCCAAAACCATATGACTTTAATTCCAGACACTTTTCCATATATTTATAATTTATTTATAATTTTGGTTATAACTCACCAGTTCTCCACAAGGTAAAAATGGAAAAACATGGTGTCCTGATCGACTGCAATTTCCACCTATCAGTACTCCATTGCCTCTTTTTAACCTGTTCCTCATTTATCCATTTACTACAGTGTATTTTAAACTGATCACAACTGTCAGTTTTATCCATGTCAAAGTGCAAGTACATACAAATATATATATGACATATGTATACTATTATATATAAAATAGAGCAATGGTTTTCTAGAGCATCGCTGATCACATTTCTTTACTTGCATCCCTCTGTGAATAGAAATATTTGAGAGAAACCAGGGTAAAAAGGGGCATCACTATGAAAACGGATGCCATAAAGCACACAAGTCTTTTGGGGAGTAGTTGGATCATAAATAATCTGCTTTTAGAGTCTAGCAAGAGGAGATGAATTCCAGAATTTTCTTGCACTAAAGGCCTCTGTTTGGTGGGAATAAGTTTCAAAGACACTTTGTAGGGCCAACAAAAGATGGAATGTTTGGGTACAAGAAGTGTTTAAACTCCTATAATAGATCTCAGTGGAAACATTGGAAATAGTTTCAATACAAGTGATTGAGTTAATAATGAATGAAAATCCTGAAGGTTCCAGATTGCTGTCTCAAACAGAGACAAAGGAACTGATAACTCCAATAAGACCAGAAAACCTAAGCCATCAGATACATTGCTCTAAAAGGTCCCTGAAAAATGTAACTGTAATAAATAATAATAATAATAATAGTAATGACAACCAAGTAAAAACAGAAGTATAAAAATTCACTCATGTCATTAGTCTTCCCTTACACTGCTCGTGTCTGTCATGTTATTACCGTTGCTTGTGTGGAAAGAAGAAGAATTCACAGAATTTGCCAAGAAAGGCTCACACCAGCTCCTAGTTTTCATCTTTCTATTGATAGTTCAGGTGAAATCCAGTGGATTTTAAAGGGAACAGTAAAATTAAACTCTCGCTTAAGACTAAGGAGACTTTAATCCCTGCCATTGATCCATGCTTCCTTGTGCACCATAGGCATCACCTGCATTGTCCTCTTTCCTCTTGTTTCCTGACTCTGGCTGCAGGGAAGCAGAGAAGTGGTGACTCTGCACAGCACCCAACAAGTATGTATCTGAAGATCTATATCACAGTTCTGCCCTTCATATAAAACCTGACCCGGAGGTTTGTCCTCATCACAGGAATTCTCAGTATTGCCCTTCAGAAGCTGTCCATGAAACTAATCAATTTGCAGAGCTTTTTGAACACATAGGAACAAAAGTCATTATTTACATATTTTGTAAAATAAGCCTTTTTTTTTTTTTTTTTTTTTCTCAAAATATTCAAGTGCTTCACCTTCACGCTTGGCTGCAGCGATAACTTGACTCTCCTGCTCTTGGATAAGAATCACAGAGCATTATTCTGATAACTGAAATGTCCGTGCTGGCTGACAAAGTACAGTCCTCTTTTCTGAAATCCCTGTGCATTTGCAATTGGCAGAATTGTATAGGCATATTGCTCTGAAGTAAGATGTCCATGAAATTAAGGTTACCGGGACGCTACCAGGACTTAGGCAAGTGGGCGATGAAGCCAGTAATTTTAATCTCATGCAGCCTGAAATGTGATAAAGTAAAAACAACAACAAAAACAACAACAACAACCAATCAAACAAACGAAAGAAAGGTTTTTGTTTGTTTGTTTCAAGGCACTTTTATGTTTAGAAGTGTAGCTGAGGCATAAATCAATCTAAATCACATCCTTAACAGCATTCCTTTAATCCTTCTCGGTCTTGCTCTGCTGCATTGTGTATGTGAAAGAAGAACATGGTTTGTTGTTTTGACATCACTTGTACCCCAGTCTTATGACTTGGTTTGCTACAGCTGGCAATTTTTTATCTTGGTTGCAGAATAGGGATTAGAATATATAGACTATATTTCCATAGAATATGGGAGCACCTTACTGATCAAAGTGTTCCCATAATATGAAATGTGTTTTCAAAATTACAGCTTTAGGGGACTTCAGAAACTTACGGGAATGTAAAAGTTGACAGGGAGGATATAAAGAATTTGCAGAAATATCTTTGAAACACTTGGCCGTTGTTACATGCTTTTGAAAGTCACTGCTCAGGTTTCAATTTCCCACTTGCATTCTGGTGTCCACATAAAGACACTTCAGAATTGTTAATAGTCAACAAATGAGCATCCAGAAGACATGCTATCTTGTTACTTTGATCAACCCCTGTTACAAAAACAACACTGAGATTTTAACTTTACGTTTGTGTAAGTATGCACATGGAACAGCAATTCTTACTTCAAAGTACTATTCTAGCTTTCTGGAAAGACATTAAGTGTTCTTTCTAAAAATCAGATCTAACAAATCATTGTTAAGAATGTAGGTGAGCTTACCTGAACCACTCTTGCCAATGTTAAGCAGTATTCTTATACTAGTTTGACACTAGTACAACCTAGTGTCAAACCCTGGTCTGCACCACTGCAGACTGGCCTCCATCTAGACTTTCCAAAGATCACAGACCCTTGGGCTTAGCAGTTCAGCCAACTTTCAGTACACATCAGTCTCTACTTACCTGGTCCATAGTCTCTGGTTTGTGAGAATGCTGTGGGAGTCAGGCATTGGAAAGGGTGCCCTGGGAGGTGGTGCTGTCACCATCCCTGGGGGTGTACAAGGAGAGGTTGGACGTGGTGCTTAGGGACATGGTTTAGTGGGTGACATTGGTGGTAGGGGCATGGATGGGCCAGATGATCTTGGAGGTCTTTTCCAACCATAATGATTCTGTGATTCTATTAAAGATACTTATTGAAATTAGTAGTGGGATAGCTCATGCTAGTTTGGTTGAAAAAGAAATTCAGAATTAGGATATTTTAAATGTTGCTTACAAGATGACAAGTGCATTTCCTTGGGGCCAAACTCTCTGTAGTTTCCACCATGCACTCCCAAAACCACTGGCAGCTTTACAGACAGGAATACTGGAAAAAAAATCAGAGTTTTTCAAGAATAAGAGACCGCAAAATGCAGAAAGGAAATATATAAAATGAAACTGCATCTTTGTGGTGGTTTTACCGTGCTAGGCAGCTGAACACCACAACCGCTCTCTCACTCCCCCCTCCTCAGATGAGGAGGGGAAGAAGTAAAGGAAAGAACTCACGGGTTGAGATAAGGATAATGTAATTAAAGGAATATATATATATATATTAAGGAAATATTATTAATTAACAATTCAACTAAAGGGAAAAAGGGAAAGGGGAAAGGGAAAGGGAAAGGGATCAGCAAAAACAAAACAAGTAAAGGCTGTATGGAAGTGCAGAGGAAAGAAATTATTCTCTAATTCCCGCAAATGAGCGATGCCTGACCACGTCCTTGAAGCAGGGCCTCAACGCACGTAGCTGGTGTTTGCGAGGAGGACAGACGTTTTCGCAATGAAAGCCCACCCCTCCCCTCTTCCTCCTTCTTCCACCTTTTATTGCTGAGTGTGACACCATATGGTATGGAATATCTCTTTGGTTAGTTTAGGTCAGTTGCCCTGGTGATGTTTCTTTCTCACTTTTTTGCCCACCCCCCAGGAGGGTTAGAGAAAGTCCTGATGCTGTGCCAGCACTGCTCAGCAGCAGACACAACCCTGGTGTGATACCACTGCTGTTCTAGCTACAAGTGCAGAGCATGGCACTGTATGGGCTGCTGCAGGGAAAGTTAACATCCCAGCCAGACCCAGTACAATCTTAAAAGCTTCTTGGATTCCCTTTGTTTTAGCCACAGTCAAGTCTCACCTCTTAAATCTACTTGCAATTGTCCTTCTTATGTGCTCAAAACCAAAATCAGATTAATAAATCAGTAAATGTTTAAATTCTAGGAGATTGCTTAGCCAGATAAATGACTTAGCAATGCTCAGGCACAGTACTCAAATATAAGGGTGAGGACAAGTTATACTGATGGAGTAGATAGAAAATTTCACCATGCAACCATGTAGCAGGTGTCAGGTCCCCTTCCCCTGGGGCAGAGGACATATACAAAAAACGGATCTTTAATAAACTAAATTATGGAAATTCTCTGTAGTGGTAGGTCAGGTGTAGATGCTCATTCAGTCATCTCCCAAGCAATATCAAATGATGACAGGATTCATGAAGAATGAATCCCAGTGCGCATGAAACTAAGAAGTATCACATCTTTGCCAACAAGACCTTGAAATATGTCCCTACACATAAGCATAACTGCCTTGAGGGTTTATTAGATGTTTTTGGAGCAACTAACCAAAAGTAAGGGATGAAATATGTAATTCGGCATTCATTTTATAGGTATATCTGAACTAAAAACTACAAATATATGCATTACAATTCACATTAGGTAAGCCATGAGAACTAAATGCAGTAAAAGTACCAGCTGAGAAAAGGCAATTTCAGTTATATTACTTTATTATTTTTTTTTTTATTTTTAGTTAAAATCTTGACATATATGGGATTTAATACCCCAAATCTTGGCACTCTCAGCCAGTCACTACAATCAATGGGAAACTGAAATGCTCCAGTGTTAGAGGTTAGCCTTTGCCAAGAATTAGCCTCAAAATTTCTACATCAGTCTTCAACAAAACATGAGATGGATGATTATATGAATGCAAGTTCTTTTGCGGGTCTTGCTTGCACTACCACAAAGAGAATTTTTATCTATGTAACTTTAAGATTCTCAAAGGCGTTTCAAACCTAATCTTGCGAGCTAAAGAACACTCCCTGGCAGGTGTTAAGCACTTTCAACTCTCATTAATCTCAACAGGCTGGAGGATACAAATTAGGAGCTTCCAGTTCAATTGTACCCTCATTCCACATGCTGAATTTTCATGTAAGTCCATGGAAGCTGTGTGTGTGTGTTGTGATGGCCCTTCATAACTGACTACAATTCGCATTAAAAACAGCTGCATCTAAAAGTTTAATGTGTTTTAAATTAGCCTTATTCTTAATATTAGCTGATTAGGCCCATTTGCTAAAACTGTATTTTATTATCAGGCCTAAGAGATTTTAAATAAATACATTTTAATAATAGCAACCTTTGCTGCTGTTGATTTCTAAACTGAGACTTTCCTTACTCCTTTTTTTTTAATTATTTTTATTTTTTTTTAATTTTTAAAGACAGAATTATTTTCTGGCATATATGAAATGTGATACAAGAAATGAGGTATGCAGACTGGGCCATTATCAGTGTTGTGACTGTATGATTTTCATTTGGATAATATCCTTCACTGGGAGATCTCACAGCACATTAAAAAAGCTGCCAAGAGAACCTTCTGGCAGTTCTTGAAGGGTGCTGCTGGCATGTCACCCCTCATGGGATGACTGTCCCCTGATAAAACGACTCAGAAAATCATAGAGAAAGTGTAACTGGAGACAATGACTCCTGTGCAGTTTCTCTCCCTGGAACAGAACTCACAGGCCAATGAATAGGGCAGTTTTCATGGATTCACTGACCCTCACGATGTCTCATCTCAGGAACTGAAGGGTGGCAATCCTGTTTGGGAGCCAAATCCAACCTGAGTTCTGTTTTAATTGTTTCTTTGTATAACAGATAGGCCACATTAAGACTGTCAGGAAACAATGTTGGCGACTGTCCTGGTTTCAGTTAGGACAGGGTTAATTTTCCTCCTAGTAGCTGGTAGAGTGCTGTGTTTTGGATCAGGATGAGAAGAGTGCTGA
>CM021797.1:35826794-35950869 GCA_011076525.1 Nettapus auritus
AGCCGCCCTGGGCCGCCGGGGCTGTCCCCGCCGCCTGCTGCCGGAGCCGGCCGGGACCGGGCGCCGGGCGAGGTGAGGGAGCGGGAGGGGGCCGGGCCGGCGCGGAGCCGTGGCGGCTGCCGCCGTTACTCAGCGCTTTTTGCTGAACGAGGGACGCGGAAGAAGAGCGGGGAGCCCCGGCGGGTTAATCTGGGGAGCCCCGAAGTGCTGCGTGCCGCCTTGCTGCTGCCTTCGGCTGCCGGCGGGTGTCCGGGGCGCTGATTTCCTCGCGTTGGCTCCTGCGGCCGGCCGGCAGGCGTGTGCCCGCGAGGGCCGGAGGCCTTCAGGGCGCGGGCTGGTGCTGCCAAACCCGCCCCAGCTGCAACGTTCGTGGCTGGTTTTACCCGCACGGCTGGCTCTTCCTCCCTCTGGGCCTTAGCACACGCTGCAGAAGCTGGCTGGGACGCAGTTCCGTAGCTCGCCCGTGTCCTCCCGCAGCGCGAGGGGCCGCACCCCGCTGGCGGTGTCGGGGCCGGCAGCACCGCCGGGGCCGGCTTCCCGCGGCCCTTCCCCGGCGTGGCGCGTGCGAGCAGCGGCAGCGCTTGACGCCAGGCACGTGTGTCCCCGTGCCCTGGCCTGCGAGGGGCACCCAAAGGGTCGTGAGACCTTCAGAATAAGCAAAACGCGCTAAAAGTGGTCTGGGTGGCGGTTTTCTGCGTTTTGTTGTTCGGTTTAGCTTAGCTTGTGCTAATGGCTTTTAGCGAACCGGCATGGGCCAGGTCTGAAGGTGTGGTGCCGAGGTAACCCTGCTCTGGCCCGGTTGCACCGGCACTGCTTGCCCTTAGCATTAGGGTTTTCAAACTGAGTGTGTGGGGGACCCCGGAGCTGATGATCCTTGTGGGTCCCTTCCAACGCGAATATTTAACAATTATCTGTTAGGAAAACAAAGCAGGAGTCCCTTGCCTAGCCCTTTTTTTTTTTTTTTTTTTTTCCTTAGTTCATTTTTGTGTGTGTGTCCGTGTGCTGGACACCCACTGGTGGGTGTTTTATCCGGTTGATGGCATAAAGTGCCTCTTCAGCAGTGCTGATAAGAAAAATACAACTGATGCCAAACAAAAAGCACCTCAGGACAAGCAAAATGTAGTCAGTTACAACTTAGCAAGGCAGGGGCTGACCTACACAGGGCAGGTTTGGGGGATACTTCGTGGCCACTGTATCCCACCCAGCTGAGACCGGCTGTTTTGGCAGGGTCCTGTGCAGCATGTTAGGAGAGGGTTGCTCTAACAATCTGTAGGTAGTTATTCCCTTTCATCGCATTCCTGTATCATCGTCATCATTATTACTACCTTTTTTTCTTTTTCTTTTTCTTTTTCTTTTTCTTTTTCTTTTTCTTTTTCTTTTTCTTTTTCTTTTTCTTTTTCTTTTTCTTTTTCTTTCTGGAGACAGGGAAACGCAGAAGATCGGTTCGCATTGAACCTGTCCTGTATATGGATGGATTTGTTTCATGGTGTTGATGCTTCCTGTGCAAGGGTTGTGTTTTGTATAATGCTAACAATCTGTACCAGCTGTAACGTGGGAAAAACGCTACAGGAGCTGTTAATGTTAAAGGAGATTCTGCTAGTAGTTTTTATTTGTCTGTGGTTTGTTTTTTTTTTGAGAAGCAGCACTGTACTGAACACTGTAGGCTGGGGTAAAACTTACAAGTGGTTTTCAAGGCTGTTTCTGATAGGCCGTAGAGACTGCTATCAGCTGTCATGAGCCTGGCCCTCCTTGTTTTGTGGTAGAAGCCTGATAAAAATAGGAAACACTTCTTTGTGGTTGCTTTTCCAGGTGTTGCGACTGTTGTGTGGCAGTTATGCTGTTCATGGGATAGGAAGGAGTTGCAAGAAAAACTGATACTTAGTCCTGTCTGTAACAGTGGCTTGGCATGCTGACAAGAGTGGGCAGCAACCATTCTTCCCCAAAAGTGAGGAAGCAGTTGCTCTTTTTTTTTTTTTTTTTTTTTAATTAATAGCAAGTGCTCACCAAATTAAAGTATGGAAACTGAAGACAGTTACCTTTTTGCTTTACTCCTTTATTTTCACAGCATCTGTCTTGACCTAATCTTGATAGCTTTTACATCTTCAGTGTCAAAAAGCAAGGCACTAGCTTAAGAAAAAAGGCTTTTTGGCAGTAGTGGAGGTGGTTTTCTGTTCGTTTTTAATTAACTCCAGGTTTAGGTAGTGATGAAGTTCCTTTTTATAAATCACGGATGGAAGTGTCTGCAGCAAGATTTTGGCTGTCCTTGGCTCTTCAGTTACTATCTACAGCAGCTGTTCTTGTCTTAAATGTGTTCTTCTTTTTGTCTTGTTATAGCATCACTCTCAGCATGCATAAATTATTGTGTGACGTTTCGGTGAGGGTTTTCTTGTAATGGGAAAACTGGAAATGATACTTGAAGAACTGGGATATAAATGAATAACAGTCATGCTGGGAAGATGTGCCTGATTCAAGAGCATACTTAGCAGTTCCTAACCATTTTCTGATTAAAGTCTTGAACTGCTAAATTTGGCTAACTACCAAATGCTAACAAATATATAATAAAAATGCCTCTCTTCCAAAGCTTTCAGAGGACGGTAGCCACTAACTTTTGACTGGGTCCTTCTTCCTTATGATTTTTCTTTTTGATAATTTCTAAGTTTGCAAAAAGTTTAACCTGTCAACTTCTTGCCTCTTGTCAGAAGGGTGAGCTGTCAGCGGTACTAAGACAACACTGCAGGTGATGATCTTCCATCGTCTGCTTGAGGTTGCAAAGTCAGCAGAAGGGAATTAGATGTTCCATCTAAGGCACAGTGAGAAGAAGGGCTTATTTTTTGAGGCGAATAACTATGAAATCATCTGCACAGGTTAGGTGGGCTGTAAAATAGCATTTCATGTGTATGTTGTACTAGTGTGAAATAATAGCACTCAGGTAACGGCCCGGTTACAGAGACATTCTATTACGTAATGCATGGCAGATGAAAAACTTTCTTTTTTTTTTTTTTTTTGGTGCCTGTGCAAAATAAAAATCTTGGGGAATAAAATAAAGCAATTTGTTAAAAATAAGCTTTATTTTGTTCTTCTTGTTCATAGTACTTGAACATTAAATGTTACAGCCTTCATATATTTTGTGATTTCTAATTCTTCTATGGGATTTCTTGAAAAAACAAAGCCTTTCAGCTTAGTATTAAGCCTGCAAGCAGTTCCATGCCTGCTCAACAGTGTCTGTCAGAGTGGACAGATGCGCTTTGTTGTATGGTGATGTTACTGTGATGCTTGAAATTCTCTTCGTACTTAACGATGATAGCACTACATTTCTAGCTCGGCAGGTCTCTGAATACTACGTATTTCTAATACACCCTCCAAAAATGCCATTAAGAGTTGCACGCACTGGATTCCTGCATTTTCCACAACATTTTACGATTGCATTGCCGTCTAAGTTTTGCAGCAGTGGCAGGGTGGAACTTCAGGAGATCAGGTTGTGTTGTATTCAAGGTCATGTTGGTAGGATGCTGTGGGAGGTAGCCCTGCAGGGTAAAGGAGCTCAGGACAGCTGGCAGAGCTGTGAGCATAGTGTCCTTCAGGAGCAAGAAGGGACGGTGCTAATGTTTAGGAGACCAACCAGATGTACTGGGAGGCTGAAGAGCGAGCTCCAGTGTGAAATGAGCAATATGCAGGAGGAAGAAGCAGGCACAGGCTACAAAAGCACAGTTTAGAAATATTGCTTGGTCATACAGAAATGCTGTCAGAGAAACCAAGGCTGAGCTGGAGTTGAAAGTTGCACAGGACATCAGCAGCAGCAAGAGGAGCCCCCACGGTCACACTCGTAGTAAACGGCCGACCAAGGGAAAGGTCTGCAACTGAAGGATCCAGGGAACCATCGTCTAGTCAGCATCACTTCGGTCCCTGGGAAAGTTAGGCAGTATGCACTTGTAGAAACAATTTTTAACTGCACGAAGGAGACTGGGACTGCATGCAGTCAGCATGGATTTACCAAGGACAGATCATGCTCCCATAACCAACCTCACTGCTTTCTCCAGTGAAGTTACTGGTGCTGTGAACAAGGAGGATGTTTTACGCTGTACCGAGACCTTTGAAAAAGTCTCCTGTTGTCTGCCTATCACCAGTTTGTGAGATACGTCCTGGGTAAGTGGGCAGTATGTTTGGTGGAAAACTGGATGGCAGCCGGGGATGCGAAGTGCAGCAGGCTGTCAGCGATGCTGCCCTGCAGGGATCAGCTGGGGGGCCCAGTACTGCTGCCTGGCCTCATTAACAGTCGGGGCGGTGGGGTGGAGCGCGCTCCATGGGTTTGTGGCTGACGTCAAATTGCAGGGTGAACTCAAAGCACTGGTAAGCAGGCTGTTTTTCGGAAGAACCTAGACAGTCTGAAAAATGGGCTGATAGGAACATTTAGGCAGTTCAGCATGGTGCAGCGCAGTGTCTTGCACCTGGAATGGAGCAATCCCACACACTGACACAGGCAGTGGCTGACTGTTTAGGAAGCAGGTCTGCAGAAAAGGCCCTGGGGCAGTCGGTCCTAGCAGATGCCAAGTTGGACGTGAGTCAGCAGTGCAGCGTGGCAGCAGGGAGGGCTGGCTTCACCTCGGAGTGTGTTAGTCAGAATGCAACATCTGTGACCATGATTATTCCCCTCTATCAGGTACTTGTGAGATAGCATCAGGAGTGCTATATCCAGATTTAGGCGCCCAAGCATGAGAAGGACACTGGGCTACGTCCATAGAGGCCATCAGGATGGTCAGGGAGCTGGAGCACAAGGCATACAAGGGGAGGCTAAAGCAGCTGAACCCTTTCAGCTTAGCTTCAGATGTTTTTCCTTTAGCTGATTAAATGCCAGGAATTTTATATTCATTGAGGTGGTAAATATTATTTTTCAGTTTTATTGCTGTGAATGGAATTCGTTGTGGCACATCGTGCGTTTGCATGTTTCCACATTGTTTGATACAGTTTTTTGGAAAATTGGTGGCAATATTCTGAATGCGTTGCACCAACAGCATGTCTTGAAATTGGAATATAGTGTATGCATATTTTGTTTTGGTTCTTATTGCAAAGCATTAAAATTAGCTTTTTAGCAAGTGCTAGGTTTTTTTTTTTTTTTTTTTTTTTTTAAGAAAGCCATTCGAAGATTTCAAAGGTTTGTTTACAATGAACTAAAATATTTTAATGTTTGCAGTTTTTCTTCAATGTCAGTGCTGTGCAACCAGGTAAAATGAGCTCTGATTTCTCTCCAATTTAGGTTCCTGTGTGCTTGCAGGTCTGCATACTCCAACTTTTAGAGAACTCTGGAAAGTTTTTTTGTCAAGTCTTCCAGCTCCTAACTACAGTTAGTATTTAAGTCTTACAGGTAGGCTTTTTTGTTTGTTTGTTTGCTTACTTCTGTTTTTGCATGAAATACTTGAAAAATATATGGAGTTTTTTGCATTTGAAATCATATTTTAGAAACAGAGCACTCCTGAGCTGTCCCATTATGAAGTCAATGTAGTTAATGCCCTTGAGGGCATTCTTAAGTATATGCTCTCAGAGTACACACGTGGAACTGTGGAACCATGTGGAACTGTGTATATGCTCCATCTTTAAGAAATATCGATCACCCATTCTTCACACGAGCACACTAAGTATTCAGCATTTCTTGGGTTTAAGCCTGTAAAGCAAAGTAATGTGGTATACTTATGGGGAAGAAAAAGATGTAATGCTTACACTTGCTGTTATGTGTCAATAAACACCTGAGCAAATTTTCTGGCAAATAACAAATACAGTCCCACACATATTTTTTTAATCTCTGTTGCAGAGCATGATTTAGTGTCACATGACAGAGCCAAAATGTCAGACGACATTAAGAAGAGGTTTGAATTTCCTAATGCAGTTATTCAGTCACAGGTAATTTTTATTCTTTAAAACATTAAATAAATTTAATTGTCTGTAGAAATCTTTGTTTCGTGTCCTGCTGCCTGGCTCTAAAAAGGTGGTAAGAATGAGTTTTTAGCTGCAAGGCCAGAAAACTATAAAAGTAGGTTATAGCGTCCCGGGTTTCTCAGCCTGAAGAAGGAGAAGAGAAGGCTCTGGGAATACCTTACTAGTGGCCTTCCAGTACCTAAAGGCAGAGTACAGGAAAGCTGGGGAGGGGCTCTTTGTCAGGGAGTGGAGCGATAGAACAAGGGGCAATGGTCTTAAACTAAAAGACGATAGATTTAGATCAGAGGTTAGGAGGAAATTCTTCACTCAGAGGGAGATAAGGCACATGAACTGGTTCCCCAGAGAAGCTGTGGATGCCCCATCCCTGAAGGTGTTCAAGGCCAGGTTGGACGAGGCCCTGGGCAACCTTATCTAGTGGGTGACATCCCTGCCCGTGGCAGGGAGGTTGGAACTAGATGATCTTTAAGGTCCCTTCCAACCCAAACCATTCTGTGATTGTATGACATATTTTTCTCCTGTCTGATGAGAACTAATGTTGAATTACTGTAGTCTTGTCTGTCCTGTACAGTTCCGCTGTCATCAGCAGACCAAAATGCCATTATTTTCAAGTCTGTCTGGCTTCTGATCATATCCAACTGTAACTTTCTAATTTAAATCTAGTGTTTACCATAGTATTTTTGGTGGGCAGCAAGGAAGAAAGTAATAAATTTTGTTATTAGGTCTATTGCTTAATAGACCTATTACGTCTATTTTTTTAATAGACCTTTACAGTTTCACTCATTTCTCATATCAGTATTTTAAATGCTTCCCTTTAGCTCTAGGATCGGAGCTAGCTTCCCCCATTTTCTGCTTCTTCCTATTTTGAATTCGGGGTTAAATTTGCAGCCAATTATTTGATGGATTTAGTTGATGTGAATTCAATCTGGGCAACAGGGTTCCTCTGCCTTTTCAGTTTAGCTGAGGTTGCATTGATTTACAGTGATAGAGTTTGAAAGAGAGACAAAGAAGTCCACTTGCAAAAAGATTGGCAATTAAGGAAGGTATGTCCCTGAAAACTAGAGTTCTTCTTTAGTCTAGCAAAGTGTCTTGTGCTGCAGATGAATTCATGTTGTCTAGCCTTGGAGAGTAGGACTCAGTATCTTTCAACCAGTTTTCAGAACTTCCTTTTGTGTAAGTATTGCTGATATTTCTTGTTGTTTTTGTTTGTTTGTTTGTTTTTTCCTCTACTGTCTCTTGTCTCTCTTCCCTGCTGTCTCTTGGTTTATCACTACAGCTGTTTGTCATTAAGGAGTTTGTGCTGTGCTTTGGTCGTTTCTCTAGCTTCTACTTCTATTCTTTGACTGCTCAAAAGCACACCAAAATCTTCCAGCTGTCATCAGACATCTGCTCTGCAAAGCATGAAGCCTGTACAGACAAAAGATCAGCAAAGTGATGGACTTGAGCAGTTTTCTGGGGCAAAAACATTTACTGATAAATCAAGTTCTTGGAACATAATGGGCTAATCTGTGTTCTGGCTTTTCTGTATAGCTTACTCCAAAAGGCTCTTTCTGTTAATGATCTTTCTTCCCTCAGTGTAATGAAAGTGGTTTTAAGGATGCAGGTGTGAATTCATTTTCTGAAGTTCCTTATGATCCGGAAAATGAAAAATAATATATTTGCTTTTTAAGTTATCTAAGAAAAGATCTAATCTACCTGGGGAGCATGTTGTTGCTTTTGCAATAAGATAGCTGCAGAGAAACAAAGATCTGACTTTGTCCCACTTACTCATTTTGTTTTCACAACGGTAAGATTCTTGGATAACAAAGCATTCTCTCAGTAAAGAAAAAAAATAATTTTCTAGTCAAATAAATCAGAGTGCATATCGAAACCTTTGAAAGGCATAGTCCCTGTAGTCTAGGAAGGCTTATAGTGAAGTTGTTCCTGGAAATGTGACCTGCTCTCTTGGAGTTTGTCATGTTAGGCTAGCAGCTAGCATCTAAAGGAGGTGTGAATAAATCCTGAAAGGAGAAGAAACCTGAAATCCTTTAAAATCTCTGTTTGTCTTTCTATAAGCTGGTGAAACAGAAATGTTACTGGTGGTTTTGTTTTGTTTTGTTTTCATCTTGGCTTCCTAGTTTACTTTTTTTTTTCCAAAAGTAAATAGCAGTACTTGCTACAGGGGAGCAGATGCAGCTGTTATTTGGTACAATGATAATCTGCAACATTTTTATTTGCTTGCTATGAAAAGACGTCTTTCTGCCTGTCTCAGAAAAGCTTGTCTGTGTAGCTGTATCAGTGATTATGAAGCAAGACAGAATAAAGCATTAGAGAGAAAACTAAAGTCAAAATGCAAACACCCTGAAGCATTTGAAATTTATTTAAGGTTTAAGTCTGTATTCACATTTTAAAAGGAGTTTGAGGAAGTCACATATTTCTTCTGTTGAAATAGAATGAGAAATTTATTTTCTTACTGCTCAAATGAACGAACATACTGTTTTTAGAATTGAAGCCCTGGTCTCAAGAACAACATTTTCCTGGAGAACCTTGAAAATTTAAATCAGGCTTGTTCATGACTTCTTTACCACAGAATAGCTTTATGAGAAATACAGTTAAATACAAATGCCTTGTTTAAAGTAAATGAAACGTTTCTGGCAGTAGGTGTGCTGTTGGGTATGTAAAAGGCTTAAGTTATGAGGCGATGTTCATCATCAGTGTTTTGTTAAACCTGTGCTGCAGAACTTTGCACAAGATTATTACATGTGTTCTCTTGTTTCCTCTCTTGCTTCCAATGCCTAGTAAAGGATATACACATGGTCAGTGCTGCAAAGTACACTGAGATCTGTGCAGCAGCCTTATTGCACTCTACAGGTACCTGAAAGGAGGCTGTAGCGAGGTGGGGGTTGGTCTGTTCTCCCACGTGCCTGGTGACAGGACGAGGGGGAATGGGCTAAAGTTGTGCCAGGGGAGGTTTAGGTTGGGTATTAGGAAGAACTTCTTCACCGAAAGGGTTGTTAGTCACTGGAATAGGCTGCCCAGGGAAGTGGTTGAGTCACCATGCCTGGAGTTCTTCAAAAGACGTTTAGATGTAGAGCTTAGGGATATGGTTTAGTGGAAGACTTGTTAGTGTTAGGTCAGAGGTTGGACTCGGCGATCTTGTAGGTCTCTTCCAACCTAGACTATTCTGTGATGGATCTGTAAATGTCTGTTACAGCTGATAAGTTAAAATACCTGTAATTCCTGAGTATTTACCTAATACTAATCTTGTAGGATGTTCTGTACAAACCCCCTTGTCTCTGTGGGGGGTCTTATGGAAGATTGTTTCCCTTCTGCTGCAGGGTAATGATAAAAAGTATGGCAGTATTAGGGGGTTATTTGACTCTAAGATGTATTTCGTCTTCCATACCAGTGTAAGCATAGTGTTTCAAATCATGATCATAAGCAACAGAAGTATAAATTCTTCCTACCAGTGGAGTGAAAAATAATGTTTCATATGTGTGTTTACTTCTCTCTTTTAGGCTGTGGGTCATCTGATTGCTGCAGTACTGAAAGAAAATGTTTCTTCAGGGAAGATCAAGCAGGCATCTCAACAGGTATGTGCCATTCTTCAACTTCTTTATTTTCTATCCATAGAGGCTTACATTTTTCTGTGGATTTCTATTCTGTAATTTCAAGAAATCCTAAGTAAGTTAAGTAAAGGATGTTGGCAGTGTGTGTCTGGGCATACAGGTGGTGGCTAAGTCTTCTGGATTAGAAGGCAGAAGCCTAATTTTGCCAAACAGCAACATCAAGATATGCTCAACTGAAGGAAGTCATGTTTATTTACATTACCAGAAGTGAAGTGTCACATGGGGAGATAATGCCGTTTGAGTAAAAAAAAAAAAAAAAAAAAAAAAAAAAAGAAAAAAAAATACATCAGAATAGGTATTTCATAAAGAATATCCTTTCATGTGGCTGTGCTGGTGTTTTCTTTCATATTAGCTATGTGAAGCTCACATTTCTTTGAGAGAACTTGGTGTCTGTCTTAACTGAGAGACATGTAAATTGCTGGTGTCACAGCAATGTAGGAGAGGTCTTAGATAAGATTTCTACCATTTGTCCTCTCCAGAAGCTGATTTGTACAGAAATGAGCAGGAAAAAAAGCCTGTGGATTTTTCCTTCTAGTCTGAACTATTAACAACACCCTCTAGTCCCAAACAAGCAAACCCAAAATCAAACCTGAAAGGAGCTGAGTTTTGACGTGAAGGAGTGTTTGAGGTGCGTAGTTTCTCCAACAGTAGCTCCTAGAAATTCCTGAGCGTTGTCATGTTCCTAAATGACATTATGTCTTGAGCAGACAGCTGACTCTTCCCCTCTGTTGCCCCATGAAGTTACTGAACTGAAGCATGGCAACACCTTCTAAATCAGTAAGAAATAGAAGATGGTTCCCCTTAATATTATACGCTCTTTTTTTTTTTTTTTTTAGGAGCGTTTTGCAGTATTCAGTTGATTAAAAACGTTTTTCTTTGTTTCTCCATTCAGAAACCACAAAGTCAGTAAACCAACTCATAAATGCAAATTTATCATCAAAAGAGACAATTGGTTTAGTGGATACTGCCAAATGTTTGTCCTTACTAGCAAATGGAGAGAAATGAAGGCTTCACTTGGTGAATAAAGGCGACTTACCCCTATAGCTGTTGCATGCCTGCCTTTAGCTGTTTGCACTATACCCTGTTATAGACACTGCTTGACATAGCAGTTCCTGAGATGTCTCTAATTACAAGTTAATTTTTGCAAGGAAAGTAAAATCGATGCTGGCTTACCTGCACAGCTGAAAAATTCTTCCACCTTATTCTTTTTTTGAGAGAGTCCTGCCCATACTGAGGATATAGGTAATTTTGCATAGGAAACATGGGAACTGTCCAGAGGAAGCCCTTTTTCGGTGAAGAATCTGTATCCCAGCTTCTTTCTGTGATCTCTAAGACTTCAGGGGAAGCTATTGAGCAGATTTTTACTCAAAAGGGTGTTTGAAATGAAAAGAGAAATCATTGTCAGCCTTTTTATTGCTCATCTCATACTTCTAATTTCAGACTCCTGCTCTGAACTTGCTCTGGGAGAAGTGCTGCAGTGAGAATGTTGCTTTGAGGACAGCCTGCTCTGAGGGTTTGGTGGCACTCGTTGCAGAGAACCATGCTGAGCTCGAATATGTTCTTCATGGAGCTCTCAACCTAATTCCCTCAGCGAGGTAGTATTTGTTTACTTGATTTTGTGCCTTTTGTCAACTTGTTGTCAGTCTTTACTTTTTCCTTGAAAATCCAGTGAAAGAGGAGTGGCTCTGTGAATGACTGTATTTTCAAACAGTCTGTGGCATTGAGGGCTGACTGTGCCCTGCCCTTCTGTATTGCTTTCATCTTAGCAGGGACTGTGTGGACTTGACTCTGAAGGAAGAACTTATAGTCTGTCCTGTGCCTTTGAGTGGAAAGAGGTAGAAGTTTAGGCTAATGCTTTGAACTTGGAACTGGAGAACCTCAGAAGTCATGACATTGCCTGGTTTGTTGTGTGTACCATGGGGAGAAAAATGGCAGTAACTTGCATAATAAGAGGTGGGGGAATAACTTCCTAATCAGCCTGTCCAAATAACTCACTATTCACATGGAGATGCTATAAGGTTCTGGGTGGGAATTATGGATGATGGCTTTTGTTTCCATGTCGGCTAAAGAAGAAATCACTTTACCTAACTTTGCAGCTATTTCCTCTTACAAAACTCTGCAGATATAGTGCCTGCATCTCACACTGTAGTTCTGAGATAGATGGCCTGCCCAACATATTGGGAGAATGCAGCTGTTGTGGGGGAAAAAGGAATTGTGCATTAAACTTAGAAATGGAAAGTCAAATAATGTTAGGGCAAGTGTTTCCACACAACTCTCCCAACCTTATAAAGTTGACTTTGGGCTATCTTTGTGTCTCCTCTGACTTTTGGAAGATAACTGGATTTCTGCACTAAGCCTTCTTGTACTCTTCCTAGAGAATGCTAGTGTCATTTTAGCCGAAGCTTCTAACTGGTGCTTCACCTGTGGTGCATTATGCTGGTGAGCTCAGCACAGAGGTTGCAGAAACCATGCTATTCAAGATAAGTTTTTCACTCCTAGCCTCAGAGAATCAGTTCTAGGCTGAGATTTCTCTTGATCAGTCTGAGCCAAAGGTGAGTTTAGGTGTGAGTAAACTGCAGTGAAATCCTGAAGAAATCACATGTTTAGGAAAAAAAAAAAAAAAAAGACTTTCTGTCTTTGTGACTTAATTGTTAGAGGTTGGATTACTCCTAGGATCTTTCTGTGGTGATGCTGACTGCTGAGTTAACAGTAGCTGGTTACAGATTCCTAGGAAAGGTTTTGTAAGTATATTTTTATAAAGTGAATAATTTCTGTAAACAACTATCCTCCGAAGGACGTTCAATCTGGGGTCAAGGGAGTAATCTGCATTGTTAACAAAGAAGCAAAAGCACCTGTGCTATAGACTGAGAATCTGAGCACTGTGACATAATGAAACTCTTCCTTCAATTTAGCTGTGGCTTGTGAACTAAAAAACGTTAAAATTCTGATCCACGAAGAGTTGTTGCAGTACCAGCAGTACATGGCGAAGTTAAATGTTAATACCATTTTTACATAAGGAAAAAAAAGAGTGTATATCAGGATTTCTTAGACTGAGCTAACCTTAGAAGTAAAAGTAGAGTTCAAATGTTAAAAGAGCTCTGCCCCATTTCCACGCCATTCTTAGTTTTTTTTCCATGCTATAAACCAATGTAAATGATTAGTTGCTGGGTAAATGATTAATCTACCAGTAAGTGCTGTAGATTACGTAGGAACCCTTTATATGTATACTTTTGGCATTGCTTTCCTCAAGCTGCCACAGTTCAAACCACATCCACTATGGACTGCAAAGTAGGGTTTATACCAAACATAGCAGTCTTTGCATTAAAAATGTCTGCAGCCTCAGTAGCCTATTAAACTGATGGTTTGTGCTTGGTTCATTTCAGTACTGATGCTTTTTATTCTTTTGACTATTTTAGAGTCTTAGTCTGCTGTTCTGTCTTATTCCCAGCCAATTTTTCATCCAGGTTTGCTCTGGGGCTTTGTCCTGCTGTGTGCACAGTGTCTTTAAAAGAACATATATATGAGATTAGCAGCCAGCAGAAAGGCATGAGCAACTGCCGAGCACCTGTCAGTGCTGGGTAGAGTTAAGTAAATGTTTTATTGGCAAAGACTGTTGGTGTGTTCTTTCTTCCTTTCCTTATGTTATGGAGAATTTAGCAGGGGCTTAGTATACCTGGTGGTGTTCATTTTGTCAGGTGTATCAAATTCTGCATGCTAGGAAAGACATTTGTGCTGTGAGAGGCACACATCCAGTGCTTGTCTTTATGTGGTTCATACTATACTGATTACACAGATGAGAAGCTATTCTTTGGTGCATTGTTGTACCTGTTGGTTAGACTCAATATGCAGTTTCCTCTGATGCCTTTAAAATCTAAACCTGATGGAATGTTTTATGTGTGTTTGGGTGTGTGTATATGTATATACATGCATACTTTTTTGTGTATATACACATACATTAAATACAAAAATATGTATATATAATAAACTTACACATACGTGTGTGATTTCGCTTTGCTTTTCACATTGATCTCCAGCTTTCTGTACTTTGATTCAGCAAAACCTCTGTCCTCTGCTCGTAGGAATCATCCCAGTCCTTTCTGTTGTAGCAGAGCGAAAAACTGTGGCCTGTATTCAATAACATATCATCATAAATAATCAAATCGTTCTACTGGAAACCTGTGAAACAATGAATTATTATAATCTTATAAGAAATTGTCAGAAGGATTTTTGTGTATATATGTTTTCTGAATGTTTTTGTCACCTGAGCATGTATGCTTGTAGGGAAATTCTTACAATATGCCACGCCAATGTGCTGTTTGAGTTCAGAAGTGGCACACAAAGCCTAAAGCAGGCATCCCCCCATCAGGGAGTTCAGGCCAGCAGTACTGGAATATCAGAACAGTCGAGCCTGTTTTCTTACTGTTTTTGCATTTTCTGTGCTGAATAGTTACTCTGTTGGAGCTGGGGGACGTGCCAGCAGATTTACCTTTAAGTGGCCATGCCCTTGGATGTAGTGTCTTTGAGGCTGTCGTTCTCTTTCTCCCTGTCGCTGTCCAAAAGGTTCCTCTTCCTCCTCCCCTCCGTGTGTTAGGCTGCATGTATTGGGATCTGGAGGCCTGCTCTGCTCCTTTATTTTGGTTGCTTGGCAACAGATTTCTGCATAACCTCATATTTTCATGTATGGTCGGATTTCAGTGTTTCAAGAGGCAGGTGTCATGGCAGCCAGTAATTTTAATGATTACTGGCACATTTTGTAACTGATCCATTTTTGGAAGAAAGAAGGAAAACAGGAGCACGTTCTGTTTTGATTGGGGTCAGTGTTTTCCAGCACTATTGGCAAGAGTATGAAAGGCACAGAAGAGTACATATACTTCTTTGTCTGTGTCTGGTATATGAATCTAAACTTTTATTGGTGGGATATCCACTGTGGGAATCTCCAGATGTTCCCTATCATACCTTACCAATTTATGGAAGAGTCTGTCTGCAGGTGGTGTTAAATTCAGTAAAGATCTGGGAGTTAGAAGTGATATTTGTCCGTTTTCTTTGATGTGAATTTTAGGTTTTGATTTTAAAATTTTGCATTTTTTTTATTTTATATTATTTTAAATATAATTTTGCACCTTTGCATTTTCAATTTTTTTAATCTTCGGTAAAGTACTTGTAAATATCAAGCCTTGATTTTTGTTTGTGATTACATGTTGTTAACCCATGGTTTTGAGCTGATGATTGTCCAGCCAGTGTGTGAAAACTCCGGTCTTTTAACAGTGCTCATATGAAGTCTCAGTGGTCTTTGATGTAAGTTCCTTATATTTGTTCAGACTTTTTTGATATCTCTTCGAAGTTTGAATGTATGTAGATCAATCCATAATTTAGGGTGGTTTTTATGGAGCACACTGCATTCTGTGCCAAGCAGTTAGTATTTCTGTATCTCAGTTTGTTCATGTGTTAAATGAGTGATGGTTTCTTGCGTGAATTCTGCATAGCTTCTTGTTTCCAGCTTGCCATTCAAGGAGTTCCTGCAGCGTTACATTCACTGATGGAGAAGTGGAGTTACAGATAAATCTGTTTTTGTTGGTTGGTTGGTTTGTTGGTTTTTTGTTTTGTTTTTCTTCCAGGAAGGAAAGAGGAGAAATAGTAAATCAAACCAAAAACCCCCTCTAGCCTTCAATTCTTTTTTCCACCTGTATTTTGCCATATATGATAGAACCAACTTTTTATCTGTGTCAGGTGGTGATCTTTTAGACTAGTATATTGTGTTAGCTCTTCCTGTGCATTTTGCTTCTGCTAAAGGCAGGAGTAAATGTGTTTCAGTGATATGAGTAGTGATCTATCTAATAGACTTTTAGGGGATATGTTTTAACTGTATAGCATTTTCTAGATGAAGAGTCCAAGAATCAGTCATGGCTTTTTTCCTCTCTGTCTACATTTTCATCTTATAATAAGTGATTTGTTATAGAATCCAATCTGTTTTCTAAAACTGGGATTTGTTTGGATTTGATGTGGTCTGGTTTGAAAGGTGTGGAACACTTGATTATGAAGAAAACAAAATTTTGAAGATTGTCCTCACAAGCTCAGCCAAGCTGTATCAACCTCTAGAATTGTTAAGGTCCTTACTGCATGTTCAGGAGAGCTTTTATTTCCCCTTGTGTGGA
Organism: Nettapus auritus; assembly: GCA_011076525.1. Taxonomy (NCBI): domain Eukaryota; kingdom Metazoa; phylum Chordata; class Aves; order Anseriformes; family Anatidae; genus Nettapus; species Nettapus auritus. Next base: position 35,842,480 of record CM021797.1, read on the forward strand.
CTTTATTACCTTCATTAACATTTTCCTTGGAAAATGGGGGAAATCCTATGCAACTTTCAGAAATACTTACTGCGTTTTCACTGAAAGTGTACTTAACATAGACGGAGGGAGATAAAATTGTTGTACATAACATTCTCTTGAGATCTAAAGTCAGCATAAACTAGATATGTCAAGTGTTTTTTATGAGAACGTAAGTTTCAGTGTAGGGTATTTGGGTGATTTCTCTTGTGGTCAGAGGCATGCTGGAAATTTCTGTGTACCATGCTGAATATTTGCCTATGTCCTTCTATTCAGAGAATAGCTTTTTTAGGTTTTAACATGTTGAAAGTACCAATGTCCATGAAGCTGGGGACAGCACATGTTCTTGTCAGACTGGGTGGAAAGAAACCATCAAAGGTGGTAATTGGTGCATTAATTCTTGTCTCTGCTATTTTGTTCATTTTGTGAACAGGAAAATAAAGATGTGTGGATACACAACTTGCCCAAAATTGTGTAGACAGGTGTGAGGAGGTCCATAAGGAAAATTCAGGGCTTCTTGACTGTTAGTTGTATTCCACCTCTTATAAAAGAATCAGCTAACTTGGATCCATACCTTAGAGTAATTTATTTCTTTTTGTCAACAGGAATGTGCATGGTTTAGTAAAAACTATTTGGAAATTACTACAGATTCAAGCTGTACAACTGGGAAGAGATGGAGATGAGGCTGTTCGGAATCTGTATGGAATCAGGTTAGTTTAACATTGGTTTATTTAGGTGCCTAACAACTTTTTGTTTGATTTCCAGAAACAAACCCCACAAATGTTAATACTGGCTTTCAGTCCTTTTATTTGTTTATTTATCTTGGTAGTTTTGATCCTGCTAACCAATTCTGACCAAATTTGATAGAGTAGTGGGTATATAAGAAAGTTAAGTATTACATATTTATTGGGTGAGTCGCAGAACAGGTGACTGGGTAGAACTCAACCTAGCTGACAAAAACGCTTTGTTTTGGAGCTCAGCTCTTATTACCTTCATAAATGGTTGGGGAAGATGTTCAAAGTTCACACCTGTAGAAAAACTCAACAACATAAAAGTGGTCATGTCTTGGAAAAAAGTTATTGGTAATTAACAGTCCTCATGATACAAATCATTAATAGAATTCTATCATTAATGGAATAATTTGTCACAGCCATCACTGCACAAGCTTAACCTATATTGTTAAAAACCTTAATACACAGAGAACCATTGTTATTCCAGAAGTAGTCTATTCATTCCTTTGGGTGAGCAGCAACAAATGAGACAGTTTTACCATTAAGGGGAAAGGCTTCCATGAAACAAGTAAGTTTATGAGGATATCTGATGGTCATGGTGTAATTGTCTGAGGTGATTCTTTGCTGCTTTTTCTAACCCAGCTCTGGAATTCCTTTAAGGTCTTAGGCATATCTGTGTGTCTCATTAGGATAAGTATGGAGTATGTCTGAGCTTTTTTTTTTTTTTTTTTTTTCTCCACAAAATACTGAAACAAAACATGCTTTAGTTAAAAGTTCCTTGTGAACTCATCACCTCCAGGGAACTCATGAATAGCTTAGAATAGCATATTCTTCATTGCCATGAACAAGCTATGCACCCTTGCGGCAAAAAAGGCTTATAGCAGCCTGGGATACATAAGGAAGAGGGTTGCCAGCAGGCTGACAGAAGTGACCCTTCCCTCTGCTCAACCATGGTGAAAGACGTATGAGTGCTGGGTCTACTGCTCACTTGTCAGTACACGAAAAGATAGAGACTTACTGTTGACAGTCCAAAAAAGGACCACAAAGGTGATGGAGGGACTGGTGCATCTTTCATATAAGGAGGGGCTGAGAGAACTGGGAGTTTTCAGTCTGGAGAAGAGAAGTCTCAAGGGGACTTTATCCATGTGTATAAATACCTGATGGAAGGGAACAAAGGAGAGTTACTTAGACAGCCATGTCTATTGACAGGATAAGAGGCAATGGGCACATATTGGAATGCAGGTGTTTCCATATGAACTCCATAAATACTTTTTTTTTGACTGTGCAAGTGATCAAGCACTGGAGCAGGTTGCTTAGGAGGATGTGGAGTCTCTGTCCTTGGAGATGATCAAAGTTCTGGGAAGCCTTGTCTAGCTGACTCTGCTTGAGCAGATGGGTTGGACTAGATAATCTCAGGATGTCCCTTCTAACTTAAACAGTTCTCTGATTCTGTGATACTTGATTGAAAGTTTTAAGGAGTTTAATAGTAGAGAGATAAGACAACCACCAGAAGCTCAAGAGGGGCAATGGCAACAGGAAGGCTGTATGAGAAAAATAAATACTGGGACTTATGCATACTTCATAGCTTGATGATAGCCAATGGTCCTTTTATGTTAGGTAGACTGGGGGCCACTTTCCTCTACCTAGTTTTCCAGCTTTGTTTCTGCTATCAAAGTGAGGTTACTAAATGCTTTTACTGTTAAAGTGGTTGCCATGTAAAAATAAATGATTTCAAAATGCGTTCAGAGCTACTAATAAAAAGCAGCTTGTCGTGCAGTAGCAGTCTTCCTGAGGGGGCATCTTGGTGATTTCATCCAGCTCTAGAGAAACCAAGAGTCAGTGCTGATATTAACAGCTACTTTTATGTCTTCTTAATCTGGAGAAGATCTAAGCTCTGGTCATGAATGTTTTTCAAATTTTATTTTATTCAGGGAACAGATACAGTAACATGTTGTAGCTCTAATGCTTTAAGAGTATAAAAGGCACTGTTTGGTAGAGGAGAGTCATGTCTTTTCCTCACTATTTCATTTTGCTTAGATAAAGTGGAGGACACTTCTGGAGAGCTGGATGTATTTGCTGTCCTGAACTCCCATGTGTCTTTGTTTTTCTGGTTATGTCAGTTCTCAATACAAAGTTCATACTTCTAAAGAACAATTTTAATTGAAAAAACAGGTAATGAAGGCTAGTGAGATGGAAGTCTTTGAAAACTTTTTCTTCTGTAGTAAATACACTTTTTTTTATGTCTTATGGTAGAAGAGGCTAAGTTAAAGGGCCTTAATCCAGGCTCCATGTGAAAAAGAGGGTAGTAGGATGTGGTAGGAATACAGGAACAGCCTCTCTCCAGCTGGGCAAAGACTATTTTTCCCTTGCAAAATCAAAAATGATGATAGCATGCAAGGAAAAGGTGAAGTTTTATAATTCAAAATTGTTTATGGTTATTTAAATTAATAGAGAACTGGAAATCAAGAGCAGACTTGCATATCTTAGACTTAGCCAATACCTATTTTTGTTTTTCCTTTTGCTTCTGCTTTACTCCACTGAAGACAAACATTACATTAGTTGTTTGACTTAGTCTTGAGTACCTAGTAGGTCAAAATTCTCTGATTTTTGACATCTGGCTTTTTTTTGGTTTACAAAAAGGTATGTCTTTATTCAATGAGTTGTTAAGTAACAAATGTTGTAGTTGAGTTCTATCATAGGCTATAGTGTTTCTAGTATATTGCACCAGACTGTTAATGTGTGACTGTCATTAAAACTTAGTTTCTGATAGAAATCTGAGAATATGTACAATGACACCAATAGAAACATCCCATTACATTATTCTCATGTTATGCTGTCAGCTATGCAAAAATATTCTATATAGAAATAATTAATGAAGATTCAAAAGTAGAATTATGTTCACAAGGAGTTTGCAATTCTCATCTCTTTGGATGTTTGTTGAAACAATATTATGGGCTAAAAATAGATTTGGCTTTAAGGCCAATATTAGTTGTGGATAATAGAATTACTTTTACAATATGTCTTCTTCTGATGATATAATATTGTGAATAGATCTTGAAAAGAAATGGGGGAAAATAATGTGCAATTTGGGGAATTTTGTCTGGTTATGTTTTCTCATGTCTTTTGGGGAAGCCTTTGTAGCTTTAGGTCTAGGATTCTTCAATTTCTTTAAGCAAATCAACCTTGGAAAATAGGGAAGGGATTATCTCACTTGTTGTAGAAAGCAGGAAACGGTCCTTTTAGCCTAGTAAGCTGGTAGAGAACAGCCTCATTTATCATTTAGTTCCTAACTGTTTCCATAAGCTGTGTAAGTATTGCTGTCTTTCTGAATAAATAGTGTTCCAAGGGCAGATAAATACCAAACCAAATATGCTGTTTTGTAAGGATGTGTGAAATAATTGGTGTGACTTTTAAATTCACATATGGGATGGTCTACATTTTTTGTGATGAAGTTGGGACCAGCTCTAGCAGAGACAGAAGTAGCCTGGAAGTCATTCTCACTTTGGGTGAGAATTGTGCATTCCCAGTCGATTAATTCTCTCTCTGGTCTGGCATAAAGTTGTCCTCTGGTTTCCTGTGAATATTAGTATGCCTGTCATTAGTATGTTGTTTCTCTAGGCACTCACATATTTACAGCTGGATAGCTGTGTCTGGTTGTGCATTTTACTTTATCCTGAAGCCACTGGCAATAATTTAGGATAGAAAGTGGGTTTATGTGGCAAGGTTTTGGCAGCTGGGGGCCATAGGGGTGGCTTCTGTGAGAAGCATCTAGAAGCTGCCCCATGTTTGGTAAGGGCCCCACTGCTGACCAGAGCTGAGCCAATAAGCGATGTTGTTTTGCGCCTCTGTGAGAGCATATTTAAGACAGGGAAAAAATGCTGCGCCACTCAGCAGCTGGGAGGGTGAGAGGAGTGAGAAACAGCCTTGCAGGCGCCAAGGTCAGTGAAGAAGGAGGAGGAGAGGTGCTCCAGGCGCCGGAGCAGAAGTCCCCTGCGGCCTGTGGTGAGGCCCATGGTGAAGCAGGATGTCCCCCTGCAGCCCATGGAGTACCACGGTGGAGCAGGGTTCCACGCTGCAGCCCATGGAGGAGACCACGGTGGAGCAGGTGGACCTGCCCCGACGGAGACTGCGGCCTGTGGAAGACCCCTGCTGGAGCAGATTCCGGGCCGGACCTGCAGCCCGTGGAGAGGAGACCACGCAGGAGCAGGTGACCCGGCAGGAGCTGCTGCCCGTGGGGGACCCAGGTTGGAGCAGATTGCTCCAAAGGGATGGACCCCGTGGTATGGACCCATGTCTGGGGCAGTTCTTGAAGAGCTGCTGCCTGTGGACAGCCCACGCTGGATCAGTTCGGCAAGGACTGCATCCTGTGGGTGGGACCCCACAGCACAGGGGACAAGAGCGACCGAGAAGGAGCGGCAGAGAAGAAGTGCTGTAGACTGACCATAACCCCCATTCCCCTGTTCCCCTGCGCTGCTCGGGGGAAGGAGGTGAAAGAGAGTGGATGTGGGGGGAAGGTGCTTTTGTTTTCTTTCCTTTGTTTCTCACTTCTCTAGCTTGTTAGTAATAAGCAATAAATCTTACTTTCTCTCTATGCTGAGTCTGTTTTGCCTGTCACGATAATTACTGCCCGATCTCCCTGTCCTTATCTCAACCCTTGAGCCCCTTTCATCGTATTTTCTCCTCGCTCCTCTTTGAGGAGGGGGAGTGAGAGCGGTTGTGGTTGAACTCGGCTGCCCACCCGAGTAAAACCAGCACAGATGTGCATTTCATACTGTTGTGCGAGGGATCCTTAAGTTAGTGCTGAAGATAAATTTCTTGGTACGTGCCTAGTTCTCCTACTGCCAAAAGCATTACCAAATGTAACTTTTTTGGTTTGCATGTTTTGATGTTTCATTATTAATCACTGCTCATTGTGGAGCTTAACGGATTTCTTTTAGTGTCCAGTTCAGTACAGTTATGTTAGTATCAGAACACACAAAATTTGACATAAAAGGCTTGCTAAGCCATTTCGATTTTGAACTTGACCTGTCATGTGTGCCTACTTTTTAAATGTTTCACTGATCTCAGCATCATAGGAACACTTAAATGGCTGAAGATACACTCCTCTCGTTAGGAAAGGTAATTAAATCTTAAAATAATGACAAAGGTATTGAAATTTTGCCCAGAGAAATTGTGGATACCCCATTCCTGGAAGCATTGAAGGCCAGGTTGGCTGGGGCTTTGAGCAACCTGGTCTAGTTGGAGGTGTCCCTAATTTAGTGGGTGATATCTCTGCCCATGGCAGCGGTGTTGTAACTCTGTGATCTCTAAGGTCCCTTCCAACCCAAGCTGTTCTATGGTTTTGTGATTCTATTAAATAAGCAGACGCTGACACTGTTTGTCTCTTACTTGGCTGCACTCTTTCAAGGTTCTGGCATGATATGAGTTGTATTATTTCTAGCTTGCTGTGTCAGAAATGGTCCTGTCTATGATTTCCTGGACTCTAGTGGTAGACAGGCAACTGCTTTCTTGTTTCTGGCATGCTGTGTGTGTGGTCTTGGAAAGTTACAAAGTGATAATAACCTTAGTATTTCTAGTCTTTGTACACAGACTGTGGAATACTCTTCATTAAAATGTTTGCAGAATCAAGGAAGGTGGGCATTTGAAGACCACATATATAAGTAAATAAATTTTAGGGTAGTGAATGTGGCAAGTATGACACCTCTAGCTCCCAAATGAATGCCAGAGCTGTAATGCATGCGTCCTTATGATCTTACTTAATATATGTTTTCTGAACATGCAGTAAGTACTCTGTTGCATTGGTCAGTCTTGTGAAAGTCCCTGTAATTTCAAATTATTTATTTTCTTGAAGAGAATCACACCTTTTTGGAAGGAAAATTATTTGAGGAGCAGAGGGAAGAATCCACTGTAAAAAACAAAACAAAACAAAACAAAACCTTCTGTGCTTCATAAATTGTTCCAGTGACTGATTTATTTTTATTTTTATTTTTTGAGCTAGCTACCTGAGTAAGCTGAAAGCTACTAGGGAGAATGCAATGAAGACAGATCTAGACTCTTTTCAGCAGTGCCCAGTGACAGAACAAGACACAACAGACACAAACTGAAACATAGGAGGCTCTGTCTGAACATCAGGAAGCATTTTTTCTCTCTGTGGGTGACTGAGCACTGGCACAGGTTGCCCCAGAGTGGCTGTGGCATCTCCCTCCTTGGAGATCTAAAGCCACCTGGACATGGTCCCAGGCAACCTGCTCAGGGTGTCCCTGCTTGAGCAGGGAGGCTGGACCAGATGGCCTTCAGAGGTCATTTCCTACCTCAGCCTTTCTTTGGTGATGTGAATTAATTCTTTCTTAAAGATTTAAATATTGTAATTTAAATAGCACTCCTTTTAGATTAATTAAAGAGATGGAAGGCATTTCCATTTTCCACTTGTCTTTAGGAATGATAACCTTATAGTTGGTCTCAGATCCGTAAGCTTATGTTATTCAGTTATGTCTCTATCAATAAAAAAAGTTATGCTTGATGCCTAAAAGTACATTACAAAACTTTTTTTTGCTGTGTGAATGTGCTTCCATAGCAAAAGATGCTTTTTAAATCAAAGCAAGATTTTCTACGTATTTGCACCCAAAAATCCAATGTAGCTTGAAGCTCTTGGAGAAAGAAACAGTTGAAGAAAACTTTCACTTCAAAGTCTAAAGTTTTTTATTAAAGTTGCTGTATCTAATGACACTGCTTTTTTTTTTTTTTTTTTTTTTTTTTAAAAGGGGGGATTCCTGCAGTTCTCAAATCACTTGTAGCTGAATTTGTTTGGTGCTGCTGAAAATGCTTGTGTTTGTAGCATGACACTGTTGAATATGAGTGTGTCTAAATGAATTTTTTGTTGTCTTCTGTAACAAAAAGACTGCTGCAGATCTTGGACTTTCTGGCCTTCACTACTTTTTAAAAAACAATGAAGAAACCAAATGCTGCTATAAATCTTCTCTAAAATGTTCATTTGACTCCATCACTCAGTAGTGAAATTAACAGTGTATTAAGAAAAGTAACAGCTTCTCCAGTGCAGTGTTTCAGCTCTCATGCATGAAAATCAGTTTGCTTGTAAACACCTGCAAGGGGCCTTAGTTTATGTTGGATATGTGTGTGCTGGATGTGTGAATGTGGTGAATGTGCCTTTTTTTCTTTTTTTTTTTCCCCCTCTCAATTCCATCTTACTGTTTTATTTAAAAGGCCTGGTGTCTGTCTCTTGAGAAGAGATGTACTACTTAAGTTAGTGGCTCAGTGCTTTATAGGTAATACTGACTGTAGACAGTCAGTACACACTCAATCAATACATACCAAGTCTCTTAGTATGTAGCACAGATTTGATGAGCATGCAAACAGGAGTGCTGTTTAACCGAGTTTCTAGATTTATGGTACCTCTCTGTCTGCCAGCCTTATGTGGTATATGCACATCTGTTGCCTTTCCATTTATTCCCAAAGCTGCGATCTCTCATCTTGTGTCTAGCAGATCTGTGGGAATCAGCAAGACTTTCCCCTTGCAGCTTTTCTGTCCTGCGATTAGGAATGTTGTTACAGCTCTGAGAGCAGGGAGAGGTGTCCAGATGTGTGCTGTTAAGCTGTTGGTGTCCCAGAAAAGAGTCTACACGACCATGCTTGTAGTTGGCTGAAGCAGAAGAGGGAACTGGGGAGAAAGAGGACAGTTAGCAAGCAGGTGAGAGTAAGGGAGCCAGTCATGGAAAGGACAGTGGGTGACTCCAGAAAAAAGTGTTGGAGGTAGTGATGAGTTTGATTCAAGTCAGCAGTTCTTTCCAGTGCCCCACCTCTCCAGGAAATTCAATATTCAGGCTCCAGTACTCTGTTTTCCTTTCTCATGTAAACATACTGTAGCTCAATAACTTCATTTTTGCTTCTTAGAGAACAAAAAGTGTACTTCAGGCTCCCCGCACCTCCTGCTCAGCTGCTCTTCCCACCTGCTCCTATCAAAGTTTGATGGGAGTAATCAGTGTTTAAGGGTAGTCACTGTTCAACGGGAGCTTAGCACTTCTGGGTGTTGTAGGTGGCCTTCAGTCATGGACGCTGGAGGTGGGGACAGTGTTGGTGATGAGACTGATCTGAGAAGAGCAGGTGACTCTGCGGCCTCAGTGGCCTTTCCAAGTGTGACAGTTGTCACAGGGCTGGCAGAAAAGAGCATGTTTCTAGGCTGCTGGTGTGGCCAGCCTTTTTCTTTCCCCTACCCATAAAAAGTGTGGCCAGCCTTTTTCTTTCCCCTACCCCTAAAAAAGGACTGGAAGGAAGGGTAGTCAGTTGCGAGCAGATCTGAAGTATTTGGCAGGACAAATCGTCTGTTTGGTTTCACACGCTGGTTATTTGTATCTATGCTTGAAAGACTGGAGTGAAGTGTGCCTTGGTTGAAATTATTCTGTGCGTACTACTTGGAGACTACTGCTAAAGCCTAGTGTTGCCACTTGTGCAAGTCAGGCAATGCAACTAAACAGTGATCCCTACGTGTTGATTTTAAACAAAAATAGAAGTGGGTCAAAGCTTTCCAAGTAGACTCTTCATTTTAATCATGTTTCCCAAACATCCAGTAAAATGTGCTCATTTGATAGCGTATCAGTCGTAGCAAAGCTGGTAAAGGGAGCTGGTAATATGAGGGAACTGAACTATTTCAGCAGCTGCTTTTATTCTGAACATAGTTACCGTGCATGCTCACTTTTTGCATTGTAAATCGAAATATGATTTCTCTGTATTTCAGGAACAGACCTCATCCGTTAATCACTGTCCTTGAAAACAGACCTGATAGCTGGCCAGTTCTACTTCAACAGATAACAGTATTTTTCCAGCAGTGTCCAGAGAGGTAAATAAATGAATTAACAAAAAATAGCAAATGTAGATAACTGAATTGTGTCAGTGTATTCTTTTCTTGGAGGTAGCTGCGATGGTCAAGGTTTGTATGTAAGCAGTAAGAAGAATGTCTTTCAAAACAGATAATTATAAGATACAATGACACAATTTAAAGGTTAAGAACAGAGCAACAAAGTAATGAGATGATCCATTAAGAATCCAGGTTTTAATTTTGTTTTCTTAACACTTCTGTGTTAATTTTTTTATGGATTTGGAGAAATTTGTGCATAGTTGATAATATTTTGGGAGATTTGCTTAAAAACAATCAGTTTTGATTACTTGTTTTCATAAGCAGAGGTAAAAATAAAGTCTCATAATAGTAAATAACATATTAAAATATAATGTACTACAGAGAATAATAGTAAAAAAAAAAAAAAATGGATCCTTGTTATATGCCAGATACCATGGATACTGTAATTGAGCCACTAATGGAAAAACAGTTCGCTAATCCCATTGAAAGCTGTGCTCTCCAGCGTATTTTGGCAAGTGGAGTTTCACAGGGATGAAAAATGATCAAAGTTTGCCAAGATTTTGACTGCTTAGATGAAGATGATGACTAGTATGCAGATATAAGCCAACGATGCAGAGAAAACATGGGAGATTATATCTCACAGTTATGGAAGAGGTCTCTACAAATGGTGCATAATTCTTGAAAATCAATGGCACAGTCATATTATAAAAAGTCTTAACAAGAAACAAATACCAAAGTTACCAACAACTTCAACATTCTTTCATGCTCATCTCCAAGAAACTTGTCCCATAAATCTTCAGTATAAGATACCAAATGTTGTAGCAGCCTTGCAGGCAAATGTTTTCAGTGATTTCAGCCACATGTATGCATTGCAGATAAAAAGGATCTCCTTCCTCCTGTTTTCTCAGAGACTTGCGCAAATCCAGCAGAGTAATGGTACAGTGAAACTGACTTCTGTATTCTGTTGCTCTGATTAAACAAGTAAAATAAGTTCATTAATCTCTTAAATTTCTGGTCGGCCTTAGCTATGTGATAGGCAGTGAGACTCTCAAATAACAAAAACCAAACCAAAACAACATTTCGTTCAATTTAATTAATCAGAGTCTTTAAAACGTTATTTGCAGATTTGTTTCTGTACTCAGCTGCTAAATCTGGGACTCATGAAGAGTCTTGTCGGAGGTCTGACTGGTGGAATGAACTGTGAATTTGTGGCTGGTGGTTTATATGGAATTAAAATAGAAGTTAATCTTACTGAAAAGACAGACATCTTAAACTTCCTTGCTGCTTTTTATATAAAGGTTTCTGTGGACTAACTTCTAGACTGAGAATATAGTGATGTGTGTTTATTACGGAATCATGTTCAAGCTCTACATCAGGGAAGAGTCTTGTTTGAAACAATTTTGTGTTTCTGTATATTTTTAATGTATTTACCATTAACTTAATTTGATTGTTCTAATGATGTCAAGATCAGCTGGTATTTGTAACATGGTCAAACTGGAAGACATATTCTGTGATAAATTCTTTGTCAGGAAGCTATGTTTGTTAAACCACCTGTTTTTGACCAATGGTCTGTAACAACTATAGGAAACAACTAGGAAGGAATGGATGTCTCTTTTTAAATGAAATCATTTTTTTTAGTTCAAGGTGTTTCTGAATAGTGTTGTCCAAGTACTGCTTCAGTATAATACAATAGTCTCTTGGAACATTCAGTAAGGAAAGTGACTTTATTGCATTGATGACTTAAAAAAAAAAACAAAAGCTGTGTGTCATGATCTGCAAGTATATAACAAGTCACAGTCATGCTTAAATACTGTCTTATCCAAATGCACTTCATTGTGTAGTTGCTGTTTGTGATCTTATGTAAGTTCTTTGTGCCGGTAAGTCAAACTTTTTTGGTGAGATTTCCTAATGCTTTTTGTAGCACCTTTCTATTAATTGTATCCTGTAAATTACTGCAGACCCAGGAAATGTCACATTGCTAGGGTTTTCTTTGTAGCTTGTTCATTTTATAGTAGAAAGCAATCTTGGCAAACTTATTTTTGAATTGCAGGGCACAGAGTTCTTGTGTTGGTATAATGGCTCCATTTCTAAGATACCTGTATTGTGAACCATCTCAGTTACGGGAAAATGCTGAATTGCGAATGGGATTACTTAGGATTTTACTTCAGCCACGTGGTCCAAAGCACACTGAAGCACCGTCTGTGCTGGAACGCCAGATTCTTCAACTTCTATGTGATTTGATTCCACACCTTCAGGTAGAGTTGTTGTCTGACCTTGCCTTTTATGAATGCTATGAAGGCAGTGATAGTACTATTATTGCCTTTCAAGTGTGCAAATACAGCACTGTCTTCCATTTCCTGTAGACCTCATTTGTTGATAGTAAAGAAATCTAATAAGCTATCTGTTCCTAGGAAAAAATGATCGTTTTTTTTTGGTGTTTAAATCTGTCTATTAAGATGTAAATTGAAAGATGTTTACAACAACTGTTTGTCATTAGTTGCTCAGGAAACATACAGTGAACTTGTAGGAGACACCCATGAATATTGTTAAATTGTGGTGTATTTGTTAAAAATATATTGTTCTGTTAACTTAAAAATTGTATTTAAATGAAACAAACTATATGAGAAGCGTGATTTGTACTTCTAGGTATTTCTGTGTCCCTCTTTGTAACGAAAGGAATTAATGGATCTGAAAGCAAAACTTAGCCCTTCTGTAATATGCTGAAGCTTTTGAATGTACTTTGTAGTTGACAACGACATTTGCTTGGAGCTAGGATTTAATTTTTCTGTCCCCTTTACGTCTAGGGTATTGATTCAAGTTAATAGCTCTGCTTTGCCTCATGCTTTACTGAGACATTGGTCAAGCTTTTTTGTTCTCTCTGTGTACCTTTTTCTTTCCTCTGTAATACAGCTTGAACACCATCTTTAGTTTCAAGTAAACATGATGTGGTATTATTGTCTTAGAGGGTTTGAAAATAGTCAGAATGTCAAACTAAATAGGCCACAAGGAATCTGGTAACTTCTTCCTCCTTAGGGATAAAGTATATTTTCTACTGGTAGCTACTTCTCACAACTTTTTGGACAAATAACTTTTTTTTACCAAGATTCTGACTTGGTAAAAATTAGCCACAAAATGGCACTGAAGACAACTTGTAAACTTAATTATGAACCTTTATTTATTCTGTGCTCATTAGTGGTACTTTTTTATTTTCATTTTCATTTTTTTTAAACAAACAAACAAAACCTTTCAGTTACTTTTTAAACTTCTGCAAATACTTTAGTTTTATCCATTGTATGTTTTTGCCGTGCCTGAGATAAATTCATGGAAAGGGAAATACTGCTTGAAGAAGCATATTTAATGTACTGTCATTCCCTCTCCTTTCTTCTCTGAACCCCGGGTTCTTCTTATACTTCCTTTAAGGTCAGCCTCATTTAATCCTCTGTACTGAGATACTAGGAAGAGTTTCTTGATGGAGAGGGTGGTCAAGCACTGCAGTGGTCTGCCCAGGGAAGTGGTGGAGTCCCCATCCCTGGAGGTACTTAAGAGATGTGCAGATGTGGCACTAAGGGCCATGGTTTAGTGATGGGACTCAGTAGGTCAGACTGATGGTTGGACTTGATGATCTTGAAGGTCTTTTCCAACCTAAACGATTCTGTCATTCTGTAACTGTAGGAATTCTGAAATGCTTCCTAATCATATTGCCTTACAATATCAACCACTGGTCAAAAGTGCAGTTGATCACTTGCAGACATTTCTGCTGAAGAATTCAGTGGGCATGAGGGTTCTGGTTAGAGCAGATGATTCACAGAATTTACTCAAAGGGACTAAAAATCAAGAATAGGCAAGGCTGCTATGTTATCCTGTTGCTGGCTCCAGGGTTTGTAGCAGAACAGCAAGGTTTGCCTGGGACTGGAACTTTCAAGTGCAGAAATGTAGAAGTGCGATAGGCATACCTGAAAAATTAGCATTTTAAGGCAACCTGTTACTTGGAAACTGTTTGCTTGGCTTTTAAGTGTAGCACCAAATGCTTTGAGGTATGCCACTTCTTTGAGTATGGCTTTTCTTTTTTGTAACTGTTAAATTACATGGTGCTCTGGAGGAAGATAACACCACTACCCTTCTCTTTTGAGACATATGTTAAATCTTCATTGCGTTATGAGGAAATATCCTGGAGTAGGATACTTCTAGGATATTTGTGTTATGAGAATATATACCTGCTGTGCGAAATCGCCATACAATTTGTTTTATTTGGCTGATAGAGCCCCAATAATTGAATTTAGTTGCTAGTGCATCCGAGGAGCATGGGATTTTTCTCATCAGCTACCAAGAAACCTTTTTATTCATTCATGTTTTTCTAATTTTATTTTAGGACCTTAAATCAATCAACTTTGTAGTAATCTGTGTCAGAGATTCATGAATTTACTTCGTAGATATTTCTTCAAAGTCTTACTAATGTTAGCAATGAAAAGATTGTAGAGCTAGTGGAAGTAATGTTAAAGCTGGGTGAATCCTGAATACATAGGGAAGGGCAACTAAACCAGAATGTGTTTTTTAATTACCTCTTTACAGCTTAAAGACTTGCCACAAGTTACAGAAGCCTTGTTTTTTCTGCAAGAGCTATTCCTCAGCCTGTTGCGCTATCCTGCATTTTGGAAAGACCAGTTATCCCAATTTTGTCTGCAACTGATGTGCTTCTGTGAAGTATGTTTAAATATAACAGGAGAATGTTCATCTTTGATCTCCTTAATAGAGGACAACTTTGAGCTTTTAAAAGAGGTAAGAGCTTGGGGGGGCAGGGAGAGTTAAAAAGAAAAAAAAAATTAATCTTAAATTTTAAGAATGTCGTGTCAAAGACATGACGTTGATGCATGATGTTAATCTGCAAGTGACCTGTGCTGTTTTGAAAGCCTTTTTTTTTTTTCTTGGTTAAAAAAATTTCAGGAGGAAAGAAATTAACTGGTGCTGTAATGTGTAAGTTAGCTTTTTACCGTGGAAGTTGGTTTAAACTGAATTAAAAAGGTTTGAATGATGTAACAAATTACGAAGTTGTAGTAAATCTATTAACATACTTCTTACACCCTATTTGTATCCTTCATTGCATACACTGAGTCACTGTTTGTGCATCCACTACAACACATGGAGAAACTCCTTAAGGAGTTTTGTTTGCTGTTTATTTCTACTGTTTATCCCCACCAAAAACAAAGATAACTTGAACCTCTTTTTGTTTTTCTCTGTAGGTGTTTCCAGCGGAACAGTGTATAATTGGGCTAGCATTTCTACTGCTGCAAACACCAGAAAGTCAGCAGAAGTCTGTCTTGAGTCTAGGTAGAGTTCTTGTGAACGAGGAATCCACACTCTGAAGCCTCTGTATTTACTTTTGTGTTTGGAAAACAGGCACTGCATTCCCCTGAAGTTAGATTGAGATGTGAAATGTTTTTAAGTATCATGTTTCCTTGATTTAAAAAGTAACATTAGATCTGATGGCAATAAGGATAAATTTTCCTTGACTTTTTCCATGAATGTTAATGTATTCTAAGCTCCCTGCTGTTCTGAGGTTTATGTTTGATTTTTAAGTCAACACGAGGACCTTCTCAACTGAGATTCATGGATCATGATTGGTTTCTTCTGACAGATCTTAAGAGAGCAATCTTGGCAGTCTTAGTGATGTTTGAGCTTTTGACTTAACAGTTTTGTTTAATGGAGTTATTTCAGTAAAAATGAGAGACTGCTACATTCCATTATTGTGTGTTTTGCTGCCATCAGGTACTTCGCAGTAAAGAACAGAAGTGTATGGATGTCTAAATAGAATTAGAATTTTACCAACAATATTTTGCATTTTGACTCTGTTATGTATATAGTATAATTCTTGAGACTGTTACTTTGTTTGACTGGCGTGTTTCCTGGAAATGTTTGTTTCATACTTAAAAGTAGAAATGATTCTTTTTTTCGCTAATTGATCTCTTTTTTTCCTTGTCCCCGCATTTTTTTCATAGCCTACAAGATCCTTTCCTCTTCAGAAACCCAGAATGTCTCAGCCACAGCCCTTATTTTGGTGATGCCTGTGCTACAGATCTTATCTTCTACATCAGTTGGGGACTGCTTACCAGAGGATGATTCTGGAACTACCAGGCAGCAGCTGGCTATAAATCTTTTGGGAATGTTACAGGAGGAGGGTGCAAAGGATAGAAAGGAAATGGTAAGGCTATGTGGTGTGTTTTTTGTTTGGTTTGGTTTGGTTTGGTTTTTGTGTGTTTTTTTTGGGGGCGGGGAGGAGGGGGACAGATAACAGATACATGTAACAGTTTGCTCTGTTATGCTTAGCTGACTAGTAAAGACTTTACATCTATGAGCTTGTCCGTATAATATGTTGTACAGAAACAGTCAAAAATATGTATAATACATAAAAGTAGACTGCTAGTAAAATGTAAATGTGTATGCTAGATATAATTTTGTTACATGAATTTATTTCCTTTAGGAGACCATATAGATTAAAGAATTCACCAGCACTGTTGATTAATTAACAGGATTTGGTAGAGAACTATATTATCTTTACTTATTTTATCTCTTTCAGAGTCTTGCTTATTCTGCTAATCTATATGCTTTTCATTACCAGCTAGTTATCTTGGCTCATTTTAATCTGTGCTGTTGTATTTCTGTGTTCTCATTTTTAATTTGTTCATGTGAGTCCCTCTAGTTATCTGTTTCCTCTGTTCTGAAAATAGGTGATATTAAGTCTCTTGATCAAGATATACTTAGCACTGTAGAAGCTCAGCTTCCTTTCTTATTTACACCCCTGTTGTTTGGTGTGGGGAGCATGGTGATATGATGACCTGGAGACAAAAAAATTACACCAAATCTCACTTTTGTCCTGAAATCTCACTTTAGTTTCATCTTTGATTTCCTACTCTACTCTAGTCGGTGAGGCTACACCTGGAGTACTGTGTTCAGTACAGTACTAGGCTTCCAATGCAAGAGAGACATGGACATACTGGAGAGCCCAACAAGGGGCCACAACATGATCAAGGGACTGGGTCATCTCTTCTCTGGGAAAGACTGGGACTTCTTAGCCTAGAGAAGAGTCTTAGAGGGGATCTCATCAATGTATATCAATAACTGAAGGGAGCATTCAATGAAGACAGAGCTGGGCCCATTTCGGTGGTGCCCATTGACAGGGCCAGAGGCAATAGGCACAAAATGGGATACAGAAGGTTTTGTCTAAACATCAGGAAGTACTTCTTTACTGTGCAGGTGACTGTGCGCTGGCACAGGTTGCCTACAGAGAGGTTGCGGAGTCGCTACCTTCTAGGAGAACTTTGGAAGCCACCTGGACATGGTCCTGAATAAGAGTATTTAAGAGTATTTAAGAACTTAGTTTGGATATGGTATATTTTCTTCACTTTTTTTTTTTTTTTTTTTTTGTCAGTGGTGGTAATGGAGAATTGTTCAACTTGTTAGGATACAGCTAACCTTAACTGCATTTTTGCCATAAAGGGATTTGTATATATTTTTCAGAGTTGTAAGCCTGAGATTTTCTGCCTATCTTGCTTGAATGAAGTGCACCTTTAAAGTAAAAATATGGTGATAGCTTCTTTCCGTGCAGGTGAAATAACAGTAGAAAAGAGAGAGTACAATTGTGTAGCACAGCTGTAGGGGAAGTAATGAGGGGTGGGAAATACCAATATAATATTTCAGGCTCTAACAACTTTAGCAGTTTTTTCCAGGCTTTAAAAAAAAAAAAAAAAAAAAAAAAGACTTTAACAGGCTGATCTTGTTTTCAAATACTAAGATATAGAGTCAGACAACTAAACAGTATAACAAACAGTATAACTTACAGACACTGATGCTCTTAGTTGTCTCTGTGTCCTTGGATGAAGTTTGAATAGCTATATCTACAGCAGCTTCACAAATTTATCCAGAGGAGATTGTTGGCTCCAAGTTATCTTGTCAGCCAGAGAGTGTGGTGCTTTATTGAGTGCTATGAAAAGTAAGAGGATTTCCTTAAAATATATAAATATTATTATTATAAGCTTATACTTTTATGATGGACGTGTCATGGTCAGGAATGTTAATGCACTCCAATTTTATTATATACATGTTAGTGAGGAGGTAGCACTGCAGTTACCTACAGGAATGATGGATGTCAAATAAAGAGGCGTCTCCCGAGTAGAGAATTGTCAATGCATGCGATCATCCTTAGTACAAGAATTCACATAAAGGAATGTAAAGAAATGTATTGTGACTTATTCTTTACATTTATTGAGTTGGGATTCTTGAACAAAATACTTGCTTTGGATAACAAAACTGAGTAAATTATTGCGGTTTTTTGTTGTTGTTGTTCTTTCTTTACCTTACCTTTTAGATTGAAAGTTTTGTTTGTGTGTTTCACTGGTTTTCAGATGTCCTGCAAACTCCTTTTTCCAATAACCAGCTCTTACAGTTCATTGTACACCACCTGGAAGATTGTGGAGCTCATGAAAGAGAAGTCTGCAGTTACTGGCTGGTTATCTTCAGTGAAATCACTGCTACCTATTACAACTCAAGTCCCTGCCCATGTTTTCCTTCTGCTGGCTTATCTATTGATACAAGAAAATGGAGACAGTCTTCGAGATGTACTCCAGACTGCTACGGAAGTAGCCAAAGCTGATTGTTCTCAGGTAAAAAACTACTGTTACTGGATTTTGCTACAGGGATAGGGCTTGATTTTACAGCCTGAGAGGGACAAGGCTGCCACTGCTTCTTGCCCTGAGGTCCAGCAAGTGGTGAGACTGAGCTTGTATTCCCAGTAGGTACATGCACATGGAGCACATGTGCATCATGTATCTGTTGCTGCATTTATATAACACAGAGATGCAAAGCATTCATGAACACAAGGAGCACCAGTGGCTTCATGCTGCTCCCCTTGTCAGCTGTGCAGGTTGAAGGTCTGCTAGTGGGAATGTATGTACAATGTGTACATGTGCACAGGACGGATCTCTACAGCAGCAGGGCTCATACACTGTGTGCACGGAGGTAGGTGTCTGGATCCTGGTCTCCCCGTTTGCTGGCGTCTGGACCTAAGAGCCCCGGAGGTCACAGCCTCAGAGGGCAGTCTTGTCGATACAGACTGCCCTCCTCTCCAACATAAACAAGTCTGTGCATGTGTGTGCACCCAGCCAGCTGAACTCCCCGCTGGGGAGTGCCCTTAGAGATGCACACGTGAACGTGTACACACCTGTGTATATACACACACCCCAACCTCACCAGAACTCCCCTGCTCCCTTTTGGGCTTTTCAACATGAAAAATTCTGTGTGTCATGTACAGCAGCATATGTATTATTTCTCTGTTTTGTAGTGTTTATCAGGCTTAGGAAAACGACTGGCTTATTTAGTGAAACTACCTAAATAGTATGAAAATACAACACAAAAAAAAGTTGAAAAGAGGCTACTAAACCATTTCTGGTTTGTGTTGATTGCATATTGCTGTTCCCTTTGTCCTTTTGTGGTTACTGGAGAACTGCCAGGTCCACTTTAACTATGCAGTCATGCTTTTTAAAAATATCTCTGTAGTCTGTAAAATCCTCCCCTCCTTCAGTAGTGAATTCAAGCCAGATTTATGCAGTATGCTTAATACTTTCCTGCATATTTTAGAAATACAAATGTAGATATCTGGCTTTTTAATGTAGATACAGTAATATGTAGCAGAAGAGTTGTCGTAGAGTACTGAATTCTACATTGCGGTTCTGGTCCAGGATGTGCTTGCTTTTAAACATGTATTGAAATGCTATAGTAAAACAGGACCATTATACACTGTTTTGGGAAATAAGTCTAATTCTCAAGCTGGAGAAGTTTTTAAACTTGGTGTCATCTCCATCTTTTGTGGATTGCCTACTGTTAACTTTCTTAAATATGTCTGTTCAATTTTCTGTGAAATGCTCCTTTGTTTTGTTGTTTTCTTTTGTGGGTGTTTTTCATGTGCAGTAGATTGAAATGGATTTGGGAGCATGCAATTTCTTTAATTTTTTAATTGTTAAAGAAATTTTAATTTCTTAAATTTCTCAGCTTGATTGAACTTCTTGTATTTTGTAAACTTTACTGTATTTCTAGCATTGTATTCAATCGTATTCCTGTGTCATAGTTGATTTTCTTGGATTTTAATTACATTTCAAAGAGTCACAGAATGCTTGAGGTTGGAACGGGTCTCTGGAGATGTAGTCCAATTTTCCTGTTCAAGCAGTGTAGCCTACAGCACATTATCCCAGACTGTCCAGACAGCTTTGGAATATCTCCAGGGAAGGAGACTCCACAGTGTCTCTGGGAACCTGTTCAAGTGCTCAGTGACCCTCACAGTAAAGAAATTTTTCCTTGTGTTCAGACAGAACTACCTGTGTTTCAGCTTGTGCTTGTTGCTTCTTGTCCTGTCACTGGGCACCACAGAGAAGAATCTGGCCCCATGTTCTTGACACCCTCCTGTCAGATACTTACCCATATTGATCAGATCCACCTAAGCTTTCTCTTCTCCAGGCAGAATCATCTGAAAAAGCCCTAGCCTGTTCTCACATGAGAAATGTTCCAGTCCCTCAGTTGTTTTAGTAGCCTGTCCTGTTTTCAGGTGGGATAGAGTTAATTTTCCTCCTAGTAGCTGGTACAATGCTGTGTTTTGGATTTAGGATGAGAATAATACCGATAACACACCAATGTTTTAGTTGCAGAGTTGTGCTTACACCAAGTCAAGGACTTTTCAGCTTGTCATACCACCCTGCTAGTGAGGAGCCTGGGGGTACACGAGGAGCTGAGAGGGGACAGAACCAGGGCAGCTGACCCAAAGTGCCAAAGGGCCATGCCATACCATATGGCATCATGTTGAACAACTAATATGGAGTGGCTGGCCTGGTCAGAGGGGGCTGCTGCTTGGGGACGGGATGGGCATCAGTCAGCAGGTGGTGTGCAACTGCATTGTGCATCGTTTACTTGGATCATTATTATCATTATTATTATGTATTTCTCTTCCTCTTCAGTCCTATTAAACTGTTTTTATCTCAACCCATGAGCTTTTACTTTTTTTTCCCCTCGTGATTCTCTCCCCCATCGCACTGATGTGTGGGGTGGTGAGCAAATGGCTGTGTTGCTGAGCTGCCTTCTGGGTTAAACCACCACATAGTCCTTTGCTGGACTCGCTCCAGTAGCTTCTTGTCTCTCTACTAACATTTCTGGACCTATTATTGACCTCTGGAGGACCCTGCTATCTACAGGCCTTAAACTAGCCCCTGTGCCACTATCAGAACCCTCCTAGACCTGCCATTCAGACAGTTCTCAATCCACCTCGTGGTCCACTCATCTAACATGCACTTTCTGAGCTTGCCTATGAGGATATCGTAGGAGACAGTGTCAAAAGCCTTGCTGAAGGCCAGATAGACAACAGCCACTACTTTCCCCTCATCTATCCAGGCCAGTTGTCCCATCATAGAAGTCAATCATGTTAAGAATGATTTCCCTTTGGTGAATCTATGGTGACTACTCCTGATCACCTTCTTGTCTTCCACATGCTTAAGGATGTGTACTGACCACTCAGACACCAGGGATTCTTTAAGGATCAATAACTTTAACTACTTTATTGATGACAGGCTCCCTTCTTACACCCTTAGCTCTACAAGCAGTACTTTCCCACTAGCTATTCATTGGTTAACAAGTTTTCCTGGCAACAGCAAACATTTAGCCACTTTCATGTCTTAATGGTTGGAGAACAAGCGGTTTGAGACAGCAAGGCGTCTCCTGAATCACCCTTCTTGAATGTCTGATGTTATCACCAGCCATGGTCGACCCCCATGGTGATACTCCCACAAAAGATGGGCTGTTTCAGGGACTGAGGTGAGGCTGTCTGCCCTTTAGTTCCTTGGGTCCTTCTTCTTTCCCCTTTTTGAAGACTGGGGTGACATTTGCATTCTTCTAGTCCTCTGGCATCTCTCCTGACTGTAATGAGCTTTCAAAGGCAGTCAAGAGTGTCCCAGCAATGATGTTAGCCAGCTGCCTCAGCATGTGTGGGTGCATCCCGTCAGGGCACATGGACTTACTGGATGTCATGTTTGCCTAAACAATCTCTAACCTCATTATTTTCAACCGAGGGAAGGTTTCTTTTCTCTAGACTTTTTCTCTTTTCTCCTGGGTCAGGGATTCAAGGCTTGAAAGATGCTATTTCAAAGGATTGTTGTTTATTTCATGTATCTAAACACTTGACATGTGGTAACATTAAAGACTCAGATTTTTTTTTTTCTTTTGATGAGACTGTTGTGGTTTAACCCATCAGGCAGCTAAGCATCACACAGGCATTCACTCAGTGTTCGCCCCACCCCCTACCCAGTGGGATGGGGGAGAGAATTGCAGGGGGAAGGGAGGGAAAGTAGAAGTGTGTGGGTTGAGATAAAGACAGTTTAATAGGACCAAAAAGGAAGGGAAAGATAATAATGAAAATAGTAAAAGAATGTACAAAGCAAGTGATGCCCAATGCTATTGTTCACCACCTGCTGACTGATGCCCAGCCTGACCCCACGCAGCACCACCCACACCTTCCTCACCTACCCCTATCCTCTGGCCAGTCAGCCCAGTTTATTGTTCAGCATGACATTATATTATGTGGGGCATCCCTTTGGCCAGGCTGGGCCAGCTGTCCTGGCTGTGTCCCCCCCAGCTCCTGGAGCACCCCCAGGCTCCTTGCTGGCAGGGCAGCACGAGGAGCTGAAAAGGCCTTGGCTCTGTGTGAGCACTGCTCTGCAGTAACCAAAGCATCTGTGTGTTATCAGCATTATTCCCATCCTAAACCCAAAACACAGCACTATACCAGCTGCTAGGAGGAAAATTAACTCCAGCCAAGCTGTGACCAAGACAGAAGTAATTCTGACTTTTGTTCAGACACATAGTAACAGATTAAAAAGTCTGGTTTTTAGTCTTGAAAAAGTTGTGGATTTCTGCTATGTAATTACTTATCAGGACTGTGAGCATTATGTTGGCATGGAAGAATGTGTAGAATGTGTTTGTTTACTCAAACTGTAAGATTATTACTTGGGGGGAAGGAAATTGTATTATTTACATCTTAGGCAAAGCAACAAAAAGCCTTTGGATGTATTATTCTACAGTGTAGTTGGGTTTCCAAGAAGTGGGTAACCTCCAAATATGTTTAACTCATGGCATTTCTCACTACAGCTTGACAAAATAGACTTAATCATTTGGAGGGAGAAATTTAAAAAGAAATGTTTAAGTGTTATTATAGGGTGTTTGATTGTGGTGTCTGTAGCTATAGCGCTGACTTTTCTTTTTAGTCTGGAAGAAAACAATGGATATAGCATATTGGCAACAGGTATAATAGAGAAGAGAAAATTGCAAACTGAACTGAAGAGTGCAACCAACTTGAGTTATCTGCAACACAGCTGTTGCACACTTCAAACCACAAGTAGCCATCAATTAGATTGAAGAAGGTCTCTGGTCAGTTTACTGTTGGGGTATGTTAGTGCCTGTTGTATGTGAATTAATTAGAGAAGTGTTGAGCTTTGAGCTTTGATCATTTTATTGTATTTTGTAGTTCCTGTTTTGTCCTGTGCCTGCTGCTGCTATTAAGCTAATGTTAGTAACATAGTATTTCATTTTCAATTCAAAATAAGAACAGGACCTAGTTCCTAGACTGTTTCTTTTGAAATATTTGTTCAGAGTCCTTCGTATACTCCTTGAATCATGTATGGAAAAGCTGCTATGGGATGTTACAGATCTGGATTCAGTGGAAATGATGAGATATTGTAAGTTAGAACTGACTCCTCAGAGTTAAGCACCTGGCAGAAATACACAAAATGAAGTAGTTCATCTCTGTTGTGGATATTTCTTCCATTCTTTCTTTGTCAATTTCATGATCTTGTTTTCTTATAAAGACTGCTATTTTCTTGAACATAAATTAATTCTTTATCTAAAACTATGGATTTTAAATCCTTCTGTTCTGTTGTAGTCTTGTACCTCTTCTTTCCAGAGGTTGGCTAAATAACATAAAACAGAGAACTAAAAAGTATGTGGAAAAAAAACCCTTAAGTTCTAATTTGCTGGCATGCTTGCACAGCACTATTCTCAGAGCAAAAGATTTTTTCAGCTGTGGCAAGAGGGCATTTGAAGATGGTTTTCCTGCTCCAGGTAATGCTTGGTTTCCTTTTAATTTGTCACAGTTTTTTTGCCACTCTGTTTAAATGAAAATACCAATGCTGCATGTTGTTTAAAACCTTAAAGTAAAACATACTGGATTGTAAGTGTTCTGTCTGGCATGAAGAAATAAGCACTAAAAGTTCCTAAACAAACAAACAAACAAAAAACCAACCAACCAAACAAAAACTTTTCTGCTTTACAGAATTGCAAAATGGTTGAGGTTGGAAGGGACCAATGGAGGTCATCTGGTCCAACTCTTCTGCTCAAGCACAGCCACTTAGAAGAGCTAGCCCAGAGCTGTGTCCAGATGTCTTTTGAATATATCAAAGGATAGAGACTCCACAACCTCTCTGGGCAACATCTGCTGGTGCTCAGCCAGCTTCACAGTAAAAAAATGCTTTTTGATATTTAGACAGAACCTCTTGTGTTTCAGTTTTTGTCTATTGCCTCTTGTCCTGTCACTAGGCACCACTGAAATGAGCCTGTCTCCATTTTTGCACTCTTTCTTCAGGTATATATCCACACTGATCTTCCCCGAGCCTCCTTTTCTCCAGGCCCAAGACTTCCCAGCTCTCTCAGCCTCTCCTCATAGGAGAGGTCTTCCCTTGATCATCTTGGACTCTTTCCAGCATGTCTAGGTCTCTCTTGTACTGGGGGCCCCAGTACTGTACTAGACATAGTACTTCAGGTGTGGCCTCACCAGTGCTCAGTAGAGGGCAAGGATCACCTCTCTTGACCTGCTGGCCATACTTAGCCTGATGTAGCCAAAAATATCATCAGGTATCTCTGTGGCAGGGGTGCTGTACTGGTTCATGCTGAACTTGGAGTCCACAAGGACTCCAAGGTCCCTTTCTGCAGAGCTGCTCTGCAGCTGTCTGGCCTCAAGCACGTGCTTGTGCCTGGGGTTTCTCCTCAGGTGCAGGACTTTACACTTCTTGTTGAACTCCATGAGGTTTGTGTCAGACCACTTCTCCAGCTTGCCCATGTAGCTCTGGGTGGCAGCACAACCCTCTGGTGTATCAGTCACTCCTGTCAGTTTTGTGTCATCTCTGACCCATCATCTAGTCTGTTGAGATGTTAAACAGGATTGGATCCAG
This sequence comes from Nettapus auritus, assembly GCA_011076525.1. NCBI lineage: Eukaryota > Metazoa > Chordata > Aves > Anseriformes > Anatidae > Nettapus > Nettapus auritus. The sequence goes on from CM021797.1 coordinate 35,867,346, forward strand.
TATTGATCCCTGGGGTACAATGCTAGTTACTGGCCTCCCAGCTAGATTTGGTTCTGCTCATCACCACCCTCTGGCCATTCAGACAGTTTTTGATCCACCTCACTGCTCATCCAGCCCACACACCAACAGCCTGCTTCATGGGGATCTTACAGGGGGTTGTGTCCAAGGAGGTGTGCCATATTAAGTCCAGGAAGACAACAGTCACTCATCTTTCCTCATCCATTCCAGGCATTGCTAACAGGTTTCTGTTACAAGTGTTTCCTATATGAGTGTAGTCTTCAGGGGTCTGGGGTTTTGGGTTACATGAGGTGTAATGGACTTCAGGGGGCATTGTATGAAATACATGTGCAGTTAAGACTTTTTTGATCAACTGTAGTAGTCGCCTGCCTTACCTTATGCTATTTTAGCCCTTATTAAAAGGTAGCTTACTGTGCTGGTTGCAAGCTTGTGGTGCATGAAGTATTGACAATATTATTTAAGTGCAAGTTGGAAATGTGGCAGAATAAAAGGATAGAAATTCTCACGTCTCACCTCCAGGAAACATAAAAGGAATCTTTTAATGAGCAAGCAGGTTAGGAATTGGATTGTGTTGCTGGAAAATAACACTTCTATTTCTTACATGCTGCTTACAGACCTGTTTGACAGGAAAGAGGTGAAGCTAATCCATGTCAAGGGGAAGACTGGAAAACTTGCAGGTGGTGAAAAATTGTGGTGTGACCATGCCAGTGAGATCCTAAGGCAGCAGTCAGAAATCACTCTCCCAGATGTACATTCTTTTGTACCTGCATGAGACTCTTTTTGGGGGGAGAGAGAATGCAAAGCTTAAGGTAGCTTATAGGTGCTTTATTGGCATAGCTGTTTTGGCAAGGTAGTTATTAGAACTTCATTTCCTCACTTTAATTCGGAAGCACCTAATTCTATTCAATGGGCAGCAGCAAGCAAAATGAATTGCACTTGTAGTGCTGTTCATAAGGCAGTTTTCTTCTTGTGCCTGGTGACTGTGTGAAAACCATCAAGATAGCTCAGGCTTTTTACTTTGGTTCTCCTGTTCTTGTCTTCAGAACTTGGCTTGCTGCAGTAGGTCTTTGAGTTCTGTGATGAGTCAGTAACATATTGAAGACACTGAAAGAGTGAAGGCATAATGCTTTGTTTATTAACAATTTGATGTAGTTGTTCAGAATGTAATTGATAATGATTAAAAGAAGCACTAACCTGAAACTGTATCATATTTTTTTGTGTCCCTAATGATCAGTAGAAGTCCATGTGAATTAGAAATAGATTAAAATGCAAAACGCAAGACAAACTGTTGATCACCTCTAATTGGGGAACATTTCACTTGCTTATAGGGACTGCAATTGGTGAATTTTTAGTTTTTTAAATTACTCTGGACTTTAAAATATTTTACTGCAAAATATGTAAAGTATTCAGATGCCTTCTTAGTAGTATCACATAAAGCAATCAGTATAATTAGTATTATAGCTGCTGTTTGGCTGGGTAATGTTTGGGAAATTTGGAGTGAGAATAGTGTGTTTGGGTTGATGTTTCCCTTCTCAGTCCTTACTTAAGTGCAGCCAACTAGACTTGCAAGGAGACTTGTTTATTGTAGGTGCAGTGCTCTCTCTAAGGCAGGAACAATTATGTAGGGCTTGTCTTTCTCTTGGAGTTAAAAGTATTTGGGGGAGAAAGCATTGGAGCTCACGTATGGGAGGAATAACTGATTACTTTGATAGTCGGTAAAAAGAAAAGTAAAGCAAAGAAAGTAAACTTGGGCTAACAGATCTCAGAGTTTAGTATTGCAAAAGGTAAATAAAATGTCCACAGGGCAAAATGAAAGAGTGTGAGTTTTGCAGACATACTATGGACTACCTGCTGTAATACAGCAGAGTATGTGAAAGTGCTGAGGCGTGCTGCCGGTGAAGCTCTTTGTGGTTTAGATAATTAGTGCTGATAGCTGTGAATACTGAGTAGAACAGCCACAAGTGACTGCAGTGCAAAATCTGAGTTGAAGAATTGTGTTTCCAGAGAAAACAGGGTCAGAAACAGGAAATGCACTTCTAGAATGTTATCCTTTATATAGTTTTCACATTTACTACAGCTCTACAAGTCAGGTTGACAAACAAGATCACCATCGCCACACAGAATATTGTTCTTATGAAGAGCCCATAGTTGCTGGGGTAAATTAATGGAGCATTTCAAAAGCTGTGCTAGGTTTAAAAATAATTAGTGTAACTGGTTTTGCAGGCATTTTTCCAGTGTTGTTTATTATTTTTTTCCTTATCCTTTCCATGAAGTCCTTTCCAGAGGACTTCAGTTTATGTACAGTGTGTTATGTCCTTCGCCACTTAATAAAAGCTTGAAAACCTTTTTGTGTTCTGTGATGACCAATTATATTAGATCCATTTTTAGCTGATGCGTTTTGGAGTAATGGTTTGAAACATTGTCGAAGAAAGTCCAGAAATCTTTTTAAAAGGCTGATGAAAGAAGAGTAGTGTGGGGACTTTTAGGCTGCCTTAAATCAAATGACTGCAGAGGCTGCACTGACACATGCTGTTCATTAAAGACTTAATATAGTCCTTCTAATCGGATTAATTTTCTTGTTGTGCAAAAACTGTTATTACACTCTGTGTGAAACCAGCCATACTGCAGGAGAAGAAATTAAATTGTCTGACTGAGAGGTCGCTGGTGAATAGTAGCAAGAGATCTATTACCATTATTAGAGGATTATGAGGCTCTAGAGGACATCCATTCTTGTACGGTCTTTCAGCGGCTGGAATAAAATACTTTAGGGAACTACATCCAAAGATGCATTATTTCATGATCTTTAAGAGAGAGAGTGGAAGAAAAATTCAAAATACTTTTTTATTCAGAAGGAGGCCGGGTTTAAGGATCTGTTGAAATAGATTTGGCTTGCTCAAGTCGTGCCCAATGGTATTGTTCCACATCTCATTATGTGAACTTTGAGAGTAGCTGTTGGGGAATGATCTTATTGTAGTCTGATCTTGTGGACAGGTTCTTCATGGTTGAAGTTTATTGGTTAAGATCATAATGGAGTATGTGTAAAGTTTGAAAACCTTGCTTGTGTTCTCTTAAAAAGTGCTTCTGGGGCAACAGGCACAAACTGAAGCACAGGAGGTTCTGGCTGAATATGAGGACGCACATCTTTACTGTGAGGGTGACAGAGCACTGGCACAGGTTGCCCAGAGAGGTTGTGCAGTCTCCTTCTCCGGAGATACTCAAAACCCGCCTGGATGCTACCCTGCACAACGTGCTCTAGGTGATCCTGCTCGGCAGGGGAGTTGGGCTAGGTGATCTTCAGAGGTCCCTTCCAACTTTGGCCATTCTGAGATTCTGTGACATTTTGTGCATTTTTGGTTGGCTCTTCCTGGGGGAAGAGGGCTGGAGTGATCTCTTAGTGTTAAAATGGACCCAAAAGGAACATCCAAAATAGTTACTCAAGCAAAAAGTGTGTGGCCTAAATCAAGTAAAGTGATACCGTACATTTAGTAGTTAACATGGGGACAGCGTTACTAATACATATTTGGATTACATTGGTTGAAGCGAATTGTTCCTTTTGGACACAGCATTTACTATTTTTGTCTTTTACTTCGTTTATTTTATTGTTTTTATTTTTGTGTTGGCACAAGAAACAATTTCCCTTCCATAAGGTGTAAGGAAATGCGAACAGAAGAGGAGAAGAATCATCTTCCTTCCAAACTGTTCTCCCATAGCTTATGTTTTTGAAGGAGAAAAATTGTCCTGTAGCTTTAAAAAAACAAACAAACAAACAAACAAAAAAAAAACAGATGAAATTGCAGAGTGAGAGCAGTCATTAGTCCTGTTAATAAATAGGAACATTATGTCTGACATGTTTAATCTTACCTGATGCGAGTCAAGTAAAGGGCTGTTGGCATACCTGCACATAATTTTTGAGGTGAAAATGATTACTAATAACAAAACCCAGAGTTTTGAAACCCTTTGTCAGATTGATAATGAGAGGCTTGGCCTTAGTTATGTCCGCATCCTCCAGGAGGGTGGGGGTGCAGGAGGCAATGCTGCTGGGCAGTGTGCCTCTCCACCTCTGGAGCCGCTTCCCATGTGCTGAGCTGTTGTTGGCTTTTCGGAGTGTCAAGCCTTTGATTTAGCATAGATGTAATACAGAAATTAGTCCCATCATTATTTGTCCATTACCTGAGTGAGAAAGGAGCAGTCTTGCTGTCCAGGAACGTTTTGTTTTTCTCCTGATCTTGTAACTTGAATGTAAAGTTCCAAACAGGTACATTTAAAGGACAATACCTTTAAGGAAATAATTAACTGCCTTATACTTGCAAGCGCTTAATAATTCGAGAATTTGGTGTGTTGAACTTAGTGTAGAATAAACTTCCTAACTAGAAAGTTAATGTGAACACAGGACTTGGAATGAACTTGTCATCGTGTCTGAGGAAGGTTAGGCCTGATCAGACTGATTTTAAAGGATTTGAATGCTTTTATAACTAAAAATTAATAATAATATTTCTTTGAAATGTCATTTATTTTGCACGTCATTCAGTCTGATTGTTATTTGCATAGTCCATTGCTGCTGCAACTGAAAAAAAGTGCAGGAAATAGCCTGTTGTTTAGAAAGCTAGCTCAAGACCCAATGGAGTAGTGTAAGGCCCTGTCAGTCAGCAAAAGATGGGAGAGATCCATAGGAAGTAGCTTAGGTAAGAAGGTTGGGCATTGTAAAGACACATCTCTCTTACTGATGCAGCTTTTCTGTGCACCACAGCACAAACCAATGACAGCATTAATCAGGGATAGACATGGTTTAAAGAAATAACAAAACCCTCTTATCCTCAGAGTTGAGTGTATTCCAGGCATAGTGCTGCTTGCCAGATATTTTGGATAATGTTAATAGAAGACTTTTCTGCCCTGTTAACACATTATGCTATCCTAACAGTTGTATGGAAGACTGTGTATCTCAGTGAAAGAGCATGCAGTGATCTAACTGATGACTTCTGGACTTACAATAGTTAAGGTTACTGTTAACAATTGTCCCACCTGGAGGTATGGAATGACCATTGTTTGTTTATCACCAAGAATTTACCTCAGATTAGTTTTAAGATTCAGGTAACAGTAAATCAGTGGGTGATTTTTTTTCTTAACACTCAAGTTACAACAGGTGCCCAGAAATAAACCTACTTACATCTACCAAAGTTCCTAGCTTCAAGGTTTTTTTTTTTTTTTTTCTCCCTTCCTTTATTCCTTTATTATTTGGTTTCTCTGCAAAATTCCCATTTCCTAAGATTTGACTTAGCCAAAACATGCTCTTGATTTGAAGATGTCTTTGACTCTCAGGTCTTACTTTGTGTTCTGTTTAATTTAATCAGTCTTAATTCTCTTCCTGTGTAGTAATGAACATGCTGGTATTTTAGGCATTGCTTTTGTCCTTTTGACATGGGTCAAGTGCAGAACACAACAGTGTTCTGCATAGGTTAGGCTAGACGAATCGTTGGTTTGGAAGTGGGAAGGGAAAGCAATGAATTAAATTTCATGTTTTGAAAGAAGTTTTTATTTTCTGTTTTTCAATGTCAATGCAGATGTTGTTATTGGATTTTGAGTGGGCTTAGAATTAATTAATTAAATCTAATTAAACCCTGCCATGTGCTGAAGGGCTTGGAGCTACTTAATTCTCCCACTTGCTGTTGTACTTCAAAGAATATTGTGACAACAAAAAATACTTAATTTGGTGGAGGATTAATAAAACATTATGACATGACAGTCTTGAAAGTATGACAAGGCATTTCAAAGACATTTAAGCTAGGAGGAATATTCTGATTAAGGCACATGGTAGGAGCATAAATTCAGGGTAGCCTCCAGAGACTGGGGGAGAAGGATCCCAGCTGCTACCTGTGCCTGAAACAGCAGTTGAGCTATACTGAGAACACAACAGAATGAAAAGTTGCTATGAACAGACAAAAAAAGGTAGTTCAGAGAATTTTGGAGGAGGTAAAGACTAAGTCCTCAGTTCCCTTCCACAGGTTACATTAAAGCCTTATTCCAAGGTGATGCTGTGAGATGGATTTTGCGAGGAGTCACTCCTTTGAATTCTGTGGTGTGTACCCATGTGATAGGTCTGAAAGCAGTGTAAGGGTATTTGTAGTCATATGAGAGAAAATATGAGAACATCAAAGAACCATGAGTTCTGCTGCTTCACAGGGAGTATGCTCTGCTTAGAAGCATGTTACTTCTTGTTATACCTTCACCTTTTTGTCTATGGGACTCTTTATTCTGAATGAGTTAGTTTTTTGAGAAAAGCAGACAGATTTCAGAGCAACTTGCAAAGAGTTGGCAGCTGTTCTGGTGAAAACGAAATGTATGGTCATTTTATCAGAAAGAATGATATCTGTCTCATCTCCTGCCTGGAATTGTCATGAAGATGGTGTTACTTTATACTGTTAATGGTAGTAGAGAAGTAAATTTATCTCTGTCTACAACTGTCTTACGCTGTTGAGGCTGCTGAGACAAGGTTATTAGGTCAGCCAAGGAGAATGTTGGTTAAGAAGTCTGGTTGGGAATGTTCATGTTGGGGCAGACTACTGAAGAATTAAGATATAAAAACACGTATCGTGGGTGACAGTGTTTTCTTGTGGCCCATCTGTTTTACCTCTCACTATTAAGTAATAGTGGTGTTTATTATAGATGTAGGTTTCAGGCAGAGGAGGCAAGACCAAAAAAACTTGCTAAAGACAAATCCAGAGATGCTTCAGATGCTAAATTTGCAACTTATAGCTCTGCACATTCAGATGTGCTGTTCTCTATCACCACGACATTGTACATTGACGTATACTAGAAGATATGCAGCGGCAGGTAAACAAGTATTTTCCAGTTAATTATGTCAGAAATTCTGAAAATTAATAGATGTATTTTGAAATATATTGGATTTTGGTCTGCTGTGTCTATAAATCTATTGGGTCTTGTCATGTTTAAGACAAAGTTTAATTAACCCATTTGTAATTTGCATTTCCTGTGTGTAAAAATCTTTAGTCCTTCTAAAGGAAGAACACTTGCTCCTACAGCTTTTATTTAGAAAACTAATCATTATGTGCCTATAATTGGAGAACTGAATGTTGTCTCTGTGCATATGAAGCGCAAATAATAGTTCAATTTTAGCTCGACAGATTCTGCCCTCATTTGTATCTCTGCTGCTACCTTATTTCTATTTTGCTCTTTTTCAGACATTCTGTTTTTATTTGAAAGATACGAACCTCAAAAATCTAATTTCTTCAAAAAGCTGTAAAAGTGCCCCACTTGCCTTCTGTCCAAAAGAGGTCTGAAAGAAAAGCCGGGTGGGATGAGGGGGGAGAGGTACTGCCTAAGAGGATGCTTTCAGTTTGGAATAAGCAGGGGAGAAAAAGCAAGGCACTGTTAAGGCACTTTTACTGAAAATGCTCCTGGATATGGAAGTTTGTACAAATGAATAGTGCCATAAATTCTCAGCTACCCCTATTGATTTTTTGCTTTGAAAACTTTACAGTAGAGCCAGTCTAGTCAGGTGATGGCTACTTCTACAAAGGGTAGACAGCAACCTTGGGAAATGGCGGGGGATGGGACAGGGACTAGTCATGTAGTCAAAAATGTCAGGAGATCTTGGGGTAAATAAAGGAATTCATTTTATTTAGAAATGCCAAGTGGTACTTGTAAAACTTGAATAAATAATGTATTGTAGTTAATTTCTTATGAATTAACTATAGATTCCAGAACAAAACTTTTAAATTTCTGGAAGTACAGATGTGAATTGCTGAAGTATAAAAAATACTGCTGTCTTGAAGGACAAATGGTATTTTTTTGGTCTGTACTTCAGAATCAGTAATTGCAGATGGAATGTTGCAAAGTCCCTGAGCTCTTGGATTTCTGTTTATTATTCTTGCTCCATCAGAAGTTTAGTGACCTCCATGGACTGAGATGGACCTTTGTACAGTGAAAAGTTTTATCTTCTGAAAATATCTGCTAGTGTAGAAATGCACGTTGAGAAAATGCAGTAGTGGAATTTCCCATTAATGTGGATTGTTTTTTTTTTGTTGTTGTTGTTTGTTTTTTACCACTTATGTACACATAGAGTCAGTTTCACCAGGAAAAAAAAATGAGATTTAAGATCACTGAATTATAGACTGGATTGAAAATGGGATCTGGTCTCTTAAAGACTGGATTTGACAGTTGCTCAGTCTTCCCGTTCAGCCCTGTATGTGTGGCATTTCATACACATTTACTCTCCTGCTTTGGACTTGCTGAGTTTTCTAAAGTTATGGTACTTTAAGTTTACAGAGGAAAATAAGGTTTGGAATAAATAAGCCCCAGTCTAGAGGAAAGCCTTGGAAAATAAGCCTCACTCCAGAGGCAAACAACAAAAGTGAAGTGGAGAACTCTATACTAATTGTTTACCATTTAAGGAAAAGTTATGAAAAGTCAAAGAATTAAAATTAATTGTGTGTATTAGTTATTGCTAAGTATCAAATTTCCTAGTTGGCTTTTCTGCTTTTGAGAATGACATTATCTTTTGATACAAGTTTTCTGTGGAAGTCTAACCGTTGTGGTTAAGTGAAAATCATTACTATTGTATAAGGGCAGAGTGTGAATCAGTGCTGTGTAATTGCTTTTAAGCATCCATGAAGTCAAGTGGAAAAAAAAAACAAGCCCATCATGAGTAGATTTAATTTTACATTAGAATCTTCACAAGGAAAACAAAGCAAACAAACATACCCCCAAGGCTTGTGGAATTTTTTGTGCAGGTCTGAAAGTACAGAAAACAAGTATAAATTAAAAGGAGAATGATGGTTAAAAAAAAAGTCTTCTTTTCACTTCAGCAAAAGCTCTGTGACAATCTTCTATGATACACTAGGAAAATGGAGTACATGACATTGAATTATGATATGTTTGAGGCTTATGATAGTAGCATCATCAAAATTCCTTTGTAAAAACAGAACTCACTTGGAATAATTCCTTACATGATTTATTATATTTGTTAATATACCATTTTCACTTAAGGTTCCTTTCAGTATGCCTGTTAAGGAAGTTTCAAGTAAAAATGACTGTATTATGGAAACTGGAGAGGAAATGTTGAACTTCTTGCTATTAATGCTCCTGTGTTCAAGGAGTGGAGGACAAATTAATAGCTGTAAATATGCAATTCTAAGTAGCTGAATCTTACTCTGTATTTTAATTCCCCACATGGAAGGAATTCTTAATAGACTGGTATGTTTGAAGAATCGTTACACTTCAGAAGGAGAACATTGTGTGGTGTCACCACAATATACATGGTAACAAAACCCGCAGCATTTGCATTTGGTTGTGATCACAGAATCACAGAATAGTCTAGGTTAGAAGAGACCTCCATGATCACCGAGTCCAACCTCTGACCTACTGCTAACAAGTCCTTCACTAAACCATATCCCTAAGCTCTACATCTAAACGTCTTTTAAAGACCTCCAGGGAAGGTGGTATGCTTAAATAATACTGCCCAGTCATTAAAGGATTTCTTTAAAAAATGGCACGTGAAGAGGATTTATGTCAATGATTAACAAGTTAGAGCTTATGGATATTGCTAATCTCCAAAATGAGGCCAATTAATACCTGCTGATTATGAGAGCATTGAAAAATATCCCCAAGGATCTGTTGATGTACACACCGAATTCATAATTGCATTCATTTTTACCTGATTTTCTTGCCACAATGGGACAGTTGTTAGTATTCTAGCCTACTGCAGTAGTTATAGCTGAACATGCATAACAAGGTGCTTCCAATATGATGACATATGAAGAAGAAATAGGTTGAAAGACCAGCAAAATTACAAACTTTGAAACTTTCTTTTTTCTATTGGCAGAAAAAGTAATGCAAAAAGGAGTTCCTAGTATGTTCTCACAAAATCTATGTTGTGTATATAAGATACCATACCAAAACCCTAGTTTTGAGTTTTTTTTCTGCTTTTGTTTTATCTTAGGTCCCAAATCTGATCCCAGTTCTGATACTTGAATTGGGAAGACCTTTGGAGCCTGCACTTCACAGGGATATATTGTATACCTTGCCTGCACTGGGTGTACACAAGGTCAGAATGAAAAATTGTTAGGAAAATAAGAACTGTATCAATAAGCAGTCATTTATTTACAAAAGACTGAGTGATTTAGACTGAGAAATCCTCAGTTTGGTTAAAATAATTGATTTGTAAGCTTCAGCATAACTTTCTGATATTTTGGATGGGATATGATATTTGTGTTAAAGGGTGAAATGTGTGTTATGTTTTATTGTCTGTAGTATATTGTTACTATTTTTAAATACCTTAAAAAGGTGCTCTTGGATTCACTGCACACTGAGTTTATTTTATTTTATTTATTTATTTATTTTTTCTCCTCTGGAAAACAACTTCCAGCTTCTTTCTTGACACTGTGGTTGGACTGTTACCTAAGTTTGATACTTGGTTCTAATAATTTGTAAATTTGTCCTTGTCCTTGTGCATAAAAAATAACAGTGACCTTTGGTTAAAAATAATCTCTTTCAGGTTTGCGTAGCTCAGATTCTACGTACCATACACATGCTGGGTAGCACACCGAAGCTTAGAGCTGTTACTTTGCGGATGATGACCTCCTTATGGGAAAGACAGGTTAGAAAATTCCTGTAACATTACTAAGATATGTGTAACTGTAAATGGTAAATTTAATTCCTCTAACAAGGGAAGGGAATTCATTTTGAAGCATAGTTTGCAATAATGTGTCATTATCAGCACTATAAAGTAAATGGTTGAAGTGGTGCTTCTATTGATTATGTTTCAGTGAAAAATGTCAATAGTATATCTTTCAGGAAATCTGCTTTTCATTTCAGTGGGTCTCAGACTGAAAAACTTTTTTTTTTTTTTTCCTTGAGGAATAGCTTTCTGTTTTGCATAACATGCAGTTAGAACAAGACCTTAATAAAAAGGCAATAGCTTGCTTGCCTGTGCATGAAGTACAAATAGAGATTTGGTCTGTAAAGGCCAGTCAGATCTCATGGTAGCATTAGACTTCAATGGTGAAGAAAAGCAAATTATGGTATGCAATAATTAAAAAGAATTAAAAGTCATGCAAAAAGTGCTACCAATCAAAAATCTTGTCATCAAATTTAGAAGGTGTGATAATGATTTTAACATTAAATTTCTTCTAGGATCGAATTTACCCAGAATTACAGAAGTTCATGGCAACATCTGATGTGCCCTCTTTGGCTGTTGACAAAGATGCTCAGTGGGAAAAGCTGATAGCTAAAGCTGCCTGCATAAGAGATATCTGTAGGCAAAGGTAAGTAGAAGAATCACTTATTAATCTTTGTTACCTGTCTTTGAAAGGAAAAGCAAGTGTTTTTTTTTTTTTTTTAGAGAAGTTGCCTAATTAATTGTAGTTAGTTTGTTATATTAATTATGGATAATATTTTTCTAGTTGGGTGAGATACTGACTCAGACATTGAAAATCACGGCAGCTATTAAGTTTTGGATCTTACAATAAATAATTGAAAGTACATGTAAATAATTTTAAAATTAACGGTAAACAGATGTCATCCTGAAACAAAACAAGTGTCCCATACTGATCCAGAACATAAAATTGAAGCATTCCAACTGCAAATCATAAAAGGAGTAATGAACTATTGGAAGAAACAGCTAAGACTTTTGATCTATTCAAAGAAAGACTTGGTGCTTTTCTGAAAAGTAATTTTTGTCACATGTGAATTGGTGGTCTTTATTTAGGTCTAATAATACTGGCTGCAGAACACAGTTTAACAAATCTGTTTGGATGGTATGTTGATCCTTTCCAGTTGTCACAATCCATGAATATTAGTACTTAGTAATAATTTACAGTTTCTGTAAAGATTATTTTTAAACACATTATCAATTACTTCTGGTTTTGTGTGCATTATACCATCATTTTGTTTGTCACGTATCTTTTGGGTTCTATTTTTCTCCTTCTCAAAGGTCAGCTACTAAGAGAAAGCTGGAATGAGTCAAAATAAAGATAGAGTTTTAATATTTAATTTTATCAAACAACATTTTCCAATAAATACTAAAAAAAAAAAAAAAAGGAAAAAAAAAAAAAAAAAAGGAAAAAGAAAAAAAAAGTGAACATCGAGAGAGGAATTTAAATGCAGCTGGAGTGTTTTCTCTGGCAAGTAAATGCTGTAATTAACGTTCAGGTATAAAGCACTGTTCATAATGCAGTCAGAAATGAGTTAGAAGAAAGTGCGAGCAATTAGAGATAGCCTGAATGTTCTATGCATATAAATTACCACAGCAGTTGCTATTTACCCAAAGTTCTTACAGAATCAGTGAGAGGATCTACCAAATCAGTAGTTGAAGGTTTTTTGTTTGTTGTTTTTTGTTTGTTTGTTTTGTTTTGTTTTTACCCTGAGAGGCTGAATGGATACTAAAGGACTGGAAACAAACAAGTAGCCCATGAAGTCACTGAAGGAGAGAGACCAAATAAATAGCAGAAGCAAAAATGTATTTGAAAAGGAAGTTCCTAGCTGTTGTAAGGATGATTTATCAGGTCAAACAAAGTATTTTGTTGCCAGAATCTTCAATGATACACAGCAGTGAGTGCCTATAGAGGACTACAAGGAAGAAGCAAAGGGTAGTGTCTTTAATAGCACACAGCAGATTTTTTTTCTTGGCTCTCTACCACTTCCTCCCTTGTATTTTATATTGTATATTGTATATTCTTTTTCTCTCAGTTTTAGTCTGTGTTAGTAGTTACTTCTATAGAGCCAATACTTAATGAATTTTTGTATATCCACTAGAATTTGTGTGTGCGTATGAATACTGTCCTATTCATGGTTTTTTGTTTGTTTGTTTGTTCGTTTTTTTTTGTTTTTGTTTTTTCCCTTTAGGCCATACCAGCATGGAGCAGACATGTTGGCTGCTATTTCCCAGGTATTAAATGAGTGCACAAAACCCGATCAAGCTTCACCTGCTGCTATAGTATTACAGGGTCTTCAGGCACTTTGTGCGGCTGAGGTAAGGTTAAATTGCCTTGTCGCTGTGTTTCATGTTTTGCTTGAGGACATTTTTTTTTCCCCTAGTAGACTTTATTTTTTGAGTGCATTCAATTCTCACAGATTTTTTTCTTCTAGTGAATAGAATTTCTTTCTTCCAGCATTAGTTAACTGTTCCTGAGAGACTGTACTGTGATTTTTCACTGCAGAAGGTTAGCCCTCAGTGCTTGGGTTAAAATTGAGGTCAGCATCACAGTTTGTGTCAAAAACACCCTTACATGCATTTTTTCCTTCAGATATGAAAGGAACAGCTGTCTGGCACATAATTCTGATTGGCTGAAAAGTACGTAAATCATCTCATTTGTCTTACATTCTTCCTGGACTAGCCTTCTGATTCTTATTCACATAGTTTACCTGATAGGGAATGGAATCACTCATAATGGGGAGGCTCCTGTTTTCATGTAACGCATTCATTAGTGATTATAAGGACAAATGAGCACTGGGACATGTTGCTGTCTCTGTTCTTGGAGGTTTTTGAGCTGTATTTGGATAAAACCCTGAGCAACCGGACCTGATGTCATAGTGACCCTGCTTCAAGCAGGAGATTGGACTAGAAACCTCCTTTCCAACCCAAATTGTCCTGTGGTTCTGTGAACCCCAGAGTTAGGATCTAAGACTCCTTGTTTTCAGTGACATCCCGGACGTGGTGATGCAGACGTGCTTAGAATCATCCTCTGGACACACTGTAGACTGTGCAGGCTGTCTGAGTTAGTGGACTAATGATAGCCTGCAGAAATATGTGATTACCCGTTCAGTGCCAAACAGCAATTTTAAGTTTATCCACTTCCTGACTCTTAGTGCAGTGTTTACCGCATTGAAGCTGATCCAGTAAAAGATGCCAGCCATTAGCACATTATATATGTGCAATCACATCAACAGTTCAAGAATAACACAGAAAATGGTTAGTAGTCCATAGACATTAGTATTTAATATAGTTAAATAGCTTCAGGCAATGGATACAGAGAACCAACTTGTTCAGGGTAATTAATGTACTGGACTACTGGTGAGAAGTGGGAAGGCTGAGACAACTCATGGTACTCAGAGTAGAAGGAAGGGAATAATCACTTTATGGACATTGGATATTTTCCTTTCCTAACTCTTACAGGCCATCTTGAGCCTGCTTTGTTTCCCTAACTTCATGCCAATGTAATGCTTTGGGAGACTAGGCCTGTCATGCTGGGATACTAAAACTTTAATAGAGTATATTCCATTGTGTTTCGGTAAACTGGGTAACCATTTGGGGGTAAGTAATGCAGTCTATCCTTTATTTAGTATTTAGGTTCCAGTCTGCAGAGCAGAAACCTGACAGGTCAGAGTCAGAGGGTTTTGTTTTGGTACTTTTCTCACTTTCTGGCACTGTCTCAATAGATAACCATGGGAAAGGGATTTGATTTCTTTGAGCTTTTCAGTGTGTAACTGCTTAGGTGCAGGATTTTAGTGAGTACCTCATTTTTAGTCAACTTCTGCACTGGTATAACAAGCCACATTTTCTTGTGTTTATTGTTGACAGAGTTGATGAGGGAACTATATACATTGGGTGACTTGTCAAAGCAGGGTTCTGAGAGTCTCAAAAAGGCTTCTTTGTAAAAGTAAGGCTGTAGTAAAACTTGCTGTAACATTGATCTTTTTTGGTCGAATGTTGTGGAAGAATAGTTTTCCAGTTCATTGACTGCAGTAATCATTTGGTGTAAATGTAAAGGCTTTATGCAAAGTAAATAACGCTACATGAATAGCATTGGGAGAATTAGCTTTACTTTTGCATGACTTACGAGGAGGGCTAAGCGCCTTTTTTATTTTCTTTGTGTGTCTAACTAAAGGTCTTTAATGAGTAGCACACAGTGACTTGCGCATCAAAAATGTAAAATACACACAGTTCTTGCCAGACCACATTTCCTGTTTCTGGGCAAATCTTTTTTTTTTTTTTTTTTTTTTTTTTTTCCTAATGTGATTTCAACAGAAGTCAGTGTATTTGCTGTGAGGCCATCTATCCTGGCTTCTAATTGGTTTCATGTGTCAAGTACTGTATGGAAGCCAAGAAACATTCAAGAATGAAAATGTTAAGCATAGTATTTTAAACCCCTTTCCAGCCTTTTTGTGGAAGTGGTTTCTTGTTGTTTACTTGCTCAATCCACATTTATTTGTTTTATTGATCAGAAAGCAAACAGCAGAGCAACATAATTAACTGAAAACTTATGTGAGAACAAAATATGTTGACTGAGTTTGACATTTAGAAGGAATTACCAAGTCAGATGTTGTTTAAACAGCATACACTTAGTAACTGTATTCATAAAAACATGAATTTGTACTGAGATATTATCAGAAAACCATTACTTTCTTCTTGGACTCAAAGTTTCTGTCTCTTTACAAGGTCTGATTCATGGTCACCCTCATCATCTTTACTTTGTATCACTGGCCTTGTACATAGTTAACAACCTCATTTATATTTGAACTCTTTAGCCAGTAATGGCTTACCTGTGCAGAATAGATGTTGAAGGCAGGTGCCAGGGTCTCTACTTCGTGCCAGAATAAGCTCTCTGTATAGGTAGGAGTTTTTCATAACAATGAATGGACAAGTAAAGTAAGTTGCTTAGAAACCTTATTGGCCTGTGCTGAGTCCAGCTGATCTGCTGAACACTTAGAGTCAGAATATTTGCAATTGTAAGGATACATTTGATTTTCTGATTGCCTGTTGCTGCAGCTAAAAGTGCCTCTGTTTCTTTTTTTTCCATCTGAATTTACTGGATAAAAATCATGTTACCAGCTTCACTTTCAAGTCAGCTACCAAATTTTTTTTCAATGTGTGTTTGTTGCTGGTGCAGTTTCTGGTTTTTAAAAGCTGGAAGTATCAAAGGTATGTTGGCATTGTAAACTTGATTCTTCTTCTTATGATTGTATTTTATTATATAATTACAAACAGTTCCTCTGTCTACACCTGCCAAAACCCAACATCTTAATCTTGGAAACATTTGCTACAGTGATCTGGCATTTTCTGTGGCATGCTAGTGTAGTGTAGCCAGTGTTAGGACATTTTCTTCTACCTTTCTACCTATTTTTGCTGTCCCAAGCTTTCCTATTGTATATATTTTGTTAATTCATTTGATTTTTATTATTATTATCTTTATTGTGCTAAGACTGGAACGAAATTCTAACATTGCCTTCTGGTTTCAGCAACAGGATAGTGAGTACTCTTGTAGTCTTTGTAAGAAATGGAATATAGCAATAGCTTTCTGGACACTGAGTAGCTTCAGAAAGTCTGAAATCATTAGTGTATTTTAGGTGAAGAAGTTACTACTTTTTCTAAGCTTAGGAACATTTGATTTTCTTCAGAACACATAATATGACAATAAATATATATACACAATAATTATATAAAAAACTAAATGTTGTCTTAAACTGTGCAATTTAAAACACTAACAATGGCTTTTAAGTTGTATTTTACATCTCCCATTTGGTCTGCAACTTCATCTATTCATTGCAGGCACAAAATGAATTAAGGAAAACTGTGATCTGAATGCTTAGCAGAAACTGGAAAACTGTAGTTCACAAGAATTCCCGTTTTGTAGCTGAAACTTCATTGTAAGCATTTCACATTTAAATGCAGACAGAATGGATAGAATGATCATAGCCAGCCTTTTTTTTGTGGAAATGACACTGAGATGTGGTTGTACTGTTAATGCTCAGAATTAATAGAAGGGCTTCTTCCTCTGCAGCACCATCCTATTAGCTGATTTCATGGAATCATAGAATATCTTCAGTTGTATGGGACCCACAAAGATCAAACCCTAAGTCTGAGAGTGCTGTCCAAACGCTTCTTCAACTCCAGCAGCCTTGCTGCTTTGACTGCTTCCCAGGGAGCCTGTTTATTGGGCAATATTGGGAATATTGGGCAAAATACGTTTGAAAGAAAGATGGGTTTATTTACTCTGATATACTCCTGTATTGTATTTGTCTTTAAATTTCAGAAGGCAGCAGGAGTCTGTTTTTTGTTAACATAGTGGGTTGCAGTTATGTAAAGCAATGGTATGACCTCTACTATTGCAAGTTGCAGGTATTTCTCTAGCTGGCTGTTAGGTATAACACTTAATAGCAGAGGATGTGTCTGGTGGCTTTTGCTGCAGTTCTGGAAAGATTTGGGTAAGTTTTGTCCTAGTTTAGAGGAGATGGAGGATTTCAGGCAATCATTGTGAAAGATGTGGGGTTGCTCTGCAATAAATGGTGACTAGAGTATGTTGACATGGGTACCATCATATTTATTATTTGGATATACAGATTCAGTGGTAAGATTTTACAGAAAAGCAAGAGAGGAAGATTAATTCAGGAATAGCCACCCAAGGATCATGTGGGGAGAAGAACAGACTGAGGAACCTGGTTTGTCTTTCTGTTGAACCTACTAGATTGGTTTTATTGTACTGGGGTACCGTTTTTCTTTTGTGCATACTCTAGTAAGTGCTCTCAAGGTTGCTAAGAGGTAATGGAGTTGTTTAGAAAGCTTTTAAATAAGGGCTATTCACAACTGTGTTTTCTAGGTTAGAAAGCAATGCTGCTTTGGTCAGTTTTTCAAAATGCCGTAAGTTTTCAGCAGCATAAATGTCTTGACTGCAAAAAATAAAGGAGAAAAGCCCTCTTCTTATATGATGCTACTTCAGGATAGAAAGTATAGATATAGGCTGTAAGATGGTAATTGCCGCACTGTGCATGCTGGCATTCCCATGGAGTGATCAGCTGTGCCAACCACAACCCTGGGAGTTGCTCCTACACAGGTGTTGTGGTCCACAATCCACCCAACAGGAGAGGTAGCTTGCTCCTTGTAACTCGCTTCTCATTATTTCTACTGCTATTTGTCTGCTACTTTTAGAGCAGTAGGTCACATGAAATAGGAGTGCATTTTATCTCTTTGAGAAAAATCTTAGCTTTTATTTTTTTCCCTTCTAGCAAATATGTTTCTGTTCAGTGGTTTGTCCAGAAGTAAGCCTGCCATTTTAAAATAAAACTTAAATACAACAAGAAAACACAAATAAAACAGAATGCACTGTACCAGAAGTACTGAGAGCTCCAAAGTTATATGATTATCATATAACTTTGGTTAGAAAGATTGCCTTTTTAATGATCTTCTTACCTGTTGTCTGAAAGTGGATAACGTGTGTGATACTCTAGGAGAGAAAGAAATAACAGAATGACAGAAGCTATTGTGGTTAGCTTATCATTTAGTAGTCCTTTAATCAGACTCCACGAGTACACAACTTTATTTGTTTTTCTAAATAGTAATTCACGGTATATTTGCTGTTTCCAGACAACCAGCTCATTAACAAGTTAAAAATTCGAGATAGCTTATAAGTTTAGTAAGAACTTACTGTGTTAAGAGACATGTTCTTCTGGGTACTGAAGAGATATTTCTCATTCTTGCAAATAGTGTGTTTCAAGAGATGGGAAGGGGAGGCATTGTTTTCAGTCACAATGTAATCAGATTAAGTGTTTCTATCCTTCAGTGTTCGTTACCATAGAAATATTCCCATGGGTTTTCAATTCATAAACTAATTCAGCTCAAAAGGCATCTCCAGTTTTTGAAACTGTTCTCTAAAGTGTTTTTGCAGGCAGTGAAATGACTGCTTAATTCAGCAATTAGCTGTGATCCTGAGCACGTTGTTTTTCTCGATGTGGAGTAATGCTAAAACCGTCTTTTTCAGTGCTTTTATGGAATGTGCTAATAAACATATCTTCATTTAATTTCATTATACAGGTGGATTTGTATTTGTCTCTGAGTCTTCCATTGTTTTATTTAATTTCATAGATCTGGAAAAAAAATTCGTAACACTTGCACTGATTGTTTAAAGAAAAGTTTTAATTTGCAGTTCTGGTATGTTTCCCCTTTAAAAGGCTCAGTGTATACTTCTTTTCTTTTAGACTTTGGTTCTATGCCCTGCATTGTTATGGGTTTGGGTGTTTTTATTTGTTTATTTTGGTTTTGTTTGGTTTTTGCTTTGTGGCTTTACTCATTTTGCTCCATTGTAGTTTGAAATCTGAAAGATAAATAGTAGCAACAGATAACTACTCTGACAGTATTATTTTAGACATAGTGACAACATCTGAAAAGCAAAATTATCCACAGGGAGCAGTGTGGGATTTGATCAAATGCTTCAGGGAAATTATTGAAGTTTTTACTGGAATATATTGCTCCTTACAGAGTGAAAACATTGGCAAATAGAAAAATCTTGCAAGGAGAAATGGTCAACTTTTTGTACGCATAATAGTGTCTGTTTTGCTATGGAATCCAAGGACTTCTCTTTGTGACCTTTTGGATAATTCTTCAGCTAGAACGACACAACTGGCTGAATATCTTATACTCATTTTCTAGTGCCTAGAAGTGTCAAACATTATATTGTATTGACTGCTCATTGAACCATCATACAGATCCTGAAAGACAAAAAGAAACCAGGTAAAGCTCATTTTTATATCCAGGAAAAGCTAAGTAGAGCCAATCATGTCTTACTGCTGTGCTGTAATTACAGTAGCAGTGTGCATAGGTACTCATTATTTTCTTCACTATATGAAGTAAATTGAGTAAGTTGTGCTGAATAGCTAAGTAGTAATAAAGACTTAGTCTTTCAGCTTTATGGAAGATAGGATGAATACAGAAGACATCACGGATGGCAGCAACTCTTCTAACACATACTGTTCTAACACATTCTGAACACCTCACCCTGAATGTTCTCAATGTTACTAGATACTGCAACATCCTCCTGTGTCAGCTCCAAGAAATAGGCTCACTGATGAGTTGACTGCTTCTTTTTTTTCCATATCAAGTGTACATTAATCCTACAGATAAATTTACCTAATAAAGAGTTATAGATGAATGGTTTAAAAAAATGAACAATCAACAACAAAAGCTTCTGATAAAACTTACATCAGGAGAAGTGGATGTGGGACAGCCACGTTATCATCATAAAATCATAGGATGGTTTGGGCTGGAAGGCACCTTAAAGATTATCTAATTCCACCCCCCCTGCCATGGGCAGGGACACCTCCCACTAGACCAGGTTACTCAAAGCCCCATCCAGCCTGGCCTTGAACACCTCCAGGGATGGGGCATCCACAGCTTCAGTGGGCAACCTGTTCCAGTGCCTCAGCACTCTCTGAGTAAAGACTCTCTAATCTGCCCTGCCTGTATTTGTGTTTGAGATTGCCTTGACCCAGGTGCAGGTGGTTGATTTTTATTTTAATGAACTAATACCTTGGGGTGCAGGACCTAGCACGTGCCCTTGCTGAGCTTCATGACGTACGTATAGACCCACCTGTCAAGCCTGTGAAGGTCCTTCTGGATGGCATCCCTTATTTGCGCAGTATCTATGCACCGGCTTGTGAAACCAGTTTATGAGATCATTGTGCTCTAGCTGGAGAGTGAAAGCAGATCTTTTCATGCACGGTCTTAGGATCTGATCTAAGCTCTCATAGCTGAATACAGCAACCGAACACACAAAAAAAAAAAAAACTTGACTTGCATGATCTTATGCATCAGCAATCCAGTCATTGTCTATTAATTAGGTCATATGGCAAAGAGGAATCAGGAAACAAATAATGAAGTAACTTTGTGAATATTTAAGACAAACTCTTACCCAATACAAACTACATGCAGGAATATAGTACAACTGTGCATCTTTTCTGTCAGTATTCCTTTTTACAGGTAGGAGAAATCAAAGCCTTTTCATTCTTCCAAGGTCACAATGCCTGCTTCCTAATACTTTCTTAGGATCCAAAAGCTTACTCTCTCTCTCTACTCTAAAATTTTATACTAATAATGTGTAAATTTCTGAATTTCTAGGCATAGTGTCTTAAATGCCTTAATGAGTAATTGCTAACCATTATATAGACTGATGACTTTGAATTACAGGTAGTTTGGTAAAGTACGTAAGAAAAATCACAAACTTAAGCACAAAAAGTGGTCTTGTATTTAGTGAGACTGTTCATGTAGACATACATTTTCATTTCAGCCTAGAGCTAGGCTGAAAATAGGATGCCTTTTTGTATTGAGGCCTGGAAAATGAAGCATGTTTCCAGAATGTTCTTCCAAGTACCTTCCATAAGAATGAAGTATCTATTGACTTGATAAATAGAACCAATATTTTTTTTTCTTCTGTGAAACAACACTGTAATACAAGGGTTGATGAAAATGTAATTTATAATACACTTGTGAGCCATGAAAGTCGGAGTTGGCTGGGGCAAAAAAAGTCAAGAGATTTGCCATTGCATATCAAGTGCTGAATGTGAATGGGGAAGAAGTTCTTCAAAGGGAACTGAATCTTATACAAATTTTGGCTATTAGAGTATTTAACAAAGATATATACGTATTTATATATCTGTTGAGCAGATCCGTAAGACTTAGCATAGTTTTGGCTTAGCATAGCTGTAACACTTTCCACTTCATCTTGGATGAGAATGAGAATTCTTTTCTGATAGTCTTTTTTTGCCACCTAACCCCCAGGACTGTTAAGTTGTGAAACTTAATTACTTAGCTTTCCCTACATGTGTTAAAGAGGAAGGTGGAATTCTTTCAATGTGGTGTTATCTTTATGTTAGAGGGATTTATATATTTATTTATTCATCCATGCTTTCTAGGCTGGAAAAAAAATCAGCCTCAAAACCATACCCTGTAAGGTGCTCTGAGTAATGACAACTTACTTTGCTTTTCAGGGTATGTTTGTCATATAACCATATTAGTGTTCTGAATTGAAAAAACTGCAAGAGCATGAATTCCCAGTTTATACTGGATTCTTTGTAGAATGGATTTCTGCAGATGCTCCTGGTTTTAGGTGCATTGCCCAAAATTTGGTGTGGTTGATTTTTATTTTAATGAACTATTACCTTGGGATTGCAGACACATATATAAGGGGCTTCTATCAATCAGCTTCTATTTAATGTAAAGTAACTTTCTGGCCCCTAATAGGACCACAAGGGGAGATTGAAAAGGGTAAGGCTAGCTACTGTCTGCTGAGGACTTGAAATGCAAATTAGACAACCCCAAATTAATAGAATAGAATAATAGAATAAAAATAAATTCCATGATTTTCAACCAGTTCCACAGTATTCTAAGTTAACAGTTAAAAGCACGATGTTACTGTCTCTGTCTTCCTCACAGAATGATTTTTTTTTTCATGTTTGTGGTACATTTTTCCTTTAATGTCAGTTGTTCAAGAAATGAACTGCTTAGTTTAAGGCTCATGAAGTTATGGTATTTGTGTTTATTTTAGTATTACTTATTTTCAATGCCTTCTGGATTCCTGCATTTTTACATTCCTCCTTTCTGTTCCATAAATTCATTTGGATTTAGTTGTGTTTAAACATTAGGGACATTTTGTTTTGGAGGGCTCCTGAGAAACACAGCTTCCTCTGCTTCCATCCTTTTGAAGTCCAGAGACAGCCTGCTCGTAAGCTGACTAAAGTCAAGTTGGGTGGCTGTGTTATATGAAGATGGATTCTGCATCTGCAGCTTTATTTGTAACGCTGCAGTACTCTATTTATTCCTATTGGATAGCTGCTTTATCTGATGAGGTTTCATCTAGTATTATTGCGTGACATCAGTGAATACATTGTGAGATGGTTAATACAAATGTATTTTTAACATGCTTGTAGCTGTTTTTTTTTTTTTTTATTGTTTTTAATGCAACCTATATTAATTCATGTTCCTGAGTAGGAAGAAGGAAAGCAAGTGCTGGAAGCAAATGTTATGCCATGCAGGTTGGGATTGCTGTTACTAATGATGCCTCCAACTTTCCCTTCAGGTTGTTTGCATTCGTTCTACATGGAATGCTCTGTCACCAAAGCTGAGTTGTGATACAAGACCCCTTATTTTAAAAGCACTGAATGAATTGTTTGCCCTGGTTCCCTCACTAACAGTGAATACAAATGAATATGAGGTATGTATCCATGGACCTAGGTGATTCTGTTTATTTTCATGTGTCTTTGTATCTGAGTTTTATAAGTGCCTGCTTATTTTTAGCTATCTTTAAAATTGCTCCCCTTGCCAAATTCATTTCCATTGAGTTTCATGGTTTTAGCTTGCATTAATGAATGTGAGGAGCTAGGTGAGAAATTCCATTGTAAGGTTGATCAGATATTTCCCCCTTCCCAATTTCCCCCTTCCCAGTATGTAAGGACATGTGAGTGTGTTTATAGTTCAGACCTGTGCCCCTTCCACTTTCCTAGTTCAGTACGTGTTGAAGCAGCAGATTGTGTAAGGCAACTTGCCTTTATTTCAACTGCTTATTTTGCTTAAAGTAAATCTGAGTTAATGCGTTGTTTGCTTTTATAGAAATTCAAAGCTCAAGTTATCAGCTTCCTTTGGAAAAACACACAAAACAAGGTAGGTAACATCTGAAAATATTAATAACTGAATAATAAGTTTTATACATTTCTATCAATAAAAGGTTATCAGTGTCAGCAATCTTATTTTCTTCTTGTCATCCACTGTTCAACTCTGTTTTTGAAGCAGTTTGATGCACATGAAAAGTGATAGGTAACTAGTGGTCCTTAGATACACAACTCCAAATAAAAATTGCAACACCAAAGTAGTTTGATTCTCCTGGTAGACTTAAGCATTGACAAGGTAAAGCTCTTGGTTAAGCTAAAGCTGTGATAACTAACTCAATTTGGAAAATGCTTAAAATGGGGCTTTAAGCTAACTAGGTAAGTACAACATGTATAGGTCAGCGCAGACCAACTACACAGGTGTGTACTCCTGATTTCTTTGGTGGGGTATTGCTGCAGTTGGAGTGCTGGGCCATTGTAGCTGTAAGGCTAGTAGAACCAAATAAATTTATTTTAAATGTAGTTCATTTTTTTACTTACTTACACTTAATACAGTAATGGAGTATAGCAATTGGAATGATATCAGGACCTATACAATTGGTCTTTAGTTGGCATTTGTATATATAAAAAAAAAAAAAGACAGTTACTCTTTTTCAGTGTTCAGTGGTTAGGTTTTTAGTCTGTGGTTTCCAGTAGATAGCAATGCCATATGCTATGCTTGTGATTTTCTTTTTGCTAATTTTCTAGGATGCTATTGTAGCAGTTTCAGCTTACAAAGCACTCTCGTCGTTTGGCTCTGAAGAACATACAATTCTTCACCTCCCTGAACAGGTAGCAATGTTGTCTGTTTAGCAGTGAAGACACGTCACTTGCAGCTTACATGACTTGTGTTTTCTCAGAAGGATGTGTCATCTGTATGAGACAACCCTGGGAACTTCATAGAAGGAAAATGAGCTCCTGCTAGTGAAATGGGATGGTATTGCATATGATTAGCATAAGTAAGGTTTATGAGAGGAGAAAGCCACAAGTGGAGGCTAAGCAGGGGCTCAGCAGTCAGAAGTTGGTTTTTCTTCTTTCAGTAGTTAAGCAGGTTATTTGTTGGGCACCTGATTTACATTTTATGGTCTTCTGATAATACATGCAATTGAGCCTTGACACTAAGGAGCTCTTTTATAACTGAAACAGATGGAACAGTATTCACTTGTGCTTAGTACTCTCTTATTCCTGAAATCCGCAAGTCAGTTTGGGAAGTATGTGTTTCTTTGGAACTAAGCTGAAAACTTTTTCTGTGTTTGTTTTGAACTTTCAAAGCATGATATTTTACTCTTTTGCTGATAAAGGCAGCCAAAAAGGAATTGAAGTTATTTTTTGGGCAGTTCGTTAAGTATCTAGAAGGCTGCTAAAATCTGAAACTTCAGTCTGTTCAGTTGACTCAATAACCTTACAAAATGAAATAGTAAAAGGAGAAGAGCATATAAGGTCATCTGTGTGAATTATTTTCTTCCTTTTCAGAATAACCTTGTACGATAGACTAGGCAATAATTGGTACTGCATTGGTACTTTATGATGTAGTAAATATTTCTGTAAGATTTTATTTCCTGCCTTATGATATGATTGGCTGTTCGGGAGTTGTAACTGCCTATTATGTAAAGGACAAAACAAGCAGCTTTAAAATTAAAAGCCATACTTTCTTTATATAAATCAACTAGAAGAGTTGAGCATAAACCTTGCAAATGAAGAGTGCTTTTGCATAGAAGAGCACAAGATAGAAAGAAAGCTCTTAATGCTGTTTCAATGCTAAGTGTGTATTTCAGTATTATTGGTGCTGCTACTTTACACTTGTTAGAAAACAAATATATTTTCACTGAAAGCATTGTGAATATGTTGTAGTTCTTTAAGTTCTCAAAACTTACACCAAATTATCTTTTTAAAGTGAAAATGCTCTGTGCATATTAAAATGCCAATATAAAACATTATTTTTCTCTATGCTGGAAGAATCAGAATGAAAATTTAATTTTAGTAATACTATTTCAGTCTGTGAATGTCAAGATCAATTTAATTACTACAGTTATTATGGATTTACATGCCCATGTGATTTCTATCAACCAATTCTGCATTTAATGTAGGTACAAGGAAAGCTTTAATTATTTCAGCTTCAAATTAATGAAATGGAGTGAAATTAATGGAATAGGGAACTTTTCGTATTTAGTTACTATTTTTGACATTTGGAATCATGAAAATTAATGAGGATTCAGAGGTTTTATACTTACATTTCCTTTTTTTCAACCTTTCAGGCACGAGGAGAAATTGACCCACTGGAAGAGACTGACATGAATGAAGAGGAGGAGGAGAAAGAGCTGGACCTTTTTGTTCCAGGTTCTTCATATATCAAACTGCTGTTTCTAACACCAGCTTCTGTTTTAGGAGGTATACTATTTTCAGTATTTAAGGTTGTTTTGCAGATTTGTAACAATGACTGTACAAGCCTTTGGCTTTTTTATAACGGAATGTAATGTTAAAGAGCAGCCTGATTTGTTTCTGTCATCTGAAAAATTACAGGAAAAAAATATAAAGTAAAACTTTAAAGAACATCAAAACCTGCAACCCAGTCTTAGGAGAAGAGCAGGTCAGAAGTTCTGATGCTGGAAAAAAAACATTGTTATTTAAAAATCATTATTTTAAATTGTTTGTCTGATAGCAAAAGGCAGTTGCTTGTTATTTGCTTCTGGTGTCCAAGTAGCCATAGTATTATCCAAGTGCAACTTCAACAGGGAAGACCATGCAGATATTTTTAAATTCAAGTCTATATTTTCTATTGGAAAAGAAGAAAAATAAAACAAACAAAAGAACAACAACGGAAGTCACCACCAAACTCACAAATCCTAGTGTTTTATAAAACAGTTTTCCCAGTATAAAGAGCACCACGTTTTCTAACTGTGTACAGATAATACTAAAACAGTGCAGTACACAAAAACTAATCAATTAATGAAGATAGTCATGCTAAACTTAATTTTAGTTAATGTATATTGATACTGAAGTATGCTTCAAGGGGTGTTGTTTTGATGACGTGCTTACTTGGACACCTAGGCAGCTGAATCACCTTTAGTGTTGATTGGTGGGGGTTTGTTTGTTTTTGTGTTTAAGTTCATTTAATTACTACAGTTAATGCTATCTCCCACTTCCAGTTAGAAAATTGTGACACTAGTGCATGGACACAGGCATTGTTGTTTCACAGTTAGAACGCCTGAGATTGGTTTGTGATTGCAACCTGCAATGAGATAATCGTTGTTGTGTTTTCCTCCAGTTAGGGTTCCTAGCTGTTGATGAAATACTCCATGCATTGGAGTCTGGAATACATGCAACCTCACCTAGAGAAACAATCTATATCCCCTAATTATTGAATTCTGGAAGTTTGTAGGGAAGACTGGCATAACGTACTTAGTGTACCCGAACACAAGCTTCAGTGACTGGCAGAGGTTGTGAATTTTAAGTCCTCCAAACAGTTATGAAACCACACTCCAAGAGCCACTACGTCTTCATTCTATTTGAGCTGAATCTATGCCATCATACCTGGTGGAATTTTGCTGTGATATGATACTGAAATCTTCTTGCTTGGAGGGAGAAGGATCTAGGTGTTTTTTACGAAAAGTCTCCAGGTCTCCATTTCTCAAATTTTACCCTGAAGTCCTTGCTAGGGCACACTAAATAAATTAAAAGCACTTGCTTCCTCTAGAGATCTCTCTTCTTGCTTTTCCTTGCTGAGTCCTTAAACTCTCAGTTGCTTCTTTTTACTTTTTCCTCCCTCCATCCCTCTTTAATCCTTGCAAGGGGATGAAAATCTTTAACTTTCTTCATCCTCCACATACTTCTTTCTGAAGAGATGAACACTTAACTGATATGGTAACTGCAGTTAAAACAGAGACCCCCACACAGAAGGTGATCTTGGTGCTGGCATTATTATTGAATTGCAGGATGTTTTTGCCTAAGAGACTTCTCCACCTCTGTGTGAGGAAAATGTCCAGGCTTACAAATCTACAGGATGTGTTTATGCAGCAGAACTGAGAAAAATCAGAAAACAAAGTAAAGCCCCTTTTTATGGCTATTGGTTATAACATGCTGCAATTCCAGTTTACCATAGCTGTCTGCTTATGTGAAGCATTGAAAAATGAAGTTTTGAGCAGTATCTTCCTCAAACTGCTTTAAAACTGATTTATCATTTCAGTTTCTGTATTATGTCAAAGCATTAGAGTCCACAAGGATGCGAATGGGTATGATGATCTTTGTTACAGGTTATTTTTTATTTCAGTAGTTTTTTGTCCTGAATGTCTGAGAATTAAAACCTGTTAGTCAGACAGTTTAAAAAAAAAATCACATTTAACAAAACTGTAAAATTCAAACAACAACTAGTTTTATTATTGTTATTCAGAGATGTATGTCTCAGGAAGGTTGTGAAGAATTTTGTTTCTGTAAAGTAAGTTGCGTCTTTTTTCCTTCAGACTGATTACAAGCTTTAAAATAAGATACCCTGCCATTTGCTGCACATGTAGATGTTCACTACCCAGATATTTCAGTGCTCTTCTATCTGGCAGATCCTAGATCTGCCAGATTCTCACTAGATCCCTGGATTGCATCTCTTGCACGAAGAACTGATTTTAATGCAATTCAGTCCTTTGGCATGACTAGCAAGTGCAGTAATACAACAGCAGTGAGTATTCCTTGTCTTAGGGTGTCTCTGTGAATGTGGATAGTTAACAACAAAGAAATAAAAGAGTTGGCCTCTTAAAGATTTTTTCGCTATTGCTGTAACTGCCCTACACAGAAAAGCTCTTATAAATGTATAGGTGGGTGGATAGTGTTTTTCTGTCATCAAATTTAGTTTTCTTGGAAGAATATATGTCATTGAGAACTGGGGACAAAGATTTATAGTTTCTTTTTGAATCACTGTAGTGAAATTTGCTAAATGCACTGTGAGGTTTTTGTATGAAATACGTTGGCGTTACATGTAGAAAAAAAATCCACAGATATAGATACCATTCCTGCCATGATAGAAAAACCTGTTAGATTTAGACTGCTACTCCATTATGAAGCTGATTTGGGTAAGAATATTGCCAAAAAGTATGGTAATTTAGTGAAAGTAGGAGATTTAAGGAAGCTCCAGTATAAACCTACTTGATTTCAAGCTGTGAGAGGTATTTCTGGGACCTAAAAAAGACAAATTAATGCTGTTCTGTCTCCTATGTTCTCAAGTTTCTAGTTAATGCAGGGCTACATCTGATTTGAGAACAAAGTTTCAAGCCTAGTTATTATAAATACCTTTAAAACTTGGTTGTATAATAAAAGCACTTACAGACTCCTAAACATGTCAGGTTTGCAAGATGCTTGTATAAATGCTGACTTTTAGCTGCTAAGAGGTACTTCAGATTGACTTCACAAATGAGCAGTAGTTTTATATTAATTCTGTAAACTTTATTCCTAGCTAGACTGTAAAATGAATGGCTCAGAACCTAATAAACATCTACTGCTATTGTCTCTGTCTGTATCCCATTTGCATAGACACATTATACTTCCATCTACCCTCTTTTCATTGCACTTCTCTTAAATATCTTTAAAAACAGTCTGTTTTCAAAGACAAAATATCTTACTAGGTTGAGAAATATGATTTAAATTTCTCATTTGTTCTTCTGCAAGCCTGTGCCAGTGTAACTAGTGTTAACAGTAAAAGAAAACAATCATCAGCTCAGAGAGTAGTTCAGGCTATTTTTCTTCTCTGCCCAAGTGTCTGATAAGACACATTCAGAGCTTCTTGAAGTTGCAGTGGCAGCAAATGCGGGTTGAGAATGACTTGCAAAGGGTTCTCAGATCCTTGACCTTGAGCTTTATTCTAAATGTGTAATTACTGGATTAGCTAAGCATACGTGCCCTGAAGTATAGATGTCCATCAGTTGGGATTTTCCATGGTTGTTTGTTTTCCTGGTCATCAGTCTCTGATGTTGCCTTTCCTCTATGATCCCTTCTTTGTGATTTATCCAGCATTTGAAGAGTTTGCAACATCACTTGTGAAACAGGAGATGACCAACATGCCGCGTGGTGTGTATCATTCTGCCTTGAGAGGAGCAGCCACACGCTCAGACCAGGGGAAGACTGTGGCAGGTATTCCAAATTTCTTGCTGAAAATGTATGAGAGGAACAGACAACCAGGAATGACACCAGGCCTTGCAGGTAGGGTGCCACTTTCTTAGATTTAAGTAAGTATACGCATTTTAACCCAATGATTTATTGGATCAGAATCTGTGAGTGAATCTGCTTAAGAAACAGTGACATCTTATGCCACTTGCATACGTTTACATATGCCACTTAGGCTTTAAGATTGTTGGTTCGATTTAGTGTAATATCTCTTTGGGGTCCCAGTTGTTACATGTAAAACTTCTGAACTATATCAAGAGTATTTTTTATTGAGCTTTCTTTTTGCCTTTCCTCCCTCTTTAAGCTGGCATGCTGCTATGTTATGATCTTCCAGTCCATATTGGCAAAGATGGCAAGCCTATTAATCGCTTTCTGGCTAGCAGGGGACACAATTTCCAGCAAATGTTGGTAGCCCTCATTCATGAGGTAAGGTGCTAGCTTTTTCTTTCTCTTTTTTGGAAGTGCTATGCTTCTTTCTCTCATTTGTCCATGCTAATTAGTAAGTAGTAGCTATAGAAATGGCATGTGTGAATGTATCATAATTAACAAAATTTGCTGTGAAGGATGGTTGAATTGAACAGATAAACACATTTTTGAGTGTTTACTGCAAAAATTAGAAGAACAACAAGCTGGCCTTTGCCTTTTTCTGCCTTGCATTACTATTTACAACCGCCTTATACCTGTTGTGTCTAGCCGGTTCTAGTTGAATAGAAAGTCTGAACAGCAGTGGGACTCCATTGAGAAATGAAATCTACATTTCCCCTAAGACTTGCTGTTTTATTCTGTCTCTGAAATGTTGCAACTCCCTGACCTATTATAATACCATGCAATCATCTTTGGTATACTGTAATATTTGTGTGGTTTTGGAAAAAGAGCAAGAAGTAATCTGCCCATTTAATCATTACAGAACGTGAAGTGCTTATAACCATTTTTTATAGAGAGATTAGTTATGATATTTAAATGATTAATTTTGAAGGTTGAGTTGAGTACCTCAGCCTTTCAGAACAGAAGAGAAGGCTCTGGGGTGACCTTATTGCAGCTTTTCAGTACTTAAAGGGGGCTTAAAAAAGATGGTGAGCAACTTTTTGCTTGGGCAGATAGTGATAAGACAAGGGGGAATTACATTAAACTGAAAGAGGGGAGATTTAGATTAGAGGTTAGGAGGAAATCCTTCACTCAGAAGGTGGTGAGGCACTGCAACAGGTTGCCCCAAGAGGTTGTGGATGCCCCATCCCTGGAGGTGTACAAGACCGGGTTGGACAAGGTCCTGGGCAACCTGGTCTAGTGGGAGGCATCCCCACCCATGGCAGGGCCATTGGCACTAGATGATCTTTGGGGTCCCTTAAAATCCAATCCATTCTACGGAAAATTCACCTTTGAAAATTTCAGAGCAGTAAGACAAAATATGCAATTAAAGAGGACCTAGAAAAAAAAAATCCTAATTTTTAGGCCAGTGAGAGGAGTTACTAAAACATGTATAAGTGTATTAATTTTTTTTTACAGTTAATAAAACAATTCTGTTAATAGGATTGTTTTGTATTGCTGCAGAGATTAATTACATGCATTTGAGGATGAATTTTCTGCTCACAGGGCATACATAAGAATGTGTAAAATATATGTCTGACATAAGCAAGAGAGCATAGATTATGAATAATAATAATAATAAGACCTATAAAATTAATATTCCATCTTAGGCAGAATCTCCAGAAATGAAAATGTATGAATTGTTGGACATTTTAAAGTCTTCTCCCCACAATACCAATTCATGTTGTATTCTTAAAGGGTAAAAAAGCTTAAACAGTCCCATGACTCTTCCTTCCTCTGTTTTATATACCGGCAATTAGAGATTATTTGATTGTAGGCTATTTTGTATGAAAGAGTACAGAGTGGATCCTGTATTGAGACTGAACCAGCACTGTGTAATAAAAAGAACTGTTTCATCTTATACATGATGCCGAAGTTGGAAGAGAGGGAATGAATGAGGTATGAGTTGCAGGTGGCAATTGTATATCTTCATCAATGATCTGGATGAGGGGATCGAGTGCACCCTCAGTAAGTTTGCAGATGACACCAAGTTAGGTGCGTGTGTCATCTGCTCGAGGGTAGGAAGACTCTGCAGGAGGATCTGGATAGGCTGCACCGATGGGCTGAGGTCAACTGCATGAAGTTCAACAAGGCCAAGTGCCGGGTCCTCCACCTGGGACACAATAACCCCAAGCAGAGCTACAGGCTGGGAGATGAGTGGTTGGAGAGCTGCCTGTCAGAGAAGGACCTGGGAGTAATGGTTGATAGTCGGCTGAATATGAGCCAGCAGTGTGCTCAGGTGGCCATGAAGGCCAACAGCATCCTGGCCTGTATAAGAAGCAGTGTGACCAGCAGGGCTAGGCAGGTGATCGTCCCCCTGTACTCGGCTCTGGTGAGGCCGCACCTCGAATACTGTGTTCAGTTTTGGGCCCCTCGCTACAAGAAGGACATGGAGGTGCTTGAGCGAGTTCAGAGAAGAGCGACGAAGCTGGTGAGGGGCCTGGAGAACAAGTCCTACGAGGAGCGGCTGAGGGAGCTGGGATTGTTCAGCCTGGAGAAAAGGAGGCTCAGGGGTGACCTTATCGCTCTCTACAGGTACCTGAAAGGAGGCTGTAGCGAGGTGGGGGTTGGTCTGTTCTCCCACGTGCCTGGTGACAGGACGAGGGGGAATGGGCTTAAGTTGCGCCAGGGGAATTTTAGGTTGGATCTTAGGAAGAACTTCTTTACCGAAAGGGTTGTTAGACATTGGAACGGGCTGCCCAGGGAAGTGGTGGAGTCACCATCCCTGGAGGTCTTTAAAAGACGTTTAGATGTAGAGCTTAGGGATATGGTTTAGTGGGGACTGTTAGTGTTAGGTCAGAGGTTGGACTCGATGATCTTGAGGTCTCTTCCAACCTAGAAATTCTGTGATTCTGTGATATCATAGAATATCCTGAATAGGAAGTGACCCATAAGGATCATCGAGTCCAACTCCTGGCACCACACAGGTCTGCCCTGCTGGGTCCTGATATTCTGGTCGGCAACTGTCACACAACAAACCAGGAGCCAACGTGCTGTAGAATTCTTAAAGATGTTTATGGCACCACTGACACAAAACACTGTGTTATAAAATAATTATAACATAGGGTTTGAGTTGGAAGCTCGCGTGCACAGGGCTTGTGGAAATATCTGTTTGCAAACTGAAAGACTGAGCTCTTTTGTCTGCAATGGAAAACACACGGGGACTATGTTCTGATGCTGAGATGTGTCACCCTGACTCCTTGACACTCTCCTGGCTTTGCTGTCATGTACTGCTTCCTAATTGTTCACATTGCATTTGTAGTGGTTTAATCCCTTGGTCTCTTTGGAGCTAATCAAGCAGTTCCTTCTCTAGCAAAACTGCAGCATAGCTTGCCTGAAGTTTTCAGACAGTATCATGTGTACCATGCTGAATTTGGCTTCTTCAGCCTAGGTCAGTTTTCCAGCTCTGTCTTTCTTGAAAGCTTCCATGTGTTGGCATATACATAAAATTTATACCCCACCAGAGGGCTGTGATACATCTCATCATTTTGGGTCCTTTGTACTGAAAAGAACACAGAAATTAATAATCATGCCTTTGGACCACAGTGACACCACATGGGTCATGGTAGAATTTTAGACTAGATGGTACACAGACAAAAGCCAGTCTGCACCAGATGAACTGATTTAGAAATCCTTCCCTGTGCTGTTTTATGAAGGTAGTGTCAACAGGTTTGTAAAGTACCTTAGGTGCCAAGACCTCCCTTCCTACCCCTTAAAAAAAGTAATGAGAGATCTTAAGGCATCTAATAAAGTATGCAAATTTAATAGATATTTTTTGCCTTAACCTGTTTACTACTAAAGAATGAAAGCATAACTGGAGATGATACCCCTCACCATGAGAGGAGCGTGCAGATAAATTCATGAATGTTTCCTAACTGCTTGCATGCTGTAGAGGAGAGCAGCAGGAGAAGTCCACAAGAATATTGACAAATGTCATTGGAGCAGGTTCAGATTAATGAGTTATGAGTGAAGTGTAGGATTGCATAGAATCCAAAAAGAAAAGCTCTGCCAGCTGAGTAGTTGCTTCATGTCGTGGGACCTGGGTTCAGTGCCAAATATTCTGGAGAATAATACACATTTAATTATATGATAATAAAAGGCAAGTATTAAAGCATTACATAAGCAGAATTACAGTGCTGTGAAGGTCAGTTCTGCTATTCTGTTGATTCTGAATACTGCATTTTTTGAGCCTGGTGAGTCATATGTCCTCCACCCCAAATAAACTACTGTTTTGTAAACATTCAGCTGTTTCCCTGAATCAATTAAAATCTCTGGTAAAAATTAAAATGATGTTGTGTTTGTATACTAGCACTGATTTAAAACATCCAGCTGCTCAGCAAGAATTGACCTTTCGTGAGCTAGCAAATTACCTTTTGAAACATAGAAACACAGCCTTAAAATGATTTGTTTTGACAAAGCATATTTTATGTGAGTGTGGTGGAGTTTGTAAATTTTTAAGATACTTAACATAATATTTCTGTCTTGAGTCATTGGAATATATTCATTACTAAGTCAATTTATTCAAGGTGTAGTAAAACTAAAAATAAATTGAAGTATGTTTAAAATACATAAATACATCTTCAAACAATCTTAACTGTACCCTTTTGGCTATAATTCTTAAATATAACATTTAAAATAAAATGTATTAATAGTTCTTTCAGATCACATGTCTTTTAAATACCAAAAAGATTTTCTTTCCTTCGTTTCCTTGTACATATAAACAGCTGGACTTAATGTTTTCAGGAAAAAAGCATTTGGACTATTGACTAGAACAGAAGTCAACTCCTAGGCTCATCTGACTGAATTGCATGCTTTTTAATTAATTTAGATGTCAGTGTTCTTATGGGGAGCAGTTTTTAATGGTAAAAACAAGGAGCTTAAGCTATAAAGCTTAATAGTAGCAGTATTGGTCTAAGAAAGCTATGTCAGTTGTACCTAATCTTTGTTTTGTGCACTGGCCATAGGAATTAACTGTTTCTGTGAAGTCATTGCTTCAGATTTCAATGCAGCACATTAAACAGTTATTTTTATAGGTTTAAGTTACTGGAATGTCATTTCATTGCTACTGCTCTGAGTTTTTTTTCTTTCTCGTAGGCCTTTTAAGCTAAAAAAAATAAGTAAAAATGTTTTATTAAAAAGAGGTCTTAAAGTTGACTCTAAAGCACTGCAGTCAGCATAAAGTTCCAAGAAAACTGTCACATGCATGTAGATGCTAAGAAATGAGAATTGATGCTAAGAAATGAGATTGCAAACATCCCCTTATTTAACCTGTAGAATTTCTCAGCAGTTGTCATTTCCTTAGTTAGGGAGTAGAAGTCATCGTTAAAAACACCATAGTGGGATAATTAGGTTTGTGTATTTTCACTGACTGGATATGCACTCACAGATATGAGTCTGCAGGCTGCATATCTGGATCTCTGTGTGCTTAGTTGCCATTATTACACTTAGATTTTTTTAATACGGTGGCACTGGGTGCCGCTTGAGGCAACATGTTTTAATTTTCAGAGATTCCTTATGTATAAAAGTATGATTCATGAGATTGTGGAAAAAAAAATAAGATTTGTATGCAGTGGAAAGAATTTCTTCTTGTGTGTTTTAAAGTCTGTAAACCATACAATTAACGCAGACCTGTTTTTAGCTCCCATTCAAATCAACCAGAAACAACAGTAAAGAGGCAATTTACTGTTAAACCTTAAGGGGCTAGCCTGTTTCTATTTTCTAGGTGTTATCCTAGATGAAGGATTGGAGACAGCTGTAACATCTGTCAGAATGGTCAGATGGGGGATGAGATACACAAGTGCCTTTTTAATGTTATTTGAACTGGTATCTCATGCGAGGCAGAACATATATTCAATAGAAGGTGGTGCATTTGAAATCTGCATTTCTCTTTGGGAGAGGAAGATCATAATTCCCCCAGAAATGGAGTTGTGCTGTTTGATTGCTTATTAAAGACAGCTTATTAAACTCTTGTTGAAAGGACTTTTAATGTTACTGTAATCACACTGGTCAGAAGTCACCTAGGTAATGTATTTTCTTTTTCTTTAAGGCTCTCTGGACTGTACTGTGCAAGAAATCTCTGAGATTTATCACAGTCACCTGGGCTAGATGAGCCAGTAATTACTTGCAAGTGTTTCAGACTTTGGAGTAATTCTTTGTAAGGGTTTTGGGGAATAATCTCTGTAACAGCTTCACTTACCTCTCAAAAACAAATGAGGATGAAGAGTCACATGTTCACATCATGCACCATATGTTTCGATGGTTCTGTGAATGTGTTTTGCATTAAAGGAAATAAAGCTGTTAGGCCTTCAGCTAGCTACCCAGCTTTTATTTCTTTAATGGAGGTGAAGTGAACAGTTTATGCTACATACAAAAAGCACATGAGGCAGCCTGCTTTTGGCATACAGATATGGTAAATAGTGGCTTTGACAGTCTGAAGTGGTGCCTTGTTTTCAACATAAGAGGGGAGGATAGTCTTGCCTGTGTATGTTTATCAATACTGAAGTGCTTACTCTGTGTTGGAAATAGCATACTTACATATATATAATAATTAACACTTCTAGGCGCAATTGCACAGTTGAATATTAATGGTGAGTTGTATAATGTTAAAATGCTGCTCAACAAATAATAATCATGTTAAGCACTTTGCATACTCACAGAACAAGTCTTATGAGGAACAGCTGAGGGAGCTGGGGCTATCTAGCTTAGAGAAAAGAAGGCTGGGGGAGACCGTATCTCTCTCCGACAACTACCTCAAAGACGGTTGTGGTGGGGTGACAAGTTTCTTTTCCCAAGCAACAAGCGATAGGACAAAAGGGAATGGCCTCAAGTTGCACCAGGGGAAGTTTGGAAAAAAATTGAAATATTTTACAAAAATGTCTTCACTGAAATGGTTGTGGGGCATTGGAGCAAGGCTGTCCAGCAAAATAATTGAGTCAGCATCCCCAGAGGTATTTAAAAGACATGTAGATGTGGTACTTATAGACATGGTTTAGTGATAGCCTTGGCAGTGCTAGGTTAACAGTTGGACATGATGATCTCAGAGGTCTTTTTCAACCTAAAGGATTCTATGATTCCAAGAAACATTGTCTGTTTTTATTTTAAGGACATTCATTACTTGTGCTGTGATGATGTGTACCTTCAAGCAGTAAAGTGGAAAGCTCCTTCTGTATCTTTCCTGGTTTGATTTTAATGTAATCAGGAGATTTGAGGACTTATTCAAACCTTGTCCCTGAAGCACTTCAAGATGGTAATTGGATTTTCTAGAACACAATTCTCTATAGTGTATTCATCTGTGCCTAGATACTTCAGTCGATGTGTGGTCATTTTACCCTGCCAGCAGCTGAACTCTTATCATAGCTTCTCTCATTCTCCCTTTTCAAAGGAAGAGTGGGAGAAAATATAATGGAAGGCTGAAGGGTTGAGATGAGGATGGGTAGATTGCTCACCAATTATTGTCATGGGCAAAACAGAATCGAGGAGAGAGACTAGGGAGACTAATGTAATTTATTGCCTCTCACTAGCAGACTAGAGCAGTGAGAATGTAAAAACTAAAAACACCTTTCCCCCATCCACCCTCTTCTACTTCCTCCCCCCAAGGGGTGCAGGGGAACAGGGAACAGAGGCTGTGGTCAGCCTGTAGCACGTAGTCTCCTCCACTCCTTCATGGTCCCTCTCTGCCCCTGCTCCACGCGGGGTCCCTCCCACCGGATGCCGTCCTTCCCAAACTGAGCCTGCGGGGGCTGCCCACAGACAGCAGCTTTTCTGGAACTGCTCCCGCAGGGCTCCGTACCACGGGGTCCATCCCCCAGGAGCAAACTGCTCCAGCACGGGTCCCCCACGGGCGGCAGCTCCCCCCAGACCCCTGCTCCTGCGTGGGCTCCTCTCCACGGGCTGCAGCTCCGGCCCGGGGCCTGCTCCTGCGGGGGCTCTCCATGGGCCGCAGCCTCCTCCAGGCCACGTCCACCTGCTGCACTGGGGGCTCCTCCACCCATGGGCTGCAGCGTGGAGATCTGCTGTGCTCTGCTTCTTCAGTGACTCTGGTGTCTGCAGTAATGTTTGTCTCTCACATTTTCTCACTCCTCTCCACCAGCTGTTGTTCTGCAGCAGGTTCTTTTTATTTTTTAAATCCATGTCTTCAATATGCTCTCCCATGGGCCCATCACAGGCTCAGCTCTGGCCAGCAGCGGGTCCCTTTTAGAGTCGGCTGGAGCTGACTGACCTGACATGGGGCAGCTGCTAGGCTCTGCTCTCTGAGGCATACCCCTTCAGCCCCTCTGCTACCAAACTCTTGCCATGTAAACCCAATACAGGATGTAAATTCAGATTATGAACTACTTTGTGCTGGCTTCCAATAATTGGAATTCCACTATTAATAATTCCACTGTTCCAATAATATTGAATGCATCTCCTCCAGTGATGAAACAGTGTTCAGGAAATAAGTTTGCTGACAGATTTTTTTTTAACCTTCTCCTCAGTATAATGTGGCTTAGAGAAAAACAAGGAAGACAGACAAGTATTTTCACACAAAAGAATACTGGGAAGAGTGGTTGGAGGTGTATGCATAGAAGCGTGTTAATGAAGGCCCTCTGAGCAAAATTTAAGAATCAAAGAGATGCTACTTCACTACTTCATTGATGTGGAAATGTAATGTTGGTCTTATTCATGAAATCACTGGTGCCACACTTTATGTCCCCTGTGTGAGAAGAGCATTTAAATACATGCCCAAACAGTTAATTGACATGATTAATGTCTCAAAGACGATTTCTGTAGACGTATCTGTTAAAGAGATGATCTGAATCTAGGGACTGTCTGAGTTGACAAGGTTTTCTAGGTAGAAACCTATTGTGTTGTAAAGAACGCATTGGAATTCCCATTCTTTCTGCACAACAAAAAAAAAAAAATATTAAATGGGTCATAAATATTGATACCACAGTTTCTAAGTCCTGAAGTTTGCTCTTTAAGCAGTGTTAATCTTTACTAGATAGCCAGGGAAACAGTGGAAACAGGGTTTATTTCAGTTACCTAAACTTGTTTTGTGTGCCCTCTGCTGGCAATGTCTCATTACCAAACAAGTGAGCAATATACAAATATTTGTGGCAACACAAAAGGAATTGTGAAAGAAAACTCATCCAGATCTTCTTATGATGTTTGATTTTTATTGGGAGTGCGTTTTTTAGTCTGAAATGACTTTCCACTCTTGCAGAAAAGTGCACAGCTTGTGCTATGTGTGTTCACAAGTGGTGAATTACAGGAGCAGCATCTCCCACCCTTTGTCAGAGCTCCCTCTCCTGGATTTGGCCACCAAAGTCTCTGCTTGTGTGTCTTTTCAAGGAGATGTGTCCTTCTGAAGGTTTTAAGCATTGTTCAATGAGAAGAGATTACTAGCACCTAGTTCAAAGTGTTTTTCTTTGCCTCAAATATCAGGCTGCATCTCTTCCTTGAAAGCTGCTTGACAGCCTGACATGGCTGTGCTGACTCCTAAGAACATCCCTGGAGCAGGTGTGGCAGGGTTTCACAACCACTTACAGGTGGTTCAGAAGTCTCCTGAGCATTTTTCCCTTTCCCACCCCAACGCTATCTTCTTGCACATAAATGACACTCTCAAAAGAATCTGGATTTTGCTAACGTTCAGCTTTGTCTATGCTTGCCTAGTGTTAGTTAACCAGTGCTTAATACAGCTATCTTTGTGTGTTCAGTGATAGAGGAAAAGTAAAAATAGCCAGTATTCTGTACTGAAACAGGGGGTGTCAACACAGTTTATGTGATAATCTTTAGCATTATGTCCATTCATTTTCAGTATTAGATGAGTTTTAATTTAATGTTCTTTGCTTTGTGGTTCTACTATGTCTTCTGTCTTCCTCTCATTCCCTGTGTTCAGAAAATGTTTAGTGCTATGAAAAAAGTTAATTCATGAAGAGCTGCTCAGCAGTTCCGCTGGTTGCTGAGTACATCTGCAAATTTTAGGTAAGATGTACTGCTAATACATTCCTGATCAGACCATGTTAAATGCAACAGCAGACATTAAGCTTTCTTTTTCCTATGGGAGCAACTCAGGTGTTTTGAAAGCCTATTCTTTATCTGCTGGGCAAGTGTGTAGATTACATGATGAACTTTATAGATGCACATTTAGATTTGTCTAGTTTCATGCTGAAGTCTAAATTAGTTTCAGACGAGGCAAAGTATGAGATTGGTGCTTCTGCAGATTCTGTGGGAACTTAAAGAATTCTGCCTGGAGCCTGAGCTACTCAGCAACTTGCTGAAGAAGTTGATACGCAGAGGTGAGACAGGATGTGTGAATAAAAGTTTGGCTAGTGTTAATAAAATAGTGTGTGAATAAATAGTACTAGTGTTATCGAGGCATTTAAATATGATATTTTTTTTTCTTCAGGGTGTTCTTCTGTTGGCTTTGTGGTGGAGTATGTCCTTTCTTTTGGTTGACTTTGGATTGTATTTACTTGTGTAGGAATATTAGTACTTACTCATAACTATTTTAACTTCACATGGTAACAATGGCCATAGAACTTTAGCATAGTCCTTTGTGTTTTGTTATAAGATCCATGTAAAGAAATAATACCATTTGCTTTATGTAGACCATGAGGGGCATAAAACAGAGGAAGTGAAAGAGAAAGACATAGAAAGATAATTAACAGGTGAGGCAAGTTCATTTGTTTATCTTGATTGACTGTTATTTACAGAGGAGGTCACAGAGGAGCACACAGCAGAGAAAGGGAATTTTGCATACCTTGAGACATGGAGTGTTTTACTTGTTGAACAGTGGCTAGTCTTCATAATAGATCAGGAGGAATAAGAAAATGGAGAAATAGTAATCTTGCCAGGCTTAATCCCAGAAGGTTCTTTGCTTTAGGCTTTGCACTGTGTTTGATCATAGCTACAGGATGAGTTTTTCTATAACTTGGGAAGCCTAGTGTGTTCCTTTAATTTAGAAGTGAAAAGTGCAGGCCTTAGACAGTGACTACTGTAATATATCCATCCCATCTCACCTCAGCCTGACATGTTTGCATTTCCATTATTAAAAATTTGTTACCCAGGAAACTGCTGAGGTTAAATAACTCATTTCCAGTGGATTGATGATGATTGTGATGACATTTTTTCATCTTCTTGAGGCAGACAGTAGAAATAATTGGGCAGTATCAACAAAAATCAATTCTGTATTCCCACTGAAGATTAGAAGGAGACAACATTGCAGCACCATTGCTTCTATTATAGAGCCTTTTTTTTTCCTGTGGCTTTGAAA
Organism: Nettapus auritus; assembly: GCA_011076525.1. Taxonomy (NCBI): domain Eukaryota; kingdom Metazoa; phylum Chordata; class Aves; order Anseriformes; family Anatidae; genus Nettapus; species Nettapus auritus. Next base: position 35,908,207 of record CM021797.1, read on the forward strand.
ACATGGCTAATTAAAAGGTGAGGACACCTTAACTCCTATTTTATTGTAATAAGAAGTTGCTGCAATTAAAACAGTTATGGAGGGAGAAAAAAAAGACTATGCTAATTTATTTGTTTTGATGCACATTTTTGTGAATTAATGCAGTTTGATTTATAAATTGCATGATGCACAAACTGGTGGAGAAGGTGCATATGTCACATACCTGAGGTCTGGAAAAACTACTTTTTTGTGTCTTTGAATTTGTGGCCCATTATTTTTAATCTACTATTATAGTTATTAAGCTACCAGTGGCTAGAAAATGGTTTCTTACTGAGATCACCCAACTCATTTTTGTTTCTCAACATGCTCTGAAAATGTCTTCAAGTCACTGTTTGTTACAGTACTTAGTGGAGAGAACAACCTTGGGTTCCCATGTACTGTGCTATGGTGGTTTTACTCAGGTGAGTGGCCGAGCTCCACCACAACCGCTCTCTCACTCCCCCTCCCCAAAGAGGAACGGGGAGAAAACACGATGAAAGGGGCTCAAGGGTTGAAATAAGGATGAGGAGATCACCCAGAATTATCGTGACGGGCAAAACAGACTCAGCGTAGGGAGATAGTAAGATTTATTGCCTATTAGTAACAAGCTAGAGAAGTGAGAAACAAAGGAAAGAAACCAAAAGCACCTTCCCCCCCCATCCACCCTCTTCCACCTCCTCCCCCTGAGCGGCGCAGGGGAACGGGGGAATGGGGGTTATGGTCAGTCTACAGCACTTCTTCTCTGCCGCTCCTTCTCGGTCACTCTCGTCCCCTGTGCTGTGGGGTCCCACCCACGGGATGCAGTCCTTGCCGAACTGATCCAGCGTGGGCTGTCCACAGGCAGCAGCTCTTCAAGAACTGCTCCATATATGGGTCCGTACCACGGGGTCCATCCCTTTGGAGCAAACTGCTCCAACCTGGGTCCCCCACGGGCAGCAGCTCCTGCCGGGTCACCTGCTCCTGTGTGATCTCCTCTCCACGGGCTGCAGGTCCGGCCCGGAATCTGCTCCGGCAGGGGTCTTCCACAGGCCGCAGTCTCCGCTGGGGCAGGTTCACCTGCTCCACCGTGGTCTCCTCCACGGGCTGCAGCGTGGAACCCTGCTCCACCGTGGTACTCCACGGGCTGCAGGGGGACATCCTTCTTCACCATGGGCCTCACCACAGGCCGCAGGGGACTTCTGCTCCGGCGCCTGGAGCACCTCTCCCCCTCCTTCTTCACTGACCTTGGCACCTGCAAGGCAGTTTCTCACTCCTCTCACCCTCCCAGCTGCTGAGTGCCGCAGCATTTTTTCCCTGTCTTAAATATGCTCTCACAGAGGCGCAAAACAACATCGCTTATTGGCTCAGCTCTGGTCAGCAGTGGGGCCCTTACCAAACATGGGGCAGCTTCTAGATGCTTCTCACAGAAGCCACCCCTACGGCCCCCTGCTACCAAAACCTTGCCACGTAAACCCACTACAGAGTGTCTGGGGCTCAAACACTGTTTTCTCCCTCTCTGAAAAGCTCTTTGAGGGGAAGGAGGACTACGGAGAAACTGGGAGCACTCTGCATGCGGGGGAGCCATTTCTCCCCATGCTGAGGTTGACACAAAACTTCCCAGTCTCCTCCACCTTTCCCTTTTGGCCTGCCGACAGGACCCTGACTCTGAGTGCCTGCAGCTGTGGGTTCCCTCCCAGCACAGGGCTGTGTTTCAGTGCATGGGGCGTTTCTGAATGCATTTCCTACAAGAGTCGGGAGTGTGAGTGTGCAAAAGTAACACCAAACAAAAGCCCTGGGCTTTTGTTTTTAATCTGTCCCAGTTTGTTTCTGGCAGTCAGGTTTCTAACCAGGAGGTAGCCAAGCTGACTAGGAAGAAGTTGGCTTAAAGTGAGCTGTGATTGCCAGCCCTGGCAAGGCCAGTGCATGCGAGAAATGTGCAGCAAAGCTATGAGAGGCGCTATGAGAGGTAGAAAGCATGGTTCTCTTTGATTTCCAGCAGCAGGGCAGCCCCCCCAGCGGTGGGGCATGTCAGGAAGGGGAATTTTCTCAAGCACTTCCATCAGAGCAGGTGAGGTTTTTGTGTTAAATGTTGTTCCTTCCTTATACACGTATGGTCCCTTGGTGAAACAGGGAGCACACTGGTTTCCAGACCCATGCATGCAGACACCGATCTTGGATTAGGACAGTTAATCTGCTTTGAAATTCTCTTGATGCCGGCGTCTGAAGAAGAGGAGGCTGGTGCACTCACTCCTTCTGCAAAAGGCAAAGCCCCCAAAAGTTTCCCCAGGAAGGGCAGGAAAAAGCAGCTGATGAGGTTGTGAATCTGAACCTTTATTTGAGCAACATTTGAGAGAGACATGGGATGGGGTGGGGTGCTGCGGAGGCGTGCCGAGCTCTCCCTTTCCATAGCTGTGGGGCCCGTTGTTGTGTTTGTAGGACCACTGTAGGGCAGAGATGGGATTCTTGTTTGCTTCCTGCTCCTTTGGTGGCTGTGGTTGTCATAAAGCTTCACCAACCTTCAGGTCAGTGGCCGTGGAGGGACTGGGCAGAGGAGGGAAAGGACAATGGCCGACCTTGGTGTGCTGGGCGCTCTGTGATGGGGTGAGAAAGGAAAATGATCAAAAACAGCAGCCCCAGCCCATGGCCGCGGGCAGTCCCTGCCTCCCTGTGTAAGGCACTCCCAGCCTGACAGCAAGGCCATCCTTCCCATGTTGGGCCAAGCCCGTCACCTTCCCACACGCAGTGGGAAATGGGTTGGGGAAATCTTATCTGTACTGGAGGGTGTGGTGAATTCTCCGTCAGAGTGCTGGAAGAGAGAGGCCAGGAGTGTGCCGTAGCTTCATTCCCTCACTGCCAGAGTGTCCAGCTGTAATAGAGGCGAGAAAAAGAGCAGCCACCCGCTGTCAGCACTGGAAGCCACTCCTTCCTCCCTGCGTGAGGCTCTCCCAGCCTCACTCCAGGGCCGTCCATCTCACGTCTCCCTGATGTTCGGGAGAAACCCATCATAGCCCAACCATGTCATTTTCTGGCATGCTGTGGACCATGGTGGGGCGTGGGCTGGGGATCACTCATCTGTCCTGTAGAGCACTGGCAGCTCTTCTTCCAGCTGAGTGGTCGAGGGCAGTGAGGCCAGGAATGTGCCATGGTCTGGTCCCATCACTACGTGATTCTGGCTGAAAGAGAAGCTGCAGCAAACAGAGCAGCATCCCTGTGACCAGGGGCAGCCCCTTGCCTCTCTGCCCAGCAGTCTCTAGAGTCTCACCGAGGCTGTCCGTGTCCCGTCATCCTGATGGAGCAGTCACTCCCATCCTGATCCGATCGTGTCACCTGGCTGCTTGGTATGAGACCATGGTAGGGTTGGGGTGATGTTACCTGTCCTGGAGAGCGTGGACAGTTGTCCGGCATAGTGCTGGAAAGGAGCGGCCAGGAGTGTGCAGTGGTTTAATTCAGTCAGTGTCGTGTAGGGCGCTGGGAGCCGTTTGAGGTGAGGGCCTGAGGAGAGGAGAGGAGCTGAATTCCTCTGGTTGACATTGTGTCTGGAGCGGAGGCTGGAGCAGCAGGAGCAGACAGCCTAGCAGCCTCCCCGTCAGCACGGGCAGCCATCGCAGGCCTGTGTGGCCGTTGGGCCGCTGGGGCCAGTGTTCTGGGGCAAGGCCATCCCCACCCCTTTGTGCCATGGGGCACCCCCTGCCTGCTGTGACATGGGCAGCACATCACTGGGGGCAGCAGGTGATGCGGAGCCCAGGCCCGGGTCTTTGGGCAGGGCTGTGGGGCTGTGCCTGCAGGCTGTGGGAGCGTGCTGGGGTCCGGCTGGGGCTGTGCTGCCTGCCCTGCAGAGCTCTGAGAGCTCCCCGCCGAGGGGGAGAGGCCAGGAGCGAGCCCTGGTTCAGTCCCAGCGCTGCCTGTGCGTGCGGCTGGAGGAGGAGACGCAAGCAGAGAGGAGCACCCCAGCTGCCCCCCATCGCTGTGCGTGGGGATACGTCTGTTCTTGCCCACCATGGAAGCACAAAGGAAGAACTAGAACTAAGTGGATAATAAACATTGAAAAGCCTAAAGCCACGGGTTGTGATTCTGGGGAGGGGAATCAAGTCGCTGTAGCAGCAATTGCAAGAGCAGCTGCTTAGCAAAGGTGAAGTGAGTTCATTGAAATGAACTTTATTTCAGCTAAAGTTGAGGAAAAACTAAGAAATCCCAAAACTCTACTAAAAATGAAAGCAGCTGAAGTGGTGTCAATTTTATACATCATTTGCAGGAACACTTCCCTTAAAAGAAAGGATACTCCTAAAGGAAACTCTGAAGGACATCGTTAAGATCAGTCTGACCTTTAGGCTTGTAATAAATAATGATGGAGTTCCAAATAGGGTTCCAAATAAAGTTAATTTATTTGAATAGAGTCAAGCAAACCGTGCTGGGTGCTCTGGGAGTCTCCGCTCCACCAAGACACACACCTTACAGTTCCCAGCCCTGGCTTATATCTCTTGTACTAGTACATATTTATAGTGGGCATGTCCTCTTCCGAGCATGTCCTCTTCATCTTCTGGCATCTTCTTGAGTCTTCTCGACCCCAGCCCTCATGCGGGCTCCCCCCACAGACTTCTGCTTAACACTGCCAGCAACAAAACTGGTCTTCTCGACCCCAGTCTCCACACAGGCTCCCCCCACAGAATGTTTAAAAGTGCTAATGGTCCAGCAACAAAACTGGTGGAGGCCTGTCCTGTCAGATGTCCATTGCAGAACACAAGAACTACATACGTACATTAACCACTGAACACAAGAACTATATACATACATTAACCATCTTTATTTTCTTAGTCTCTTGGTTATACAAGGATGTGTAACAGGTCACATTTTATCATGCGGCCCTAGCATTGCTCCACATTGACACGAATCAGATGAGCGCATTTCACAGGCTCAGTGTGACCAAAATCATTCCAATTTTGGGTCAGAATTCTGCCAGATTATATAATAATAATAATAGCAATAATCGTAATAATAATAATAATAATAAACTTTTTTTTCAACTTTGCTGTTACTCCAGACCAAAACCTAGTCCTTTCTCTTCTACGGTGCTGTGTTCCACAGTTGTACTTACAGCTCAGCAGAATTAGCAGCATACTGGCCTCTGGAAAACAGCATACATTATTGCAGTTCACGCATTCTATACCAAAATCAGGAGTGTAGCAATTTATTAATTTATTATTGACAAGTGTTTAACCGGTAATTTGTGAGCTATATATTCAAGATTTAACGATACAGGTAAACCACGATATTAGATGCACATGAAAAGCTAATCAATACATACCAAAGTCTGAAACAACTTCCTATAGCAATCCCCCCAGAAGGTCTAATTACATGTGTGCATGGTTACATGCACGTCTTTTCTCACAGGGCCCATGACTAGTTACAGTGAAACACCCTTCTTCAGCAAGTGTTGGTTCCTCTCCTCACGTACCTGCTGCTAAAGGTGTGGGTGCTCTAGATTTTCACTTACCTGAGCAGCACAGCACAATTGAATGAATCACACACTACTGCAAAAGCACCCCATGAGTTCATAGTTGCACATCCTGAGTATGGGTACAGACTGCTGCAGCTTGTATTGACAGTTTGCTAGCTGGATGCAGACAACTCACAGCATTCAACAGGGAGGATCCATCTTCTCGCTTTTGCAGAGCTTTTAATGCCAGCAGAAAACTTCTCGCTATATCAAACCAGGTTCAGACTACTGCAAATGCAGTCCAAGATCTCTTCACAATCCTTGGAAATTTTCACACTTATGTTATGCTTCTTTCCAGACTGACTCCTTCTTTGTTTCAAGTCCATAAATGCAACTATGATTCTGTTAAGTTAAAGAAGCCATCAATACTGACGTCCTGACTTAATATTCTCTTGAAGAAAAGATCGGGAATATTTTGTTTCCTGGGCTTGAACCTGAAAAAGAAGCTGCTTTTCTCCCCATTCATTCTCCTTTTTCTGCAGAACAGGACACTACAGGCATACTTACTTCTACACCATCGCAAAGAGTGGAGTACTTCTCACCTAGTTTCAGATATCTACATCTGAACTAGTCACAGGAGTCCAGTAACAGGTTTCAGTTTTCCAATTCAAGATGAAACAAATCACACTTTAAACATGCATGTTTCTCTCCACTGACAGGAAAGGGAATTTTGAGTTCTGGCTGAAATGTAAGTCTGAGTTGTATAACTAAATTTGAGCCAGAAGAATCTCATCCCAAATGCTTCAATGTCTTCTAGGTGGGCATGGAGTAGACTGTATCCCATTTGTGTTGTATCCGTGTTTGCCTTTTTTATTTTATATGTTTAAAGGGAGAGGTTGTTTGGTTGCTTTGGATTCTGTCTTTGCCCAGACTAAAACAGTCACATTTTTTACCGTTTGCTTGTCCTCTACTATATCTCATTCTCCACTTTTTCCTCTTCTGCCCCTAGCAACCATGCATTAAAGTCACACTATATCCCAAAAAGAGACCTATACCAATACTGTACTACTCAGAAACATTATTGAAACTAATTTCTCTATTTCAACACAGCAAGAGTTACTAAACATAAGAGCTTGCCCATTTGAGGCATTCTTTAATGGTCTGTTTATACAATAGTCTCTAAACCACTAATTACTGGGCATATTTTGGCAAAGACTCTTTATATATAATTTCGTGTAGGTTTGCCTGCTGAAAAAGTCTTTTTTTTGACTTAACTTCAAGTATTGATTAAATATGAAATGGAAAGAAAGCTGGGAGAACTTCAATGGCTGCCTACAGATGGACAGTATCTCCTATTCACATAGAGCAAAAAAGGAATTTCCGCATGTTAAAATCTCAGTAGGCTTTCATGAGTTTGATCTTGATGGTAGAGAATTTTGATATTGTTAAAGGTGTTGTAAATTACTGTAAATCTTCATGTTAATAGGTATATGTAATGTAATATAAGCTGTTCACCTTCAGCTGAATGCTAATTTGTATATGTTACTTCTGTCTTTCTGCATCATACCAAATGTGAGACTGTAGGGCTGGTGATACTAGCTACTTTTATGCTCACATGTTCAGAAAATCTGTTAAAATGAATATATAACTTTGAAGAGTTGCTTTTTCCCTCCAAGTCTCCATATACTGCCACAATACCATCAAAGCAAACAGTTGTTTGATTTCCTTTGTTAGTTTCCTTTGTGCTCCTTTATCTTGAAGCCTCCTAAAAGAAGTGGTGATCGAAAAGATGTCTCCTGAAAGCCCAAGGATTTGTTCTTGACAAGTATCTGTTGCTCCCAGTCCCGCGTGGCAGCATTTCATTGTTCCATTGGCAGCACTGGGGTCTCATTCATCATGAGTAATTCCGTGGTTTAGTTCTGTGAGTGGCCATTTGTGGTCGTCAGCGTGTCTGGTGGTTTTACTCAGGTGAGTGGCCGAGCTCCACCACAACCGCTCTCTCACTCCCCCTCCCCAAAGAGGAACGGGGAGAAAACACGATGAAAAGGGCTCAAGGGTTGAAATAAGGACAGGGAGATCACCCAGTAATTACCGTGACGGGCAAAACAGACTCAGCGTAGGGAGATAGTAAGATTTATTGCCTATTAGTAACAAGCTAGAGAAGTGAGAAACAAAGGAAAGAAACCAAAAGCACCTTCCCCCCCCATCCACCCTCTTCCACCTCCTCCCCCTGAGCGGCGCAGGGGAACAGGGGAATGGGGTTATGGTCAGTCTACAGCACTTCTTCTCTGCCGCTCCTTCTCGGTCACTCTTGTCCCCTGTGCTGTGGGGTCCCACCCACGGGATGCAGTCCTTGCTGAACTGATCCGGCGTGGGCTGTCCACAGGCAGCAGCTCTTCAAGAACTGCTCCAGACATGGGTCCGTACCACGGGGTCCATCCCTCAGGAGCAAACTGCTCCAACCTGGGTCCCCCACGGGCAGCAGCTCCTGCCGGGTCACCTGCTCCTGCGTGGTCTCCTCTCCACGGGCTGCAGGTCCGGCCCGGAATCTGCTCCGGCAGGGGTCTTCCACAGGCCGCAGTCTCCTTCAGGGCACAGGCTCCACCGTGGTCTCCTCCACGGGCTGCAGCGTGGAACCCTGCTCCACCGTGGTACTCCATGGGCTGCAGGGGGACATCCTGCTTCACCATGGTGCTCACCACAGGCCGCGGGGGACTTCTGCTCCGGCGCCTGGAGCACCTCTCCCCCTCCTTCTTCACTGACCTTGGCGCCTGCAAGGCTGTTCCTCACTCCCCTCACCTTTTTGTCTACCAGTGCTACCATAGTGTTGTGCTTATTGTCATGTCCAATGCCAGTGCTCTTTCTGGGATCAATTATTTAGTGATCTATCTGAAGCAAATAGTTTTCTCTGGCCTGAGTAATGAAGTTGCAGTTTAACTTGATGTGGGTAAAACCAGGAAGGAAAATAAAATATGCTAAAAGTTTTTATTTCATACAGTCATATGTATAATGTCCATTGGGCATTACCAAAATACTGCTTGCAAACCACAGGTTGAAAAACATATATTCAGTGTATGTTAGACTTACTGTAACCAATTCTACCCTTTTTGGTGTGTTGCACAGGTTAACATTCAACCTTCTGAATGGCATCGCTCTATACTGCTGCCACAGTCCTGGTTAGGATTCATGAGTCGAACCTACAATGCAGTGCTACAGGTAATTCTGAGGTACATAGTACTGTGCATACTAGTGCTCATTCAAGCTGTATGGATTTTCATTTCTAAAAGCAAGAGCTTCAGTCATCAGTGCGGGTAACAAAAATTTAAAAGTAAAGCTTGATGTGTTTAATACAAGTTATGAAAAGAAAAGAAAATTTGAGTTTTCAGGCGGCACAGTCTGAGATGCTTTGTACAAGTGTAATTTCTGCTCACAGTTCTGGTTCTTGCAGCCTTTTTCCTATGTGAAGTTCCACTAAGGTCAGTTCCAATTGCAGGTGACTTTTTAGAATGTGACATTTTGTCTAGACTTCTGGTCTATTATTTTGGCTAGGAATTTTCCAATAATGGTACCACAAAATGATCAGAAGCTATTGAGAAATCATTAGCTGAACTTAACTTCGCTTATTCAGCATACAATATTATTATATAGTAAGGACTCATCGCTGATTTTTCCGACCGATCTAAAGATAGGAGGTATAGGAAATACCTTAAACTGCTCTTTCATTAGGTTAGCTGACCTGGTGGATAGAGCAATGTTGTCTTTTTTTTGTTGTCTTAACCACAGAGCAGGCCATTGTTGTATTTTTTTTTTTAATTTTTCCTTTTTTTTTTTTTTAAAAAAAAAAAAAAGGGTACCCATTATCTTTATTCTGCTCCTTCTACTTCTATAGTACATTTTGTATGAGATGGCCTAAAGAGACTATAGTATAAGCTGAATAGTCTGGATAGTACATAACTCAGTATTTCTGAGCAGGTATAGAGTAACATTTTCTACTGTTTGGAGGCAGAGGTTTGTAGAGTCTGCTGGGTTATCCAAGCATTCTCTTCACAATTCACCAAAGTATTTGTTTGAGGATTTTTTCCTTTTGGGCATCTGGAAGTTCTCCTGTCCTTAGTATGTCTACTCAAATGCTTAAGCACTTATGCCAATTTGTGTGTTCAGCATGTTTGGGAACTCAACTTCATGGTGATCCTACAGTTCTTGATTTAGTCTTGAACTTAATCCAGTGTTTACTTGTTTGTATCGCAATAGATTTAAACATACTGTAAAGCCAAAGAATTCCTCATAGAAGGTTATGCTTCTGACAGCAGGGCATAATTTTTGTGCAGCTGTCTCTATAGTCATACCTGTTGCTTTAGTCTCTGGGAGTGGCAAATCACCTTCTGAGTGACATCTGTATTTGGAGGATTGACAATCTTTTGTTTTCAGGTTTTTATGAAACACAGCTTATGTGTCTGTTTTTCATTTAAGGCTTAAAAACCAACTAAAGAGCAGCAACTGATATCCCAAACAAATTGAGCTGTAGTTGTCTCAAGGTTTGAGAATGAGCGTAAGGCAAAGCTGCTTAATAGGTTTAGATAACACATGCGGCCAGAATCCACATCATCTCCGTTGAGGTACAGAAGAAACTGTAGTAGAAGGAAGAGGAATTATTTTTTAAGTAGTGAATCAAGAAAGTAATTTTTTGCTCTCAGAACCCATTGTAGGTGCTAGGCTTCTATATTTCATTCCCTGAGTGTTGTAAACTCTTCACTCCCAAAGGGAGCTTGTCTGTTTCCATAAATCTCTCAGTATCTGTCACCATTTGTGCCATCTGCAGGTGTTTTTCTCACTCAATAATTCCTTTTTTTTTTTTTTTCTTATGTATTATAGTGAGATCTCATGTCAAGAACAATGGGGTTCACTTACAAAGTAGCACTCAAGGGAAAAGTTACATCTGTTACCCAAGTGTTCCCTGAAAAAATCTTAACATTGATTGGCCATGTAAGGTCTACTTCTGACTTATGCTGTGATTCTATAGGGGAGACAAGCAAAGCTGGAGATGGAGTTAAAGCAGGGAAAAGAGGATCTTGAAGATGTACAGTACAAGCAGTTTACAGCATGGCTCTGGTAAGGAATTGCCTGCCTGCTCTTTATGACTTGTAATGGCAAGTGAGGGGGCAGAAGGTGTAGACTGTAGTGTTAATGCTTTACTGTGTAAGTACTATGTAATTCTGCATTGATATTTGTCAAGTTGATGTCAGTGTTTCCAGACTAAGTGGGTTTGAAACAGCATACACAGATGGAAACCCTGACTGAATTTCTTTTAAAGCCTGAGTAACGTGTATCTCGGTGGATATGAATCTGTTTTATGAGGCATTAATTCTTAGACTTCTAATAATGTGATTGGAAGGTATCTTTTTGTGTAGGGTGACAGTCATGGCCAGGATTTATGGATAGGTATTGTGGTGTACAGGATCTCTTTCCTCACCAAAACCTGACAAGGTAGAAGATTCACTTCATCTTTGCTTCTGTCTGGATATTAATGTAAAACTAAACAAATGTAGACAAGTAACCTATTATAAATTGAGTACAGTCATATGTAAGAAATTGCAAGTACTCCTTTTGCTTTCGTTTAAATGGATTCAGTTTTCTACAGTCCTTAACAGCGTAACTGTCCATAGTTGTTTCCAGGAGAATGACAAGTGTTGTATAATTTGTTACAGTTGTCCATTGTAAAACATTCTCATTTTATTATGCCAAGACATAGTGTGGTGATTCGGATGTCTATGTGTAACAGTGCAAAGAATAGGTTTATTGGTGTTAAATAAACCTGCATTTTGCAAAAAGTGGTATGAAGTCAAATAAGGGCCATTTACAAAGCAGCGGTAGTGCAAATTAGCATGAAGGAACATTGAGTGTTAGTTGAGCACTTCTGTAGTTTTAATACCTGAGATTAATTTGTGCGAAGCCTTCTAATAGCAATTTGAGATAACTGTTGACCTGGAATGGGCACATGAAAGCACAAAAGGAAATTAGCTGAACTCTTGCTGTAATATAACAATGTGGTCTAAATTCATGCTATTTCTGTTGCAGGGTCAGAGATATGTTGACTGATGTCATCAAAGGTGCTTCAAAGTAAGAACTACTTATTTGTCACAGATGAGAATTAATTCTGTTTTGTGGCAGATGATGCAAGATACTTCCCACAACAGTTTATCTACCAATTTAATGTTTTCACATGACTGCTGCTCAACAAAGGAACTCATCCTTACTTTGTTATTTGAGCATTTTACAACCGCCTATGTCTATTAGAAAGGCTGATGGATAATATTTTGAGTAAAGGTTGTATAGTACTGTAGTCTCTTCTTTTTTAAACAGCAAACTCTGTTTGCCTCGAATTGCTTTGTGTATCTAGAAATAGGCTGGTCTGTAGTGGACCAGTGGCCTTTCAAAACTATCCCATTTTCTGTTAAGCTGACTTCCCTGTGCCTGGAAGCCCACAAAGACAAGTAATTACATATTTTCAGATTGTAACAGGTTTGTTAATTTGTGTTAGAATTGGCACATGGCTTTCAGGCAGGAATGAGTATCTTAACCTTCTTTCATATGGTAGCTTGACTTTCTCCTATCACTCTCCGCTGGCAACTTTCTTCTTATGCTTTGCCCTTGGTTAGCCTGAGATTGGCCACTTGCACCAGGTTAAGGAAAAGCATTAAAAGCAATGATTCCACAGAACATCAAGTGCATATAAATCATTAAAATGTCGTCAGTGAAAGAGTTACAGTGAAAACTCATAGACCATTTCAGTGCATTCTCGTAAATGAAGAAAAGGTTACTTTGGCATGCTTCTGTGAGCTGAAGGCTCTGGATATTTTAATCAAGACTTTCCATAAAGGTTTGAACTCTTTTGCCTTTTTTAACTAACTACTGTTCAGATATTTCCAGCTGCTCAATTTTCTTGCATATCAGCCCATCTTGAAAGGATTCAGCTAAGGAGGGATGAAATTGGGATATATATATAATATCTGTTTGATATTTTAGCTACTCAGTAAATACCTGTGTTAAGGTAATGTAGCACCAAGAGATAAAGGAGGAATAAAATAATAATTGTATTATTTAGTACTTATTATATATTTACAATTGTTAATGAATTAAACATATAAAAATATACGTATTCTATGTCTCAGAGTGAAATCTATGATTTTAGTTATAAAAGTTCATTAGCAAAACTAATTGAGGCGGTAGCATTTTGCAGATTTGGGAGGAAGTAGTTCATTTTCTTTAGGTAACAGGAGAAGGATTTCATTTGCATAGGCCATGTCTCTAGAAAGAACTTCTTTGTTTACTGACTTTCTTCTAAGAAAATACTTAATTTGTTCCATATTTTCATTAAAGAATAAGGCACTGCTCTGTTTCTTCCTAGGATGTTGTTAGTATTATGTTTTTTACCCCCACAAAATTTAGAGCATCCAGCTTTCATGAATGTATAGATTCAGAAATTCCTCTCAGTAAGAGGTATGTTACAAAGTGTAGCCTCTTAGAAGCTGATAATAACAACAAAAAATACTCTAGCATAAATTAGGAAATTACTTAAGGCAAGAGGTAGGGGGAGATTTCAAAGAAGTTAACTAAGCACCTGATTGTAATTATTTGTATTTCTCTTATCTGAAATGATATACTTTTAGTGTTTGAAACAGAAAAGGTCAATGACATTGCGATGAGATATGTGTCTTTAAAAAACAACAACAAAAACCCTACAACATATTTTTATTGTGAAAATGAAATCCTTAGATCTGGAAGCAAATGCCTAAATTTGCAAGTGTGTAGTTACAGCAACAGACGAGAAAGTTTTCAGAAATGCAAGACTAATGCAGAAAGTGTAATATACCATGTTTTGGTCTAGTGTAAGGCTGTCATCAGTGGTCTATAGTTCTATTGGTCAGTTGCTATTATTGTAAAATACCTAAGATGACTCTAGCAGAATTATACTGTGACATGTTTTTCTGGAAATTATGAGAAATGGGCACCTTTCTTTTCACGAAACTGAACATAGGTATATTCTCTATCTTATTCCTAAGTGGCAGATTATTTTTCTTGAGTTTCTTTTAGGGAAAATAAAAGGTTTGCACTGCGGTCAAAGTCATTACTCTTTGAAACCAGTTATTTTCCACTATATGATTGTTTTATAATATAGGGAAGTAATAATAATAGTAATGAAAAAGTTTAAACTGAGATTTCAGTGATGGCTTCTCTGCTAAAACTCCCAAACAGATGCTATTGTGAAGTGACACCTGGCCTGTCTAGCAGCCTCTACTTGGAGAGCTTTTTGTGTTATCCTGTCTATAGATGGTACTAGATAAGATCGATGCATTTCTGTGAGTGCACATGCTTTGCAAGATGGCAGCACTTCTTTTAGTGGCAGGTAAAAGGGCTTTTGTTTATGTATCTATTTGTGTATGGTAGGTTCTGCACAGAAGACAGTTCAGTAAAGTTGCTAGGAGCAAGTGCTTCCACTTGTAGCATAACTTGCCTTTATTGAGACAGATATTTTGCTGCCGGCATGTCTGTCATGCCTCCTGATTGTTCTTTGTCTTTTTCTGTTCAGAGACAGCCCAGTGGTGAAAGGAAACTCTATTTTAGCCCTAACTGGTCTTGCAGTTGCTGTAGCCAAATATGAAAGCAGCCTTTCCTCAGACACTGAAGGGATGCCTGAGGTAAGTCAGTCTGGGAAATAAATTCTTAGTGGAATGTGATGAAGCAATATCACCTGGTGTGTTTGAGGGGATGGTAAGTGGTTATGAAGTCCTTCACACTTTGAAGGTCTAATTTCATCCTGTTCAGTTAATGTCATCTAGTAATTGCTGTGCGATCTCTACAAAAGTAGCTTGATGATTTCAGTCAGAGAATGTAGGCACCTTCTAACAGCAAAACGTGCTGGCTTTGACAGATCACATAGGAATGTAGTGAACACTGAAGCCCAGCCAGTTTTTTTCCTTACCTTTTAATCAGATACAACAATGTTTTAGGGTGGCGTAGTAAACATACTCACTGTTTTTGCGTCAGAGGAGTGTCTTATAATGTTACAGTAACTGTAAGGTGCCATTTTTTGGTGACAGCAGTGGAATTATGCATTATTTATGAGTTATGTTTTTTTGTGACAGGATGAGTTGAGGTTGCTGTTTGTTTTTGCATGTGAGGAGCGGCATAAGGCATGTTTTCTAATGCCTGTTATTATTGGCAAAACCTGTAAAAGATTGTGTGGGGGGAAATAGTCTTGTTTTTTAAATGCCTTTTGTCAGCTTCTATGTGGTAGCTACCTCAGTAGAATTTAGATTTTCCTGTCAGATTTCAATAGATATTGAAATATAATATTGCCTAGATATCGTTGGCAAACATTGTACTTCACAACCAAACTATAGTTACTCAGATAGTCATGCTTGGTTTCTGTGTCTACATTAAGTTTATATTTTGGGCCAAGAGTATTCATAAAAGCTGTAACTTACTAAATAGATTAAAGAGGTCAGAGTTGTGAATGGAACATGTTTTTTGTTCTTTTTATTTTTTTTTTTCTTGCTGTTGTTGTGAGGCTCTCTGACAGCTATCATTTTCTTTAACTGAATCATCTGATAGAAAGTAGTGTCTGAAGGGTCAGAGTTGTCAAATAAAGCATGCTACTTCCTGTGCCTAGGGATAGTAAGATCTCATTCTGGATGGATCCTAAGTGGAACATCAGCTGCTGAACTTCTTCTATTGGGGTAGAGCCTGACTTAAGAAAAAATAACAACGAATATTTGGGTTTGATTTTTGCAGACTGAACCTGATTTTCTTCCCACACAACAGTGGATTTATATGGTTATAGAGACCCTCTTTACTATTGTGAATAGCCGCTATCAGCCTAAAGGACAAGTCTTCCCATGGTTCTACCAGGTATGTGCTATGGTATTAAAGATGGGAGCATATATCTGCATTTTATACCTCAAATTCTTAGTCTGGAGTTCTCTGGTTCTGTTTGCCCAGTAGTAGCTGTAATATATTTTTTTCTTTCATTTAGTTACGTTACGTTTGCCTTGGGTTATTGTTCTAATTACCAAGGTAATAAAAATTATATGAGAAGATAATACCACATAAATGAAGGAATTTTAAAAAGACAAACAAACAAAAAACACAACATAATATTCTACAAAACAACCTTCTAATAGGAACAGACTCTCCTCATACAACAATATCAAATTCTTGAGTGATTCTGAGAGTATGCCTTAGGGCTCTGAAGTTTAGACTTTCTCAAGATGTAATAGTTACAGAGCCAGCGAGTCTCATTTTACAATACCTCTTGAACCTCTGAGGACTAGTACAAATTGTCATAAGTGCTTGCTGTGTGATAACTGGCCTTAAATTCTCAAGCAATGGAAGTATCAGGCAGTTGTTAAATAGGATCTGTTGATGCTCCTAAAAGCTTGTTACAGATTTTAAAGAATAGGTATTGCTAACTCTTGACTATGGTCAAGATGACCAGGTTGGAAATTTTTTGTGTTGTGGATACAGAAGGGGGTATGTGTCCTACAAGAACAAATACCAGCCAGCTAAAGTATCATGATGTTTTCTAACCTGAACTTTATTAAATGCATTCATGAACTGCCTTTAGTCCAGTCAATGAGGTGTTGGCATCTCCAAAATCAAATCACTAAATCAAATGGAGTGTTTAATAAATGCTAGGACTGGCTGGATGCAAGGAGATTCAAGTCTGGTTGGCTGAAGCAGTTTTTGCTGATTTTTTTTTTAATGACTTTTTTTAATGACTTTTTAACGACTTCTTTGGAAACAGTGTTGTTTAAAAAAGGTATTTGTGAGATAGAACAGTGTGACATGGTTCATATTTCATTTCTAAAATCCATTCTGTTTAAAAAGTAAATAAATCCAAAAAATATTGTGCTTGTAGAATTCTAAGGCACACAACAGAAATGATGGCTCTGCAGAGTACATTGCATACTGATGGGAATTTTTATCTTTTCAGAACTGCACATCCAAGAAGATAAATGTAGATTAGGCTGTTAATTGTAATCAGTCTGTTGCTTCATAAATAGAGTTATCTATAGATTTTAGCTTTTAAAATGGAAATAAATTTAAAAACTTTGTAAACGATCTTTCTTCTAGAAAGCATCTCTGCTGGTAATCTTGCAAGATCTTCTGTTTATTTATTCTAGGTATGATGTTTCAAAGGAAGTGTATTTTCCAGGTCACTAATTCACAATGCGTTATAGTTATGGAATTACGTTGACAGTGTGGCTGGTTTCTGTTTGCCCTTCTGATCACACTCCTGAATATTTTAGAATGGAAGCTGAAGAGTTTAACAGATGAGCTTACTCATGTGTAGTGTCGTTATTAAATTCCAGTCTTTGCCTGTTTTATCCTTTGTTTACAACTCAATATTTTGCAATCTCATTTATACTTAGAAGTTATATTCAGTTACACTAGTTTAATAACCTATTCAATTACAATAAGTATAAACTGCCTGCAGGGTAAGGCAAAGAAAAAAGGTACAATTGGCAATGCCATGAAATACTGTTTATTGCCAGATTGCAATACCTCTGTGCTGCCATTTGCTGACTAGGTATTTATTTTAAATTCATGAGTTACTGAATATTTCTACCAGGAAATTAGTTTTATATCCTTTCCACAAGAGGAAAAGGAAAAAACAAATCTTTTAAAAATCTTTTTCTAGAAATCCTATTCTGGTGAAAATACTGCTAGTGCTATAGCTCGTTCCTGTGCAGCCACTGCTTTGTCTCTCCTGGTGCCGGTTATCATTGTATCATGCAAGGAGAAGGTTGAGGAAATCCTGAGTATGCTGACTGCCAGGTTACCTGGGAAGCCAAATGCTGATGAGTCTCAAGCTGTTCAAATCCACATAGGCCTTGCTTTAGGAATGTTCATCTCACGTTTGTGCGAAGAAAAAGTCAGGTAAGAATTACTGCATGTAATGTAGGTGTGCAAATAACTTACCACTTTATTCCTGCAAGTGGCTACTGTGGTTTAGGGAATAAAGTGTTTACAAGTCACAGGCAAATGATTCTTGAGGTGTTTTGCAAATTTTTTACAAGGTGTTTTTTATTACAGTAGCCTTTTTTTCTGTGTTATGGTCAGTATATTTTGCCATTTCTTCAGGGTGATTGGTTAATTTTCATGATACCCTACGGTGCATGTGCAACCTGGAATTTGACTGCTTACATGTCTTTAAAGAGGACTAGATGCCCTGGGAAAGTTAATTGTAAAATTATTCACAATTCTCACTTGCTCCTTTCTAAGTGGTGTTCTGCACACTGGTAGTGTCCACTCGCATCGTGTGAGTTATCTATATGGAGACAGAGTGCTTGATTTAAGGGGTGCTAGTTAAGTTCTGAATATGTTTTTGTATTATTTGCGTAATTACATTAGTATGTTCATATGAAAGTGACACAAATGGCCAGTCATACAGTCACTGTTTATAGGCCAGTGTGAGAACCTGTTACAGCAAGAAAACAGTATTTAGTGGCTTATTCAGTCTTATCAGTAGGTTTAATGTCCCGTGTGATTTGAAGATCAGAGCTGTGTTTTGGATTTTTTTCAGTTTCTTTTTTGTTTTGTTTTTGTAGTGAGGTACCTGGTCAGCAGATGAACTTAGTTGTAATGAAGTCCCTGGATGCGCTGGAGGAGTGTTGCTTTGACTCCAGCCTGGAGTACAAGTGAGTTTTTTTCATTACTGATGATGCTTTGGTTTTTGTTTTTTTCAGCTCCGTTGTTTTCATTCAAGCTTTTTTTCCTAAATTCTACAGAGAAGAGTATAACAAAATGGTAAAGAAACAACCCGTTCTCAATACGTTCCAAGAGTTATGGAGTCATGGAGGCTGGCAGGTCCATATCCCTCCCTGAAACAGGCTCAGCTTTGGGGTTGTACTACATTACCCAAGCCTTTACACTGTCAGGGCGCGAAACCCGCAGGCCACAGAGGCCTGACCGGCCTGGGCCCCGGCTCCATGGCCAGGCTGTCCTGGTGGGGAAAAGGCCTCACCTTTAGCCTGAGCCTTTTGTGCCTCAGCGTGTGCGTGGCCTCCTGCCACACACCACTGGGCAGAGCTGTAAATGTGGAAGACTTCTGTCCAAGCTTGGCATTTGTCAACTTTTAAACTGCTGTTCTAAAGCAAGAGCCTCTCCAGCAGGATGATAAGCACAGCTGACCACAGGACATACTCCTTACATTGACCTTATGTGAGCACTTCACCCGTACTCAATTGGTGATTTTTCTATTTTATTTTTTTTAATAAATTGCAAGCTTTTTGAGAGTTCATGTTGTAAAAATGAGGAAGGGCACCTTTCCCTTTTTTCTAAATGACAGCACTAATCTTTTCTCTCCTGCAGCTGCTCAGTCATGTTCAGTAGGGCTCTGGGAGAGGTGACAGACTCCTGGGGCCAATTTGTCATCCTGCCACGGAGCAGACAAGGTTTCTGCATCCCTGCCCTGCTGCTGCAATGTCGTAGGCAGTCTTGTGTCACACTGACATCTGGCAGAAAGCGAGCCCCCCACCCCGTGCCCTTCCCTGTGTGCCCTCCACTCACCCACCCTGGTTGCACACATGCCTACAAATGTCAGGGGGATGCTCAGGCTCTACAGTAAATTTTTGAGATGTGGCATACCTCCTGATTGTTTCAGAAAACGTGTATGTCTACCCAATAATGTGCTTCTCCAGGCTGTTAAGTGAGACATCTCACACATTGGAGGACATTACTGAGAAAGAGGCTTTTTCTGTTTTGTTTTTTTTAATCCTGCCTTGACTTTTTGGCTAATATAGAGGCTTATCAATGTGTGTACTATGCAGTCTGCATCTCACACAATCACGCTTCACTGATCATGTCAGTCTTGATAGGAATGTTGTTTATATATAGTATTATTCTATTTAGGAGAATTTTCTCCCTTTTTTTTTTTTTTAATGAGGGTGACAAGAATAAAGTAAACCGACCTGTTTTCAATAAATACTAAGCAATAAGAATGTGATTTAGCATGGTGGGAGTCCACTTATGATCTGTAAGAATCTGTGATAAGTCTGTGTTAAGTTACATAAAATACTCTAAAAAGTTTCTTGTCTGGAAAAGGTCATTGTGGCAATAATGCTTATAAATCAGTACTCTTAATTGTCTTAAACTGTACAGGAGAAAATAACGATGATATTCATAATCTTTCAAAGCAAAAAACATTTCAAATCATTACAAGTGGTTAAGTGTATGTTAATAGGATGCATCTTCAATTTTTATGTGCAACTGAGTTTCTGAGATTGCAGAACCTTAGGGACTGCAGTTGCTCCTGGTTCTAAATGGAAGGCACTCAGACATTATTGAGAGATCTGGGAGCGGACCATTAATCTGCTTGTATGTTACACAGAAACAGAAATAAGGATGTTTAAAAAATACACTGATATTTCCGTGTAAACGTGTATGGAAAATATGCATGATGAATTATTTTTAGACACTTAATTCTTTATGCTACTAGATTTTGTCAGGGTTACTTATTACGGAAGCCATATAACAGCTCATTTTTCTTTCCAAACCTATTTTATGTAGAGACAGAAGGTTCAGCAAGCAAGTGCATTCATGATTGTTAACTTTTCCTTTTATTCATGTAGATCATATTGAACGGGTTTTCTCACATCAATCTTCATGCTGTGGGGGTTGGAGGGCAGTCCAAACTAGGTTTCCAATTATAGCAGTACAGCATGTAGGTAACAAATGTAACAGTACATACAGTCCCTGTATTGGACAGCTGTCTCTTCTCCAAAGCAAAACATGTTGCAGTGAAAATTGACCTAATGTGGTTGTTTGAAGGGTTTGCTTGTGCAAAGCACAATGAGAATCATGGGGAGCAGTAGCATTTTGTGGCTTGCCTTGCCATTTTGTGTATTAAGGATGAATTCTACAAGATCATTGCAGATGTGTCTTCGTATAAATTTGTTACCAGGTCGAATTAGCTTGCATCTGCAAGGATAAATATTGGAGAAGTATGGAGTAATTCATAAATGCTAAAACTTACATGTTGAGTAAAGATGTAGTATAGAGCAGATTATTATGAAACTTGAAATGCATAGTAATCTTCCTTTAAGCTGCTGGGCAGAGCATTTGGCTTTTTGTGGAGTTTTTTGCAAGGTCAGCAACTGATTTGGATATGAGGCATTTTCAATCAAAACCATCATCAGACTTCTCTTTACTGTACCTTCAGAAACTTGTTAAACTCCACTGACTTTAGTAATGGGATTTAGCCCTTAAAAAATGTCAATTTTGCTTCATCCTAAAATATAAACCTTTTATTTTATTTCATGATTTATTCATGAATTCTTCCATTCCGTGGCATGATAGTGTCATGTGCTGTACATTGCCAGGTTACCTTACTGAGATAAGTGACAATGGATTCAAAGATGGATCATGACAGACAGCAGTGCTGAGTGTCTGATATACTGGCAGTGAAACACCTAGAACATGTTGGAAATCTGAGATACCACGTGGGTGAAGTGTGGTTAAATATTAATTTTATGTATATCGCAAACAAGATGGCCAAGTGAAAGAGAGTGGTGGGGAGAGGGCCCTCAAGTTTAATGCTGTGAAAATAAGTGTTCAGAGCAGCAAAGGTGTGGCTAATCTACATAGTATGTATACGTATATATATATGTGGTTTTTTTTTCCTTCTCTTTAAGCACTGGATGTATTTTGGGAGTAGGACTTGTTCTTTCCCTTATGAGTTACAGCAGCCAAACAGAATCACGAGTGCACGTTTCTGCTTCACTGCGAAAACTCTGCAAATACCTGGAAAGCAGTGAGGACCAAAGCAGATCGGTCCAGGAGGTATGATCTGTTTTATCACAGATTTCAAATCTTCCTTTTTCTTTGTTGGCTGTCTATAATAATTCAAATTTTACCAAAGTTTTATACGTGTAGTACTGGAATAATTGGTGTATAGTATTTCTTTCACAATATCAAAGCTGTGGAAAGGTGTGCAGAGAAAAAGGATCCTGTCTTGTATCAGGAACAGTGTAACCAGCAGGACCATGGAGGTGATCATCCTGCTGTATTCAGCTCTGGTGAGGCTGCACCTCAAGGACTGTGTTCAGTTTTGGGCCCCTCACTACAAGGACATCAAGGCCCTGGAGTGTATCCAGAGAAGGGCTACGAAGCTGGTGAAGGGCCTGGAACACAAGTCCTGTGAGGAGGAGCTGAGGGCACTGGGGTTGTTTAGTCTGGAGAAGAGGAGGCTCAGGGGAGACCTCATTGATCTCTCCAGCTACCTGAAAGGAAGCTGTGGGGAGCTGGGGGTCAGATTCTTCTTGCAGATATCTAGTGATAGGACAAGAGGGACTGGCCTCAAGTTGTACGAGGGGAGGTTCAGGTTGGAAATGAGGAGACATTTCTTCTCAGAAAGAGCAGTCAGGCACTGGAATGGGTTGCCCAGGCAGGTGGTGGAGTCACCATCCCTTGGGGGTGTTTAAGAAAAGGTTGGACGTGGTGCTTACGGACATGGTTTAGTGGGTTGTAATGGTGGTAGGGGGATGGTTGGACCAGACAATCTTGGAGGTCTTTTCCAACCTTGATGATTCTATGGTTCTATCAGTCTGGTTTCGTATCTGTTAGAAAAAAATAAAATAGAATAGAATAACTTGTAATGCTGTGCAAACATTAAGAAATTTCCTGAGAAGGTAAAAAGATAGCTACAAGCAAGCAGACAGCAGTATGCTTTCTGCTTCCTACTTTGAAAGCTGATGTCAAAAACTAATGTGAGTCTTGAGCTTGTGAAAGCTGCTATGGTTCCATTTTCTGTTCTCTTTATAACTATTTTGAAGACTTAAAAAAATGGGCTGTGCTAAATTTGAGCATGTATTTCAATTTTAACTGTGAGTTGGAGATACTCAACATTACATTAACCAGACATAAAAGCCAGTTAAGACAGTAGGAATGTAGTTTTCTTCCCTCTCTTTTGTGTTGTCATCAGAAGCTATAAATAAGATGAATAGAAATAAAGAGGGACCTTTCCACCATTATGAGGCATCATACACAAACTCATTTTTTCCATTTTGACATGACAGAAGCTTACATATGCTGACCATGGACTAATACAGCAACATTCATTATTTCAGCATGGTCCGTGCATGAATGAGTCTGTAATGTTGCTGAGGTAGAACTTGAGAAGGAAAGCTGATGAAATGGGATATGTTTACAACAGAAATCAAGAGTCAGGATAAGCATGTTTTTGCACAACCAAAACAAAACAAAAAACTGTGCCTGTCATATGCAAGACTACATCAGCTGAACAACTGAGTTGCATAATCCTCTGTTTATTAAGGGAGTTAGAGATCGGTAGTATTCTTCTCTTGTCCTTCTTAGTACTGCTCTGAAAGTTTGTTCTTTATTAATGCTGTTCATGGTGTCCATGCCCTGCCAATGGCAGGGGGATTGGAACTAGATGGTATTTAAGGTCCCTTCCAACCTGAGCTGTTCTGTGGTTCTGTGATTATGGAGTTAACTTCTTTTGGCATTACACGTGTGTTGGGGATTAGCCTTGTTCAGTTTATGGATCACGCATTAAAGTGACTTAGATATGTGAAAACATTTATCTCTCCCGAGAGACCTCATAGTATTTTACTGAATTTCAGTTGGGTCATAAGAAACTTCTGGGATGAAATGCAGCTGCTGTTCACTAGCATGAATTATTTTGGAATGAGATGCCAAACCTACCTTTATCAATTAAAATCATATAAGGCATTGCATAGATAATCAAATCAGTAAGTTGGCCAGCACCCTAGGATGACTACTACTATATTTATGAAATGCACTAGAGGCTCTTTCAGAGCTGTAATAGGCTGGCATATAATCCTGTGAGAGGTATATTGGGCCTACTGCAGCAAGAGCAGGCCAAACCTGGGCATTATTTCTTTGAGGTCACATTGTTGCCAACCCTCTCCAGTAGGTAGGAGATCTCTAATTACTGTAGTCATGTGTTGTTCTTTTGCCCTGCTCTGGTACAAAGGAGGTTGACACTGTTGCCTTGTTGAAAGTTCAGACTTCATTTCCTTTCTTTCCACATCTAAGGCTAAAGAGCAGAAAAATAGTGTCACCTGTGTTCTTACACAAGGCTGCTGTCGTAGTAGAACAGTCACCTACGCACAGTGTATGTGCTTCTCTTCCTGAATGTAGCTCTGATGGGATCACAGCATGCTGTGTGGGTGCTCACACAGATAATGATCAGATACTTGCGTGGAGAAAAATAACTACATTTGCATGGGAGATCAGAAGTTTGCCCTACATAAACAAAATCAGAAGTACTTCTGCACTTTAGGTGTATTCGCTTAATGGCATGGACTAAGAATCTTTCTTAAACATCTGAAAGTATAAATTGAAAATGGCATGACTTTTTTGTCATGCCAGTGTGTTGCTCCAGTGTTTATGAAAGATATTCTCACGATACCTTGCATTTCCTAGAAGTAAATTTTCTTTTCAATTATGCTATATGTGGCATTTTGTATTTTATTTCTGTTACACAAGTTATTCATGATTCTGATGAGACAGTAAAACCACCACTCCTTTTTTAGTGCTTATGGAGTTGTCAAATGAAGAGTGTAGACTTCATAGTAGCTTACAGGAGGAAATGGTACAAAGCCTATAACGATGTTTGTCAGTTTCTGACACTGAACCATTGCAAGGGTTTAAGGGCTTATGTCTTAGGTTCTGCAGGCCCTATTATCCCAGATACTTTGCAAACTACCTCTGGGCAACAGCTGTAACAGACAATAGCAGACAGATTTATAGAACTTGTTGCTCACAACAAAGAATTTAGTCTGTATTGTAAAATAATTAAGTCTGTATAGTAAAGTGCAACATTTTCACCAGAAAAACAGTATGTACAAATTAAAAAAAGTAAAAGCAGGTGTGACCGAGGTACACAACAGCAACAAATGTTGGAACTGCAGCAGCAGATGCTGTTTGAGCTGCTGTACAAGAATTCATTATAAGGTTTTACTGTGGTAGTAACCAGGTAGTATAAATCCTCACCGAGGAAGTAGGTGTAGAAAGCCTCCTTGTTGTTTTTTGCTTTATTGTTCTGTCTTTGTTTTGTTTCTTTTTTATTTTGTGGGATTACTCAGTGGTCCTTGTAAATAAGATGCATTAGTTGTGGACACAGTGAGGTTATGGTAGCATTGCAAGCTGTGGAAAATGTTCTTTGGCTTCTAATCTTTGCACTGAATTAGAATAGTACTAGTTAGCAGAATTAAATAATGTTTTTTTTGTTTTGTTTTGTTTTGTTTTTTTCAGGTACTTTCCTATTCTGTTGCCTGTTCCTGTGTCTCTGCCTTCAGTGTTGGAATCATAGAAGCGGAAGAGGCTGAGGACGCTATGAACAAGCTGCGGACCCTAGTGGAAAATAATCAGCAGGTGAAGATTCAGAGTTTGGGCTTTGCTTCAGTTCTGTTACTTTCTTACCTTCAGTTCTGTTACTCTCATACTACTCTACCCAGACTGTCACTTGAAGGAAATTGATCTGCTTTCATCACTAACTAACACCGAGCATGTTGTTTGTGCTGTATGGTTGCCCTGCCTATGATTTGGTCCATTGATATATTGTCTGCACGTTTACAGTCATTATGGGAGAGTGAAATTAAAACAGATTTTATATGTTTGATTGCATGTAAACGGGAGGTGGTTGGTATTTCTGAGTTCTTGATGTCTTTAGTCCCTGTGTCCCATCAGTTCTAGTCTTTCATAACATTTTTCTTTAAGTAATTTATCTTGATAAGTTAACATATCTTCTGTGCTCTTCTGATTTTTTGCCTTCCCTTAGACTCCAGGCAGTGTATCATAACCACAGCAACAACTTCTTCCTGGTGTATCATTTATCCCTCAGTGTTCTAGAGTTACCATCTAAAAGTGCACAGAATAATCTCTTTATTCCAGTAGTTCATTAGTTCATTGTTTTGTTTGTTTGTTTTTTGTTAAATATTTGCCAGAAAAGGAAAAAAGGAAAAAGAAAAAACATTTAGAGTTCAAACCTGCTATTACACTAATAAGCTGTTTAGTATCTTCATCCGTAAATAAGTCAAAACAAACTATTTTTTTAGCTCCTTTTCATCTTTGTATCAGGAAGTGTGCTCTAGAATAAGAGCAAACTATGTGCCAAAGATCAGTATCTAATCTCAGAAAATCCTGTGTCACTTGACAGAAGAAAATTCTTGAAATAAGGAACCTCTGGTTTTCTAGACAAAAATGTGACTTCTATAAGTCTGTGACTCCTATAAGGAATAATAAATACTTAAGCAGTATTTCAGTAGTAAAAATTGAAAAGAATACAGAATTCTTTGGAAGATCTGTTTTTTTTAATATGTGTCTTTCTCACCTTACAGACATCCGCTTTTGCTTTAGCTCTAGGTACAATTGTTCACGGTTTGTCAGTTTGTGGTCACGGGAAAGCTGAAGACCTGCGTAACAAACTAATGCCAGCCTGGATAAAAACTTTGATTGCAGAGGTAAAGGAGTTTACATTCGCATCCTGGGGTTTTGGGGGGATTTTAACAGTAGGGACATAATTTGCCTCGCTTCTGCTGGACCAATGCTAGGAAAAGTTAGGATGGAATATGGATATGCTATTCCATTGATATTTGGAAGCAAAAATATGTCGTTAGGCTGTTCACTACAAAAGAAAAGCCCTGTTTCACTTCTACCTGTTTGCTTTATGGGAAGTGCATCTTGGAGATTTCTGAAATCTCTCTCTCTTAATAAAGAAAGTCTGAGAGAGCCAGGGGTATTCAGCCTGAAGAAGATAAGGCTTCAGGGAGAGACCTTACTGCAGCCTTTCAATACTTATAAGAGGCTTATTAAAAAGACAGAGGGCAACTTTTTGCCTGGTCAGGTAAATGAGAGGACAATGTGGAATGGTTTTAAACTAAAAGGGTAAATTCTTCACTGTGAGGGTGGTGAGGCACTGGAACAGGTTGCTCAGAGAAGTTGTGGATGCAGCATCCCTGCCCATGACAACATGTTAAAACTAGATGGCCTTTAAAGTCCCTTCCAACCCAAGCCATTCTGTGATTCTGTGATTGGAGATTGGTACATTTTTACTAGTTTGGAACAACATCCAAGGATAAAATATAGGTTATTAGATCAAGATACCTTGTGAAACTAGGTGCTAGTTAACAAAAAAGAGACTATCAGAATGGTGATTATATTGTCTCAGCTGTTATAAGTTTACTCTCCTAAACTGTTGTTTTAGAAGTAATAAATTGTCAGTACTATTTTTATAGTACTATTATTTATAGTCAGTACTATTTTTACTGTTTTTATGTTACAGTAATCGCTGTATTTATACTGAAGGAATGCAGTGACTACAATGCAGTTTTTAGACTGAATTAACAGTATTAGGTGTAGCTGAACAGTTCTGGGTTGAGTGAAGGCACCACTCATCATTGGTGCTGTTACTGAGTAGTGGGGGGAGTAAGATGTATCCATTTGCTCTGCTTGCTGTTCTGTGTCAATAATTTTAATTTATCTCATCATCATTAAAACATTTGTGTTTTTGCAAGCAAACTCTAAACAAAAAAAACAGTAAGATGGGTAAATATCAAAAAGTATTTTAGAGTTGAATCGCATTGGCATATTTTGTGGAATACAGACTGTGACAGTAGAAAGTGCTTTGTTAGAAATGTGTGATAATTTTGGATGGGGGGGCAGGGAGAAGGTCTCCGTATTCAGCAAGGTCTTGTTTAATCAGCGGGAGATCGAATATAGTTCTCCATCATGCTGGAGTCGGACCTGAAGAGGTAGTTGGGATGGAGGGTATAAAAGTGATGACAGTTGTGATTTTTAAGTTGAAAGAAAAGCCTTTTTGTTTAAGTGAAACACCTGTTGTGCTACAAATGCAACTGTACTGCTGTGTGGCCCAATGATTCCCTGATCCTGAACTACATTTCCAGGGTTCTCCAACAATGCAGCGTCTGGCAGCTGTCAATGGTCTGGTTGCACTGGTGGGTTCTGAAGGAGGCATGATACAGGTGAGCACATGCAAGCAGATTATATTTTTATTGCTCTCCTAAAAATCTGCCAAGAAAGCAAGGTAGTGATGCCTTGAACAAAGGCTGCACTGTGTCTCTGTAGCACTTAAATTATGTTTTCTTGAGTGACTTTGAAACGCTGGTGTGTATAAAAACAGTAAGAAAACCTTGAGCTTTGTGTATGCACAAATAGATAAGCCTTAGGCCTCGCTGAACTTTGTGATCAAAACCCACTAAGACTAGTTTAGGACCATGTAACTGGGAAAAAGAGATGGACCATGTGGGTGACCCACACTGCACATGCATTAAGGGAGAGTTCAACTAGAGGACACCAAGAAAATGACCAGCAGTGGGTCTTAAAGATCTCTAAAGACCACTGACCCATTTAACAGCACATCTGAAGGGGCAGACACTACATAAAGGATTTGGGGGTAAAGTATTGAATATGTATATGCCCATCAGGAAAACTTTTGCGTGCGTAACGCCTGCAATGAATGTTCAGGAGTTTCTGAGCCAGGTATGCACTCTAGGAGGAACTCTCCTCTGTGCAGCCAGCACTGCAATTAAAAAAAAAAAAAAAGCCTGCTTTCTAAAACTCCAAAATTGAGTCTTTGAGAGTTTCTTCAACCAGCTTTTGTGGTAACAATAAATGATTTCTCCTGCATCCATACAGGAGTGGCCATCTACCAGAGCATTCCATTTACACAATACTGAGCTATGTTGGGTGTGAACCAAGTGGGATGGATTACAGTGTGTAGGATGGAGTCTGTTCTGTTTTCCCATCATATGGCCCACATGCAGTGTCACTGAGAATAACTTTACTGCTGTGTAGGTTTTCTTCTCTTCTCTCTTCCCCCACAAAAAGGCTCGTGTGCAAATATTATCTATCTTTTCAGCATCCATTCTGTTTGTTTTTCTTCCCTTATAAAATTCACATCTTTTTTTTGTCCTTGCTTTTCCTCTGGTAGCTGAAATCTGAGAGCATCCAGTCCTCCCAGTTTCAAAGTAAGCTCAATGAAGTCATCAGAACCCTTACACAGGTAAGGAGATAGTCTCTTGTTTTCTTCTTCGTATAATGCGGTAGGGTATTTTGACACCTTGCACAAACAGTCCAGTTCTGTTTAAAGAAGCAATGTAATGTCTGTGTCCAGCTTCATTGAGGCAACATAGAGAAATCTGACTAAATATTGATTCATTGTCTCAACAGATAATCAGTTTTTCAGGGCAGATTGGCCTTCAGACAAACGCAGCAGGACTTCTGGGACACCTTCATATGTCCTGTTTGTCTTCTACCCAGAGCAGGGCATCTGGTAAGATGCTTTAATATTGCTACCTAAAGAGCATATAGCAATAACATCTAACTAAAAAGATAGCAAGGGACACATCAGACACTTGCAGTCTAGACACTGTAGCCCTATTAAATGACACAACAGACTTTGGATCAGAGACCTCAGGGTCCTCTGTGCCTCTAACGGCTGGAACATAGAGCAGGAATCGGTGCGCTGAACAGGATGCCCTCAACACCCTGTCAATCTGTTTTTACATACAGTATCAAAGTAAGCTACTCAGTTGTTCTGGCCAACCTCATTTATTGCTTCTGTCTGCAGCCTGTTTAAAACACCTAGAATAAATTGTAAAAAAGTTTTGCATTGCATATGACAGCTATGTTGTCTGCATTATGCAGTCTATGCCCTGAGTGCTGATTAATTACTCCTTGTTTTAGCATGATTAAGATGTCATCAAGTACCTTGTTTTATTAGATTAAGATGTAATCAAGTACATCTTACTTTATAAAAAAGCTAACACTTAAAAACTAGTCCATAACAACAAGAAAAAGCGGATTTTTCAAATGAGTATTTTCCTAGTAGGGATCTCTAGTTAGCTGATGTTTCAACTGGTTTTCTGTGCCCTTTTAATGTAGTTACTGTGATTAACACAGGAATTTGTATTCTGTCAATATGTTACTATCTTCTGGTGCTGTTTCAATATCCAATAGGTGAAAGAAAAGTAGAATTACAACAATGATGAACTACCAAAGGAGGGAACTAATGAACTGGAAGCTGTTCACTTCAGTGTGAACCAAGTTGGGAACCAATAACATGAAGTATAAATAAACATCCTCATCAGCAAAATAAATAAATAAATACATCTTAGATTTTCTATTTCTCTATAGTATGACACTAGGGCCTGAGGTTAGATACATATGGAATGTTTTTTGTTGTATTAAGCTTACTAAGCTTTTGAATCTCTATTTTAAAGCCTGACTTGCAGTGTCTGATGCATTTTAAGGAAATACGTACCCCACCTTTTCAGCTGCTCATTGAATTTGTTTTTTAGAGCTGACATCTCTCACCAACGTTGGCATTTAACTTACCTGAAGAACTGAAAGGCCAATGCACCTATCAATAATCTTTTGGTCTAATTGCATTGAATCACATGCAGACTTAGCTCAAATAAAGCTCTGTTTGGCCTTTGAATTTACATGCGAGCTGGAAGTTATAATTTCTGCTGGCACATTTTAGTATATAAAGAGTCTTTTTGTCTTCACAGTTCCTCCAGATTTTAGCTACTTGCCTGAAAACAGCTTTATCAGGGCAGCCATTGACTTTGCCATTGAAAGTGGAAAAAAAGGTAAGAAGGATTGAACTATAATATATGTCCAGGAAATGTATAATGGCTTTAAAAGGTGGGCCTAATATCCTGCTTTTATTTGCTAAGAGAACTTTTCTAGATACTAATTTGATCTTCACTAATGAAGTCATATCTCTAAAAATTTCTACACAAACTCTTTAAAAAAAATTGAATTACACTTTAAAGAGTAAGAGAATTATATCATTTTCTGTGATAATTTTTTTCTGGCCTCTTAGGTGTTTTCCCTTTCCCCTTTCCTCTGTCTGTGAGATGACTTAAATCCTTTGTGAGAATCAATGTCAAATCACTTTATGCGTTAACATGGTTCTTTGGGAATACTTCGTCATCAGGAAAGCTTTCTTCTGTCCTGTATTTCAGCAATTCTGGGTTAAGATTCTATGTAATGGTCTGGTATTCAAGTGGGTTAGTATTATGTGTGATAATACAAAGGAACCTGAAGAAAATATCCTCTTAAGTGGGGTGTGCTAGCAAAAGAGAGCTGTCTTGGATTATAATCTTAGAGGAGGTAAAGCAGTAGAGGTTACTGTTGTGCAAAGCTAAGTGAACTCACTGCTTTTTATTAAGCATGTTTCACTTTTATTGGAGGTAGAGATTGCCAGAAAGCTTCTGATTCTCAGTAACAAAACCCTTCTTTGGCAGGTTATTAATGTTAAAAATACAGTTGATGATTACGAACAAGAGACAGCTGATTCTCAGATACCTATTGGTTATGTGTTTTTTTTTCTCCCCCCTGTAATAACACTCTAGTTCATCACTACAGTTTGGTCTTCAGTGCAGTGTGAATTGATAAACTATATTCACTTTTTTTTCTAAGAGGCTTAACAAATGTATGTGTATAAATTTTAGACTGTGACTGAATATTTTGTTGCAGGCCCTGAATCTGTTCCAGCTCAGCTGCTGAAAGTAGCACTGGCACCCATTGCAATAGTTGGAGAAAGTCATCAGTATCCACCTGTAAACTGGGCATCTGTTCTTTCACCATTGATGAGGCTAAACTTTGGTAAGCTTTATAATTTTTTGTTAAGTCTTGTACTTGTCACAAGATGACTTTACATAAAGTCATCTTTTACATAAAGACATCTTTTACATCTTTTACATAAAGTCATCTAAACATAAACTTCATAAACTGCAGCTTTCAAGGCCAAATTTCTAATATTCACAAACATATGTTTTCAATCGGTGTGTGGACACAGATTGTTTTAATAGAAGAACAGGTTAGAGAAGATCAAAACTAAGAGCAGTTCCCTAGAACAGTGGTGGATTTGGACTATTATAGTGAGAAGAGTGCGTCACAAAACTGGAAATTAATTATATCTTATTTTCACCATTAAGCACAGCTGTAGTGTCTGCGTTGGAAGATTCAGGCAGCTTTATCGCAAGTTTAAACTGCTCTGTAGTTCATTGAGTTAACACTAGTCTGAAATATAGTGTCTACTAAATTACACTGAGTAACGGAGGAAGTCATATCCCTTTTTTCTGTCACATCCCTGATTTCTGTGCTTCTAGGAACACTTTTTCTTCATGTCGGAGAGTAGCTTTGATTTTGAAGTATGGGCTTGGACAGCTTGTATAATATTTTTCTACTGAGGATATCTGTTAGTGCCACTTTTGGTTGATATAAATGACTTTGAACTTCAAGCCCTTTTACTTAAAAAAAACACCTACTGTGGAAAGTTCTGTATTCCCTTGTTTGATTCTGCTGTGTTTTATTTCTCTAGTATTATGTAATTGTCATTACTGGCCTTGCAGATTAGTTTATTTTTTACAACTGGATCGGGCAAGTGCTGCTGCGTTTGAATTGATGTGCTATACAGCCTGGAAAATTGAAGGTTGCTCTTATTTCTTTTTGATACTTATTTTACATATTCAAAATGCTTCAAAAAGCACTTGAAATCATTGAGCTGTCTTATGAGGAACAAATACATGCTAGATCTAGAAAGACGTGGCAACATGCTAAATACTTTTGCTGATAATTGTGCTGGATCTTCTGTTTTATTTTGTAGTATTGCAATTGATTGTGGAACCTTTTGTGAAAATGTGGATTTCCTATACCAACCTGTGTAGTCCATGCTGATGCAAATTTGTGTGCGACCTTACGAATAGCTGAAACTTTTTAAATGCATGGGGAATTTTTTTATTCCTGTTTTTTTTTTACTTGGAAGTCTAACTTTTGTAAATCAGGGGAATTCCAGAGGAAACACTACATCATTTTTGTGGTGATGTTTTTATTAAGTTTAGACGGTATAATTGTCTGTTCTTATATGTAATTTCTCTTGACTGCTCCTCTGTATTGCTGTGGAAGTTGCACTGTTGCAAGTTATATATGCATGCAGAAATAGGTTTTTGCTGTGTGCAATGTGCTAATGAGCAATATTCATGTTATTCTAGAAAGCATAATGCAGAACAGTTGTATTATGACTTAACTGTCAACCTAGATATGTGAAATTAACACAGTTATTCTGGGACAGGTATGTCATGAATATTTATATGAAAAATACTCTCAATTCTCTCAGATTCTCTAGCTCACTGTTATTCATGCCTGCGAATTCATGAACATATATTAAAAAAAAACAACTGTGAAGATATATTCATCTGTAAACATATTGAAGACAAGAGATTGCTCTCCCATCTTACAAGGTTTATTGCAGTATTTAGTCATGAACTATATAATGTGATGTAGGTAGTGTCTGTTTGGTATTTAATAGTGCTCTGAAGGGAACAGTCATAATTAAATCATAATCTGTGATTTATTAACCAAGCTAGTGAGAGAGTTTTGAATTGGTTACCAAAGTATCTTGTAACAATGTCACCCTTTCAGGGTTCTGCAAATGACTAATCATCTAGTTTATGGTTTGTTACAGAGCCTGATGCTTGATTCTTGAATTATTTGCTTTGCTCATGCACTGTTACTGAACTGTGTAAAAGTCATGCTATATAGATGACTACTTTCATTACTGAAAGGACATTTTGATTAGCAAAGCACTTAAGTTTTATGCTGACAAGTAGCAATAATCTGTCTGAAGAGTTAAATGCTGATATAATACTTAAATTATTTGTTCTTCTATTGCTGTAACAGCCATGATCTACATGAATGCTGTTCAAAAGACCTCAAAATGTTTATGACTGATTATTCTATTCAGATGATTAGTTACTCTGTTAAGAAGAGTCTGTACTAGTTATTACAAGGACTCTAAAGAGAAACTGCTAAGAAGGATTTCATAACCATCATAACCTTTATGCAATGTAAGGTCTTCCCACATGTTAACCTGAAGAATACTGAAGCAAGCACCACCAGAAATAACAGTGACTGTTCCGTGACATTTTCTATGAACGTGTAGTATATGGAAGAGTGTAAGCAGGCAAACCAATGCTAATTACTCCTGCATTTAACAGGAAGAAAACTGACTCATTTCTCCATCTATAGATTAAAACTTGTTGCTAATACATATATATATATATATATATATGTTTTAAGTTCTCCTTTTCTTCCCATTTCCATATTTCATTTATTGGGTGAACTTATGTGAACTCTTAGCAAGACATTTCAGGATTTGTCAAAGCATATGCAAAATTTAATATAGTGCTCAAGTAGAACAATTATTTTATGAATTGAGAATAAATTTAAAGTAAAGATAATCTATTTCCTAATTTCTGTATGTTTCTTCTGTTTTAGGTGATGAGGTAAAACACCTCTGCCTTGAACTGGCTGTGACACAAGCCCAGTCATCTCAAAATGCTGCAATGCTTTTGGGGATGTGGGTGGCACCTCCCCTCGTCTACAGTCTTAGTGTATGTATGTCAGAAAAATCTGTGGGACCTCAGCTCAGACAGTACTGAAGTTTAGAATGTCTTACTAGAAAATGACTTCAGAATTATGCAGAAATATTATTTAGCAAATATTTATGGTGATAGACTTCCAGTCTCTTGAAGAAGCTCTATGAATCTCTCTCAGAGGCTCTTGTGGGACCTTGAAATACAAGAAGGACTTAAAATGTTCTGCATTGTTTTTATTTAGATGTACTCAGATCTCTTAAGACCTTTTACCTCCTTGTTTTCCTACTGCATCTCTGATAAACCTCGAGATGTAAGAAGGCACAGCATGTAGGGAGCACAGCTGATAGACTGGTAGAAAAGACCTACCTATTTGTCAAAAAGTTTACCTGCTTCTTCCAGCAGAATCTCTTAATCTAGTAAAAAGTGTTACTTCTAGAAAACTTTACCTTACTTCTGTAGATAGTCAACAGACACACTTATAGTGGAATCAAGTTGGAGCTTATCCTCCCTACAATGCAGTTCTTTTTATGGAGGTTCAACATGAGTTCCATGATATGGTTTGTAAAAACTCCCTGAGTCCCACAGTGCACTTGGCTGTACAGCTCTGCCTTTTTATACTAGTTGAGGAGTAGCTCCAGGACAATACTCAGAAAATCCATTCTAGATTTTTGTGATCTTTTCCAGTTCTTCAAGGGGTATCTTTGTCTTTTAATTTTTAATTAATTAATCTTCTCAGATATTTAAACACCTGGTAGCTGTTTTAAGATAGACATGTGGTGAGGTGGCAGGAAATAAAATACTTGATTTCTGAGCCCCATTTTCTCAGTGCAATGAGGTTTTGAGGTCCCAAAGTGGACTTAGCCACAGAGTGTATTACTTTTTGATTTCTTCAAGATAATTGCTCATTTTTTCCTCACTAAACAGTAATATTAATGGTGCTAGGAGTGCTATACTTCTGTCCTTAGCTGCCCAGGTTCATGGTTTGTATGATTTATGTAGGAATGCAGTGGACAGCATACAGCAAAATCATAATTTTCTTTTCAGTACAAAAACATGTTATTTACTGAGGTAGCATTCATTGGAAGGGAGTTCTTCAGTTTTTAAGGAAAGTAGAACATTGCTATGTCTGAACTCTTTTTAATTCAAGCAGTTCATCAAAAGAGGGAAGACAAAATTAGAAGTATTTATGGAACAGATTTGATTTAACTAGATTAAGAGTAGTATTTGAGCTGTTTTTTATTTGTTTTTACAATTTCATGCTTTATAAGAATAGTTGATTCAGGCCAGTATAGAGTTAGAATCTGAAACTAAGCAAAAATTTTAGTACAAGAGACAATTATTGGAGTATGTGAAACATACTGATTTATATCGCATGGAAAAAAAATCACTGGCTACTTCAAAGCAATTTAAAGTTTTGTTTTGGTCTGTTAAATGATGAGTAATACCTCACCATTTGTAAATTGCTTCTATGTTGTGGAACACCACCGAAGAGGAAATCAGTCCAGTTATGCAGGCTAAACAGAAAGACCTAAGCATAATGAAGACACTTAATCTGGGAATTACGGCAAACTTTATGACCCTCATATCTTGTATTTGCTTTTCAGATGAAAACGCAGAAATACCTTCTCGAGTCCCTGCCTCTGTGGATGAAACATGTTGCAGAAGACAGACTGCAGTCTTTTACAGAGGTGTTTCTAATACAACAATTTGAAATGAAGAGCCGCACAAAAGAAACAGAAATTTGCCAGTGTGTTTTACAGGGACTCATGCAGGCAATGAAAATTCCAAACCCTGCCCAGTATTGCTGGAGCTTTCTTTGCCAGGCTGCTGAGAAAGTATTTGAGCTCTTGCCAAATGAGATTCAGGTAAGTAGTAAGTGTGAGGTGGATGAACTTTGTAACTAGTAATTTTTACTGATGTTAAATCCTATCTTTTTGCAATGACCCATCAGATTTGAAACATGAAGTAGGATGTAAAGTATTTGGTGAGAGCAGTTAAGATTCCTACATAGTGTCAATTTAAATTCCTTTTGCATATTCTTTAGAATATGTCTAAGTTGTGAAACCAAGTTAATATACATTTTGCCATCTTAAATGATTTGGTAATGGAAAAACATAGTATTAGTATTGAAATAAATGTTACTGAAACAGAAGCATAGAACAATCAGAGGTGTTTCTCTTTCACCATAAGATTCATCTTCTCATAGAGATGTATAGAATGTTTTAGCTAGAGAAAACATCTCCCAGGAATGGCAACTGAAAATAAACTATCAATCACTTTTCCCTAATTATTAAATGCATTGAAGTCTCCAGCATATACGGAATGTGTAAAACGGAATAAATATTTAATCCAGTCTCTAGCCTCATTTTAGTCATCATGATCATTAATAAAGTTCCCAGACTCACTGGTTTTAATGAAGGAGAAACCTGGTAGTATGCATCCAAGCATTCATTTACTTTTCTATTTCCAGAGGGGTGAACTGGAGATGTATGTCAGTGTAGCAAAATGTATCTCAGAAATGGCTGATTCAGAGATTGATCGCATTGTCCAGATCTCTAAGGTAATGATGTTTTTCTCCTGATCTTTTATTACCAAATCACATGAAATAAGCATGCCTTATCATTTTTCTTTTCGCCAGAGTGTTTTAGTTCCTGAAGAGCATTGTTTTGTGTGTCATGCACATAAGAGGGTTTGGGCATGACTTTGCAGGCATCAGAGGGAAGTAAACATGATCAGAGTCCATATCTAAAACCTTAAGGTAATTTAAGCACTACTGATTCCACCTGGGGGCTTTGAACTGGAGTGTTACCAGAATAGGAATGGTGTTAGATATTCTTAGTCCAGCAGTGCAAACGTCAGACTGTAGCCTTCCTGTGTTAACATAACCAGCTACTTGAAACAGACTGTAATTACATCCTGGTGATTAGCTGTACTTGTACTAGTTGGATGTGTGCTTTTATTAAAAATTTCAAATTCTTCAACTGAACAGCCTTTCAAGTCTTGACTTAATACGCTGTCTTTGTATTCACACTCAAAATGTTTCCTGATAGACAAGATAGCTTATTATAACAATGGAAACTTTCAGCCTCTAGCTCACCAGATTGAATAGCAGCGGAGTTCTTAACAGCTGAAAAATAATTGATGCTAAGGAAATGACCTGTGTGGAAAGACTTCAGAGCAGGTCATTATAAACAAATACCCATGACATAAATGAAGCATTTAAATAGGTCAGGGAATCAGAACTGTCATTTCCCTGATTCTTTAATTTTGTATTTCCACATTTAAAACACAGTTTGAGAAAGCCCATTTTGTTGCTGTGGGAAATCTGTCTTGTAAGAAGATTTCTCCAGAACTGTCAGGATGGCTTATTTCAGTTCAAAAGGGAATGTAAAACTTAAAAGCAGTATGGAAACAATCAAACTGTACTGAGTTGCACTTTGCTTTACTAGGTAGCAGCATGTAAAATTAACATAGTATGTACAGTCTTCTGTAATGCACACTCTTTCATGATATCTTAAAGAAGAATGAGCCTGCTGAATAATCAGAGAATTCTTTCCCCCTCTTTATAAAGGGTAATATGGCATCTCCTACTGTTCCCATAAGAAAGGTATGTTTTAATTTAACGTATTTTTATTACATTTGCAGAACAATGTAGAGAAGGCCATCTTCACCAAATTGTATTTAATTTCTCAAGGCAGACTGCCTCTGATGAACTTGAGTGCCATGATTTATGCTTTGACAGGCTATCACCAGAAAGAGTCTATTGCATGGATGTTCTTGCACAGTTTCTATCATGCTCGTATTGTGAGCCATGAAAACACAGGTAAGGCCAGCCTTAAAGAAGAATCAACAACACTATAAACAAAGATCAATGGGACTGCACTGATCTTTTTAAAATAATACTAAGGTAGTCTAACCCAATTCTTCTCAAACTTCTTCAGATTAGAAACTGTTTAATCTTCAGATTTTTTTCAGCTCTTGAAATACTTCTATCAAACGTTGCTTTAATGTTTTTCTCCAATTCATTATGGTTCTGTGGATCAGCTATTAGTTGTTTAACTTAGCCAAGTGATTCACAGACCAGAGTTTTGACTAGACATGTCTCCTAGTCTTTCTGGTGTTTCAGTTTAAGAAACATGTATAGCATATTAGAGACAAGTAGCAGTGCAACCCTGCTACCCTTCAAATCTAGTATCTAACTTATCAGTGTGAGAGACAGTAGATAGAGGTGTGTTTCAATGAGTCAAGGAACCAACTTGCTCTTCTGAGCTCCTTGTGCTGAGTTAACACAGGAAACAAATCACCCTTCCTCCACTTCCCCACCATAACAGATAGTTATCAGTTAGGTTGGTTGGCTTGCCTGAAGGTCTGATAAGCACTGGAGCTGATACAAAAGAAGTAGCAGAATCACTCAGTAGGATAAAGGAGGAAGAAAAAAGCACAGAAGGAGTAAAGAATGAAGCCTCCCCGTTTTGTTGGGGACCTTAGGTTGACTGTTTACAGACCAACTTTAAAACATTATATTGCTAGCACCTTAGGTGCCCCCTGTGGTTGAAGAACTTCAAGCAGTAGTGAGTTTTGAATGAGTAAAGTGAGCCTCCTATGGGTAAAAGAGGAGGCAACATGGAAGAGGACATATGTAAAGAATAGCAGGAGATGGAAGTGTATGAAGTGACATGGTCTCAAAACCACAGATGAGATAAAGATGGTTATTACTTTGCAAGAGACAGAATGAATTTTGCACAGAATAATCTGAATTGATGAAATATGTTCCATCCTTGGGTTGAGGGCTGGCTTTATTTCCAAGCCTTAACTGCATTTTACTGATCTTCTCTGCATTGTAGAATTTTCCCAGCACTCCCTACATTCTTGTCTGATGTAGTGACATCAGTGAATGAAGTACTGGGGCAAAAAGATCAGCAAGGTTTTAGGTTTCAGCAGCAGTTATGTCTGCAGCGTGGGCTGCAATTAGGTGAAATGAATCTCGCTAAACGTTCCTCTCTGTGTTCAGTGTGTTGCCAGAATTACAAGCGAAGGTTTTGTACTCTTTAAGTGCCTCCATGCTTTCTGCCAGTGGCAAGCATGAATTAATTGTGGTAATGGTATTGGTGTTTTTTGTTCCTCCATACTCCGTGCGTTGTTGCTACAGTGATTTCCTACACTTGATTTTTAAGGAAAAATGATACATCCTTTTGTTTTAAGTAAGTCAATGTTCTTGTTCTTTTTAGGAGTGCTGAAAAGAATGGATTGGCTGCTAGACTTGATGGGCTACATCAGAAATTTAGCATACAAGTCAACACCTATACAAAATGTTGATCTTAAAGAGGTATGTGCTTTGAAAACAATTAGCAGTTTTCAGAAAAAAGGCTTTTTTGGTGTAATTCACATTCTATCTCAGAGATACATATTATTCCCCATGTTTTAATATCTTGGAAGACTGTCATTTCCATAGAGAAATTCTTTTCAATTTGTTTTGTGGATGTGCATTTAAAGCTCTTTCTTTAAAATAACCATGACATCTAAATTGTGAGAAAAGCTGTAGGCAACTAAAGAAGCCATTGCTACAAACTTGCTTTTTTTCTTTAAAGGAAAGTTTGAATTCTCCAGTAGAACTAAGACGATCAGAATTTTGCACTTGCTGTTTCTGAAAGGGCTGGGGCAGTTTTAGGGTATAAATATAGTTCATTGTTCCATCTCTTCAGCTGTTTCAGTCATCTGGTTAGGACATCAGTTAAGCCACGTTCACTGCATTGCTGCAATATTTCCCAACCATTTGTAGCACCAGAAGGGTGACCACCCCCAATTTCTCTTTACAGTCATGTTGTAGTAAAGATGTTTCCCCATTTTAAATGAAATGTGGGTCAGCCTTAAACTAAGTGGTAACTTTAGAAGAGTGTGGTTTTGCTTGTCTTTCTGTAGATATTTTAGTTTGATTTTGAGCTTGGAAAAAAGCTTACACTGCTTCAGAGCATAAGATAATATTAAGAACTTTTTAGTTCTTGCATTTTGAATTTTAGCTAAATTTTCTGATGATTACTTGATGAGTAAACCACCATGTGTTTGGTGTGGGGTTTTTTTGTTTGTTTTGTTGTTTTTTTGTTTTGTTTTGTTTTGTTTTGTTTTCTCTCCTGTATAATTCATTTAATAAATTGTATTTTTTATCCTTTTCCTCTTTAGTTCATAGATTTTCTCCTGTGGCTGTTTGCAGCTTCTGTAGTGGCCTGGGCTGACCATGGTGCACCATTACTGCTTGGCCTCAGTGCCAACTGGTCATCATGGAAGCACCAAACTGTGTTACCAGAATTGTCTAAGGATCACATTGGCAGGCACGCCACTGACAAGCTTGCTATGCAAGAGACTCTCACTCTCCTTCCAAGTAGCATTTTCCTTTTGCTAGCGAAAGAGCCTTGGAAAGAACAAACACAGAAGGTAAAATTGCATGTAGTGGTAAGCATTTTCCAAGAGTCAGAAAATACCCTGTTTGTAGCAGCCAGCTCAAATCTTCAGTGAAGTGGTTATTTCCTCTAGATCTGTTGCATCTGATATGCGATCTTGTTTTTCTTTAATTGCAATCAGATATGACTTGTCTCAAAAAATAGAACATAGTTTCTCAAGTAAAATGAGAGTTGCAAGAAATAAGGAAGATTCCAAGAGTCACGCTCTTGAGGGTACAGCTCAGAGAGGAGAGTTGGTAGCTGCATGGAGCACATTAGCCTTGTAAACACCAAAAAGTCAGATTCTCTGCAGCTGGACATCACTACAGTGGCAATTTAAGACAAGCAAAGATCTTTGCCATTTGTAGTGTTTCATTTTATTTTCAAGTGTTTGACAAAAACGAGTGTAGAAATCTATGCCTAATTTGGCAAACCTATTGTAGATTGCTTGTGTTGAGATATGTGGAAATATTGCTATGAATCTATAGTTTCACAACTATTTGTGCAAAGCAGAATCATTAATCACTGAGTTTCCACTGAAATCAGAGTTCAGAATGTGGGAGGAATGTAGGAGTGGGCTGTTAATATGTAAGTTCATGATTAAGCTTTAGGGAAAAAATTGAGTCTATGCGCTGAAGATCATCCTGATAAGTTTGAAATGCCATGTTCTACTGCAGGCTCCATGCACTGCCAGAAAAACAATGAAAAATGAGAGGATGAAAGTGGGACAAAGGTGATAAGAGTACCAAAGGATTTGCCTTAAAACATTTGGACAAAAGATTGATACAAAAGGACCATATTAAAAGATTAGAGGCATAAACTGGCAAGATGAAATTTACTGTGCTGCCTGTGTTACAAAGAATTATTGCTGAGGCAGAGGGAAGGAACAAAGGGTGTATCTGATCCAACAGTGGGAGAAATTGCACTGATGGTGAGATGCGCTTTGAGCAGTTTGAGCAGAGCCTCAACTGGCCACTTCTGCTGATTAGATACCTATTCAAGTTTAGCAGCAATTGGATATTGTTTATCAAAGTGAAAAGAATGTGTAGTGTTTTGATACAGAGGCTCCTTTAATTCAGTTTATCCTTTTTATTTCTATCTTTAGTTTATTGACTGGCTTATCAATATGGTGGAAAGTCCTAAGGAAGCGTTATCAAAATCTTCCACAGACGTGCTGAAAGGTAGAGTATTTTTAATTGGATCCTTATCTTTCCATGAGTCCAGAGGAAAAAAAATAAACAAAACACAGTTATTAAAGAACTAAGATGAATCCATGATATTAGCAGATGTAGGAGAGCCATATTTTGTCTTTAACGCAACTTTCACAGGTAACATAACTGTCTGTAACACCTTTTCTAATTCTTTGATGTCTCATCTACTGCCTCTTACAATTTACTTCTGAAGATTCAAGGAATGTAATTGTGCACCTGGTCCTATGAGTGTATTTCGGTGATAGGTCTATCACAGAATCACAGAATAGTCTACGTTGGAAGAGACCTACAAGATCGCCGAGTCCAACCTCTGACCTAACACTTACAAATCATCCCCTAAACCATATCCCTAAGTTCTACATCTAAACGTCTTTTAAAGATCTCCAGGGATGGTGACTCCACCACTTCCCTGGGCAGCCTATTCCAGTGACTAACAACCCTTTCAGTAAAGAAGTTCTTCCTCATATCCAATCTAAACCTCCCCTGGCGCAACTTTAGCCCATTCCCCCTCGTCCTGTCACCAGGCACGTGGGAGAACAGACCAACCTCCACCTCACTACAGCCTCCTTTCAGGTACCTGTAGAATGTGATAAGGTTGCCCCTGAGCCTCCTCTTCTCCAGGCTAAATAGTCCCAGCTCCCTCAGCCGCTCCTCGTAAGCCTTGTTCTCCAGACCCTTCACCAGCTTCGTAGCCCTTCTCTGGACTCACTCAAGCACCTCCATGTCCTTCTTGTAGTGAGGGGCCCAAAACTGAACACAGTACTCGAGGTGCGGCCTCACCAGAGCCGAGTACAGGGGGACAATCACTTCCCTGGACCTGCTGGCCACACTGTTTCTTATGCAAGCCAGGATGCTGTTGGCCTTCTTGGCCGCCTGAGCACACTGCTGGCTCATATTCAGCCAACTATCAACCAGTACTCCCAGGTTCTTCTCT
Source organism: Nettapus auritus (assembly GCA_011076525.1). NCBI lineage: Eukaryota > Metazoa > Chordata > Aves > Anseriformes > Anatidae > Nettapus > Nettapus auritus. The sequence goes on from CM021797.1 coordinate 35,950,674, forward strand.
GACAGGCAGCTTTCTAACCACACATCTCCCAGCCTGTAGCTCTGTTTGGGGTTGTTGTGCCCCAGGTGCAGGACCCGGCACTTGGCCTTGTTGAACTTCATACAGTTGGCCTCGGCCCATTGGTCCAGCCTATCCAGATCCTCCTGCAGAGCCTTCCTACCCTCGAGCAGGTCGACACACACACCTAACTTGGTGT
>CM021797.1:35950969-36009292 GCA_011076525.1 Nettapus auritus
AAGAAAGAAAGAAAGAAAGAAAGAAAGAAAGAAAGAAAGAAAGAAAGCAAGCATATTTTGAATTACAGAAACGTCCTAGCTTGCACCACATAGCCCACCTTAAAATGTAGGATTGTGATACAATCTGTGCAACTGATTTTAAGAGGACACTACAAATACTCTCAAGCAAAGGGAGTGCTTCTTTCTGTTAGCACAAGGCACCTCCTTTGAATCACCTGATTTGTTATACCTGAACATGCCTTCTTGAAATCCAGTTCAAGTTCTTTGCATTACTAGGACAATTAGCCTTCTTTTGAGGGTCTAGAGTCTCTAGTCTCTCTTTGATAAAAGTTTCCCTATTGTGTCTGCTAATTTTCACCACACTCAGAACAGCAGAATACTAAGAGATATTGGGGAATCTCCTTTATAATCTCCAGATTTAGATACACACAGTATACTGTCACTGTGCCCTGTTTGAGACAGGTCATTGTTTTCCTTGAGTCTTCCATTGTGTGGTAGTTTTGTTTGTTTGTTTGTTTGTTTGTTTTAAACTAGAACATCAAAATCCCTCCTGGATGACTAGACTGTGACTGGTTTGGTAACTGGGTTCTGCCTAAAAGCGTGACCCTTTCAAATTGAAGAATCAGTGAATTGCACGGTGAATCAATGAATTGCACAGAGAATAGACCATGTACTTTCTGCTTCTGTCCCTCCCAGTTCCTCCTCTCTGTTCTCTTGGATCAACTGTCATTGAATGTAGGCTTCATGCAGTGTTGGTTGATCTATGTGACACTTTGAAGTGATAGTCTAATTAGCAGATGGTGGTGTGATATTATTTCAGTGGAAGACATGCCATAAAGCAGGTGAAAGGTCTAGTACAGCATCACATTTCAGAGGATTTCAGAGGGATGTAGAGATTAGTATATCTTGTGAACAGCGGAAGTAACATCAGAAGCTGCCAGGCTAGGAAATGAAAGTCATGAAAACAGTCCATAAAAGGAGAAGTGAATCTGTACCTGTTAGTAAAATGACAGGGAGAATACTCACACATGCTTTCAGGATGCATATATCAATGTGGTTTGTCCTTGTTTTCACAGCTACGCTTCTGGCCTTGAGATCTCTTGCAGAATTCAAGAAGAAAGCAGTGTGGACTAAAGCTTACCAGTGGTAGCTGCATGCCATACCCTATCCAACAAAGAAAACTGTTCATACTTGAAAGCATGTTATTATTATTCAGTCATCAAGAAGACCAATTTTAATGATGTTCCCTAACAGAAGGTTTTTGATTTTGGGTTATTTGTTATTGTTAATCTTTTCTCCTCCTCCCAAAGACTCATAACGTGAAAAACAATTTATATTTCACCTGTGGGGTGATGTTCTCTTACAAACTGTCTGGCATGGTTTGAGCTGTGCTGAATCTAAATGAGAAGTACACATTCATTTGTGTTTCAGTTGAATTGTTTCAGTGACACCTGGGAGCCTCAAAAGCTGGAATGGAATGTTCCTTTAACCATGGAAGCTTTGTTAGGAGCAAGTGAAAAAAAAATAAAATAATGCAAAATTTGTTTGGATGTAGCCTATTTATTAAAGCATATTTTAGTATAAAAGACTTGAATGAACATTAGTTTTTAACTGACAACCCCTTTATAGTAATAACACGATGCCCTTGTGCAGTAGTGACAATGCACTGAAGGTATATAAGAAGAACAGACTTTCTGAAAGAGGTGGTATGCATGTCAGTTTTGCAACTGCTTTATCAAGCCCATTTGTCAATGATTCTAGTGTCTGCTAGGACACTGGGAACTCTAAGGTAGCTGCAGTTTTCTGTCCACTTAAAATTGTTCTTGTCCACACAACTTTGCATGTAAGAAGAACTTTTCTCTGCCTCTAGGTAAAAGAGGTAAAGAGGTACTACGACAACATCTCTTTTCCATCATTGTCGTCTTACCATAGATGAGGCCCCTGACATTTTCCTTATTTAATAGCCTTCTCTTTCTGAAGGAATAAAGTACTTTTACACTTTGCAGTTTTGCTAAGACAGATCTTAAAGGGGGGTTGTGTTCAATAATCATCCCCACTAAACTCAACAAAAATGAACTGAAAATAATGGCTTGGGCACTGATCCTTAAAGTCTTCCAAAGCAGTACAACTGAGAGCATCATTGCTTTTAATGTTATGTCCCTACATCTAGAAGCCACACCCCACTGCAAGAATTTTCTTAACTTCAGGACTGATAACACTTCCTGTGCAGCAGAAATTCTCCTCTGACTTCTTCATTGCCATTTCTTACCTACGAAGGTTACCACTGCATGGCAGTGAGCTGTGAGGAACAGCTGTTGGCTGTTAACACATGCCTTCAGTGACTGGGTGTGGGCAAGATCACCACAGTGCTTTCTGAACTACAGTATAATGAGGGTAATTTCCTGCTCTGTAAGCAGCTATATACAGAGAAGACAGTCTCGAGGTGAACACATGGAAGGACTCACTGGAAGGAGTTGTCAGCATCTCAGTGTGTGACATTTTTATTACTGTTCACTTCAAAGTAACCTCTACCAAAGCCAAACACGTCTTAATGGTGCCATCTCTAGCGTACTGCTTCAGAGTAACTTACAGTTCTACCCATCTCAGTCTGCATGTGTCTTAGCATTTTAGTTCAGATTAAAAGTGTGTGTTTTTAAAGGGAATCTCTGGGTAATGCCCATGTGCTGTGCCTTAGTTTGCTTAGTGGATCAGTGTGAAAGCTTCTCAATTAAACTGTATATCCTGTAATTACTCCAATATAGTCCCATAACTCTGTGTGCTCAGCCAACAGGACTAAACTAGAGATAGCGTGAAGTAAAATCCTCCAAAAGGCAGGTAAGCTCACTGTTGGGTCATCAAGGTGAATCACAGAATTGTAGGGGTTGGAAAGGTCCTCAAGAGATCATCAGGTCTATGATGCCCAATCCTGAGTTTTCTTTTCCAGAAATTAAGTAAAGCAGAGCTGAAGTTAGTGGCCTGCCCCCTAGGGCAGGCTCTGCACAAGAAGCAGGGTGAGGGAGTCTCCTGAAAATAACTTTACTGTTTGGGGTTTCTTCTCACAGTGACTTTGAAGAATCCTTCTACATTTCCAGTCTTTTAGCCAGCTATAAGAATCAATGCAAAGGGAGAGTGTTGCATCCTGTATGTATATATAAATCATAAAATAATAAACATGGCTTATTATGATTATCTGTGGTGGTTCTTGATGTTGGTTGGCTGCTAGGTGCTACCTTGCCTCCTCAAGAGGACAGGGAGAAAACAGGACGAGAAATCTCATGGGTAGGGTAGAGATGAAGAGAAGGAGATTCCTTACCAATTACCATCACGGGCAAAACAAGCTTGACTGGAAGAAGATCAGTTTATTGCCAAATAAAAACAGGGCGGTGAGAAACATAGGCACAGCTCTAAAACACCTTCCTCCCACCTCCCTCTTCTTCCCAGGCTCAACTTTACTCCTTCATTCCTGACTCTTCTGAGTGGTACAGGAGGGATGGGGAACGGAGGCTGTGATCAGTCCACAACAATTTGTTTCTTTTGCATCTTCTGCCTCACGCTTTTCCCCTGCTGCAGTGTGGAGTCCCTCCATGTGACACAGTCCTTCAGAAACTGCTCCAGCATGGGCCCTTTCCATGGGCTGCAGTTCAGAACTGCATGAGTCCCTCAAGCTACAGTTCCTGCTGGGAGTCTGCTCCAGCACAGGCTTTCCACGGCTGCATCTTCCTTCAGGACATAACCATCTGCTCTGGTGTGGGGTCCTTCACAGGCTGTGGCACAGAGATCTGTTCTGATGTGGTCTACCACAAACTGCAGGGGCACAGGCTGCTCCGCCGTGGTCTTCACAGATTGCAGGGCTCTGCTCTAATGCTTGGAGCACCTCCTCCCCCTTTTTTTTTCCCACCTTGATGTCTGCAGGATTGTTTAGCTCACATTTTCTCACTCCTCATCCTCACAGCTGATGCACTTCTTTTTTTTCCCTTTTGTAAATATGTTTTCACAGGTGCAGCCAGCATTGTTAATGGACTTGGTGTTGTCCCACAGTGGCTCTGTTTCGGAGCCAGTTGGAATTGCTTGTGTCTGGCAAGGCGTCAGCTCCTGGCCTCTTCTCACAGAAGTCATCCCTGCCGCTTCCCCACTGCCAAAACCTTGCCACGTAAACTCAACGCAATATATGTCATGCTTCCTCATACAGGATGTTGATTCTATACAGTTTTACAGCAAAAGCATTATATTGAATTGCCAGAGGGGAACATTTCTCTGTTTTACCTTTTGTGTGTTAAAGTCATTTGAGTATGAAGTTTTCTTGTTTGGGCTCTCTTCTTCAAAGCTGCTGTCCTCTTCAGCTGCTTTATGCTCTTCTTTATCCAGACTGTCTACACTTGAATCAGTTTGGGTCAGACAGAAGTGGAAAGTGAAAGTACCTCTGTGTCTCTGATAAGGTCCAAGTTGCTAACTCTGTCTGCAGCGCTTTCAAAATATCCGGGGTTGCCCATTAAACTGTTGCATGTGTGACCCTGTTGCTTATTCTTCATAAATACTCCAGTAGTCACAGCAGTCTGCAGGCATTGTCTGCCACATATATAAATAAAAACAATAGTAGGTGACTTTTCATAACAGCTTAGCTCATAAGGAGCAGCCCCAGTTGTTCCCAGTTACAACAGTCTGAACACCCTCTTAAGCTGCATGGCTTAGAAAGTTTTAACAGCCTTTTCATAACGTGATTGCATTCATTTTCCTTGTAACTCCCTCCCCCAAGGTTTCATCCAAGTTTAAAAAAAATAGCCTCACTTTTCTTCCCCACCTGCATGAACCCAAATGCAGATGATAAGCAATACAAATGAAACATAAGAAAAGTCCCTGCCTACCTCTAAGCAGTTATTTGTGCAGCAAGTATAGTCTATTTTCTATTTTACAGAGTTCTCTGGGTTGTTATCCATGTTCTTGACACCCAATTTCAAAGGGACTGTATTCTGCCCCTATTCTCACAGATAGTCCTACAGAAGTATGAGGGGCAATGCACTTGAGTAAAACTGCGTCTTCTACAAAAAGTAGAATTTTGCACATGGGTTAAGATGGCCATGACCTTCACTTCAAAGAACAACATATATTTAGTCTGACTTGATCACGTTTCTTTTGGTCACTTGTTTGCTGTTCAGCATGGAAGAAAAATCATTGCAAGGAAAGAGATTCTTAATGTCTGCCAGAAACCTGATTACAAGCTTTGCTTATGCCCCTTGAATATCGCCTTGGGCATACAGTAGATGAGTACCTTCTCAAGTGACCAAAGTCACTTGCCTTCATGCTTTAGTTGGATTTTCTGGAATCATTTTTGAGAAGTGAAGGGATCCTTTGTGAATGCTTGGGGCTAATCAGCTGGTGAATCTCATAGGTTTCCAGCTTCTGCTCCTTGAGAGATTCCAGTTCTAACCAATTTAATATTTATATATAAACATACATGTTTGTCTAATGTAGAATAATCACACATTAAATAATTTTGTTGTTGTTGCCGCATACCTGTTGCTGATGAGGCAAGAATTAACATGAAACCAAGTATTGTTGGTGTAATTGTGGGTCGAGGAACTCTTTCCAATTTTTTTTCCTGAGTTCTCTTATATATGTTAGAAAAAAAAATATATTCATTTAAAAAATTCCTAACATTTGAAGTCAAAACTTGAAAAACTATCTGTCTATTCTGAGCGGCTACTTTTTTGAGGTGCATTAGAGACCTTTGTTTTCTGAAAATTCAACACAGCTGGATAATGTGCATCCAAACAGGAGTTGTGCATTGAAAATCTTTGTCTTATTTTTCTTTGCTTATAACATGCAGCAGCCCACTGGGAGGATATTTCTTATTTCAAACGAAGGTATCAACTTAGCTTCTTTTCTTTTTGATGTTGCCAGTCCCTAGGTGAGCCTTCCTTTCTGAGAAGAGGTTCTGCGTGATAAAGCACATACCTGAATTAAAACACAAAATGATGTAAGAACAAGGGAGGGAAGACCAAAGCAGCTTTAGTTCATTTAGGAGGAACAGTATGAGTCTTTGTCTGGCAACCCTGAACAGTCCCTTGTGTGAACTGAAGAACAGAACACTACAATGACGAGATTATTCCAGTTCGCATTAAAACCAATGACAGAACAAAGGCTTGGCTGTAAGGTTAGTTGTAGTTCAAATTTTTCAACAATATATGGTTGAAAAGGAGAAGAGGTCTATTTATACACAATTTGGGGATTTTCTTTGTCATCCGTTTGATATTTAAATTGGCTGTAGAAGTTTTAATATAGGTGTAAGTCTTCATTGCCAGCTGGGAGGAATGAGTGAGGAAAGGTAACATAGAATGAGTGTATGACCAAATGGAAATTGATTTAAAAAAGACTTTCATAAGTGTATGTAAGGCCAAGATAATTAAAGTACTTTTATATATATAAATATATATTTTATTTTTATCCCTCCAACACAAACACCGTGTTTCAGAACCAATTATTTGTGTTTGAAAGATATCAGAATTCAAACCAGCTGGCAATGAACTTCCCTGCAGTACTTGGTAGATGTTGCAGAGAGATTTACAGTTTCTGAAAGAAGCTGGGCTGATCTGATTTTGATTTTTAGTTGTTGTAAGTATTGCAGCTGTGCTGCGAGTTGGCTTTCTGTAAGATGAGATACTTACCTATAAACAGTACTAGCAGGTACATTTTCAGAACATAGGGGAAGTAGATGGAGAAGGCGAATGGTAATGGTAGCTTGATGGAGTATGTGCCAAAGGTTTCAAAATAAGGCAGGGATACATAGATTGCAAATGCTGTAACATAACACAGTAAATCTTTAGTCAAAAGGAGGTGGAAGATCATCAAAAAAGCTTCATGTAAAAAAGTCAGTTACCTGGAAGGCACAGATAGACGTATTATACACCGAATTTAGCATGTTGTTTTTATGCATATGGACATGCTATTTTCTCTTTGAGTTCAGTTTCATCGGTCTGAGATGCTAATTGTTCTTAACACTAGAATTAGCAAAGTTTACTATTCAATAACAAATTCTGCCACTGCCATAACTGCACCACTGTCAGTTTGATCTCAGTGGGGACATTTGCTGGTGTAAGTGTGATAAGCAACTAAGCATGGCCTCAGCTGCTAGTGTCAGGTTCCGTGGGGGAACAGGCAGCTTTGCTATTTGTAGGCTAATGTGGTCAGTCTGGAATGGAGGATTTGTGTGTCTTTCAAGGAGCTATTTTGTTTATCCAGAAAAGTAAGTGTTTTCCTGTACTGTTAAAAAGCAAACAGAACCCCAAATAAGGAAAAAAAAAAAAAAAAAAAAAAAAAAAACACAGAAAAGAGGCAGATAGGTGATACAGAGGTTAATAAGACAGTGCATAAACATTTATAAGTACTTCGGCAACACAAAAATATCTTAAAAACACAAATGACAATCAAACTGATCAAATTTTATTGGAGAATATTTATGAAGCAAGTGGTTGGACCCCTTCCCATAGAATCACAGAATCATAGAACAGTTTGGGTTGGAAGGGACCTTAAAGATCCACCACCAATTTCAGTACCCCCAGGGACACCTACCCCTAAACCAAGGGCTCAAAGCCCCACCTGGCCTGGCCATCTCCTTACCTTTAGCCAAAACTGAGAGGGGATAGAGCAGGATGCACAGTGAGAAGTTCAGCCATGTCAGTGGTAGGTAGTATATTCCTGTCCTTGCCAACATGTTGTAAGTGTACCTGCAGCAACAGAAGAGCAGATGACTCAGAAGGAACAAGCATTTAAAGAATGTTTATTTATAAGGATATTTATAAGCTTCTTTCTATTTAAAGAAATACTACTGAAAAATCTGAGGCAGTTGCAGAAGTGTGTGGAAGTGCTCATCTGAGAATCTTTCAGAGCGGATCTACAGAAAGTTTGTTCAAGCTGGCTGGTATTCAGGTCTGAAAACTGATGGTTCATTGTTTCAGAAGCCTTGGTGGTGGTGCTACCTAGAGCAGGCAGACAGCAATATGGCCCTCCAGCCCAAAGGTGCGTTCAGAAAACAAGATTTCACATCGGTCCATCAGAAAACAGATTTCAGATAGGGCTGTTAAAACTGAGAGGGCCACACAGAGTCTGACTGTTGCTTGGGATTGACAAAATGCTGATTTACAACTGCTGAAATGGCTAAAGCACCAGTGGAGGAGGCTATAGCTGCCCTCCTCCAGGCATCATAAGGGGTCACTGGTTAAAAAAAGCAGCTACAGTCCAATGTATTGCAGCATTTTTTTTTCTTACTGTGGGTGTTGGTGTTGGTGTTGCTCACTAGGAGACCAAAATGCCTAGGATTTCAGTCTCCAAATGTGATCTAATGCTAGCGAGCCTGTATGATCTACAGTCTAGTGGCTTTCCAGATAGAAACTTAACACTTTTTTTTTGGTTATTTGGAAGGCTCTTTGCCCTGTGGTCATGCTAGAGATACCTAAAAAAAGATTTGTAAGCTACTATTAGCCAGAACTGTTTCTGTCAGATAGAACCAGCATTAAAAAAACTTTCTGTATGCGCCTTGTATTTGTTCATTTGACTAATATTATATTATTCCCAGACTGCAGAAGAGGAGTTTGATAGGCTGGAAACATACCATCTTCTCTCAGGCTTGCCCTCCACAACCTCCAGATTGTCTCCATTTTTTTCATTGGTGTTTTTAAGGGATAACCTCAACCTAGCACAAAAAGGAGACAGGTACTTCCTCTCTCTATACCTTATTGGACTGTTTATGGTATAAGCAAGAAAGCCCAAATATGGGAAGCTTCACAGTATATGCCCTCAGTATATCATCAGCCATAATGCACAGGATATATACGTCCCTGAAGAATGAAGAATTTATAATACTTTAAGACTAGTATGCTGATGGATGGGATAATTTCCAGCATACTTTTAGACATCTGTTGCTTTGGTTGCTGGGGCTCAGCACAGATGCTGTAAAATAAACCGTAAATGATTTCTAATGTGGTATGAGTTATTTTATGCGTTCCTGTTTGAATTGTTCATTTGCTGCTTCAGACCACAGTATCTTTCTTATTAAAGTTACTGTTATTGCTGTGATGTTGCACCGTGTTCTTTAGCTATGATGGAAAATAATTATGCATTGTCAGGACTGAACAGCTAATATTATTTACACTTTTGGCCTCTCTGTATCTGCACAGAATCTTTTCATTTAAGTTCTACTTTTTTATCTTTATAAAATTAAAAAAGAAATTGAATGGAGTGATAAGCCAAATAATTTGTTAACACAAGTAGTACAAATAGTAAGAAGCTGACTTAAAATCTTTCTTATTAATCCTAACAGTCATTTTCCTTTTTCAGCTCTCTTTTGTAACACACATTTCCTCTGCTGCCTAAATCCATATTCCCCAGTCAGTCCTGAAAATAATGTATTCAAAATAGCAGAGAGCTATTTCAGCAGGTGGTATGTAATACATAAAGATATTTGCTTCTGTATGGAGGTTGTCATGAGGGCTGCGTCGTGTGTGAACAGTTCTTAACTCCATATGCCTTCCTTACAAGTCTACAAACTGAGATCCACAGAGGCTTAAATAACATTTGAAAAATTTTACTGACTGCAGATATCAATGCAAAAATCAGCAAGATAGAATTTGCACCATCACATTTTACCAGGGAGAGGTAGTGGTCACCTTCCACTGTACAAAACTTTTGGGATAAAAATCCTGGACTATGTTCCTATCTGTTTTGCCTCATGTGGTATGATGTATGTCCAACTATACTAAAACTCACTCTCTGCAGCAGGTGCTCCTTAGCTGTTTGAAAAGCACAGTGCAATTAACCTAGAATAATCTTTTGGTCATAGTAAGTTCTGCATGTGCTGCCTCACCATGCTGTCAGTCTTGCATACACACATGATGTTAAAATAAACAGGTGTGCTCTTAAATATTAAAAAAATATATGATTGTAAATCAGTTTGGAAAATTACCGTTCCTCAGGAGATAGTTGTGATTTCCTTACACATTGTTGTTAAGAATGTCAAATCCTTGGAACTAGAAATATTAATGCAGTGATTTACTTGTATAAATCACACTGTCTCTTAGATACACCAATTATTCTGAAAATCAATAGGTAGTTTACGAGGTCCAAGTTTTTCTTTAAAATGGATAATATGCTTTTCTGACAATTTTGATATATTGAAATGATGAGCATGTAACATGCGTGGGGGAGAGGGCTCTGCTTGCAAGAATTAACCTTGTTCCCTTCACAGTTTCACCATTGACTTCTTACCTGACCACATCTAATACATTCCAAAGGAAAAATAAAACACACACAATGTATTTCCCTTGAACTTCTTCCTGACTGTTGATCACGACAAATAAAACAATTATTCTCTCTGTGATCTGAAAGGGAAAAAGAATTGTGAATTCACATGCCATCTTCTGTAGTTCTCATTTCTGTATCATTTTGGCAAAAGGGGAGGACACAGGTGATTTGTTTTGTGATTTGTCTGATTTGTTTTACACAGGCTTCAATGAACATTTCATTTCTTGGCATACCTTTTGTTCAAGACCCCACAGGCCTTCATCTCAGGGCAGTGTGATCACAGAAGCACAGCATGTCCTCAGTTGGAAGGGACCCACAAGGATCACCAAATCCAACTGCTGGCTATGCACAAAACCACACAAAAATCCGACCATGTGTCTGAGAGCATTGTCCAAACACTTCTTGAACTCCGGCAGGCTTGGTGCTGTGACCATTGCCCTGGGCAGCCTGTCCCAGTGCCCGAGCACCCTCTGGGTGCAGAACCTTTCCCTAACCCCCAGCCTGACCCTCCCCTGTCCCAGCTCCATGCCGTTCCCTCGGGTCCTGTCGCTGTCCCCAGAGAGCAGAGCTCAGCGCCTGCCCCTCCGCTCCCCTCGTGAGGGAGCTGCAGGCCGCCATGAGGCCTCCCCTCGGCCTGCTCTGCTCTGGGCTGAGCAAACCGAGGGGCCTCAGCAGCTGCTCATACGTCTTCCCCTCTAGATCCTTCACCATCTTCATAGCCCTCCTTTGTATGCTCTCTAATAGTTTGATGTCCTTTTTATACTGTGATGCCCCAAACTGCATGCAGTGCTCAAGGTGAGGCTGTACCAGTGCAGAGCAGAGTGGGACAATTCCCTTGACCAGCTAGCAATGCCACCATGCCTGATGCACCCCAGCTTACAGTTGGCCCTTTTGGCTGCCAGGGCACACTGTTGATTCACATTCAACCTGCCATTGACCAAAACCACCAGATCCTTATCTGCAGGGCTGCTCTCTGACCTCGTCCTCCTGTCCGTACATAAAACCAGGGTTACCCCTTCCCAGATGCAGAATCTGGCACTTGCTCTTGTTAAACTTCATATTGATGGTGACTGCCCAACCCCCTAATTCATCAACCCCCACCAAGTCACTTATGAAAACATTGAAGAGAACTGTCCCTAAAAATGGAGCACTGCAGATCGCAACTCATGACTGTCCACCAGCCTGATGTAACTCCATTTACTATAGCCCTTTGAGCCCCACCCAACCGCCAGTTGTTCACCCCATTGTATTATGGATTTGTGTAGCTGTATGCTGGATGTTTGGTCTGGTAGGATACTGTGAAAAACAATATGAAAGCTTTGCTGAAATCCAAAAAGATCACATCAACTGGCTTCCCTTGGTCAACTAGTTGGGTAACCTTAAAGGAAAATTAAAGGAAATTAAGTTCCTTAAATAGGACTTTCCACTTGTGAACCCGTGCTGGCTGTGACCAGTGGCTGCATTGTCTTTCAGGGTTTTTTCAGTAACCCCCAGAAAATATTATCTCCAAAATTTTACCAGGCACTGAAGAAGGACTGACATGCTTGTAGTGATATATCTACTATGGTAAGGGTAGAGGTTTGCTTGCCAATGGGGATGACTGGTCTTACTCTTGTGAGCAAGGATGATACCTGCTGTGCCCCAGTGCCTGTGGGGTAAGCTGTAGCACTGACCTCCTTGCTAGGGGGCTGCCTAGAAGGCCACAGGATGCAGAAGAAGCTTGGGCAGGCATTATGCAAGAAAGTAGTAGTCTCACAGTCCCAGCCCTCCTTTCCGTAGCTTGGAGATTTGGATCCTGAGGGATCTCTCTCACAGAAGATTTGCAGAAGGTAGGAAGAAATGTAGAATTTCTTGTTTTTCTTCCCTCCTTATTCCTGGCCAGCACAGATGGATTTCAGCTTATCGCTTATGACAGTTGCTGCCATAATATTTGTGTTATTAACAACATTTTCCTAGTGGTTGAACCTTAGCTGACCCACAAGGTGTGCCTTTACAAATTAAAAGCTAGAAAGATAGATTAAAAGGCAGCATTGCTAGCTTAAAAAATATTTAGTCATCACTAGAGCTCAAGAATTTAAAAATAAGCGTATCTTTTTGCAGCTTTCTTGGACAAGTTTCATATCCAGTTTCATGCCCTGTCCTGTAAAACAAATATAGCTTTAGTACTCAGTACTGCTGAGAGTCTCCCATGAAACTATCCCAGAACCATACTGGTTCGGTCTGATTTACAGTCTGTTTGAAAGTGTTAAAGGGGAAACATGCATACGTTCAGCTGGTTTGCATCAGTATTTCAATTTTTTTTTATATCAACTGGCACATGGAGTCATGTTTTCTTAAACCACCTTAGATTGGAATGATGTTATGAGTAAGACGTCAAGCCTCTGAAAAGTCATGAAATGGAAACCAATTAACATGGTGATTTTTCTAAGTGTGGTCATTCTTCTTCACTGGTTTTCCCCTTCCCGTCACTCCTTCATTAAACTAAAACAGGAATCAGCCTCTTAGCAAGTTTGTGCAGTAGTTTTGCTGCACCATGTTTACCAGTTCTTGTGTGGAGCAATTTGGCTACAGATTATTTTTTTTATTTTTATTTTTTTGCAAACCACATTTGTCGGATAAAGTGGACACAAAAATATACATCTGTCACTTCACTATTCAGCAAAATTACGTGAATGCAGATTTTCATACAGGAAGAGAGCATATCCATCCCCTGCAGATCTAGTTCCTCATTTTGGAAGAACTGAGACACCACAACATATAAAATGGTTTTGCAACCTCCCTATCAAGTCTGTCATCTTGTGCAGTCGACCCTGTTGATCCCTAACTCTGGAAGTGAATTTTAAGAAGGCAGGGTGTTGACAGGAGTGAGTGTTAATATGTTCTGTGTATGCTGAGGAACCTGGCAAGAAAGTGGGGAAACTGAAAGTCCTGCTGCAGGATCTGAAACCAGTTATAACAGAGATAGGAGAAGCATAGTGGGACAACCATCACAAGAGGGAAATCAAAACAAAGGTAAAAAGCAATGATGTGAATATTGAATGGGATTGTGTGCTAGAGAGAAGTAAAAATAAATAAATAAATAAATAAATAAATAAAAATCTGAGTTTAAAGGACTTTGGTGAAAGATGGTACAGGAGTGCAGCACTGGCAGTGGAGGCAATTTGTTACAGACTCTAAATTGAGACTGGGCTGTGGAGAGAATTCCGCAATTGCGTTAGTGTTACAGATATTTCAGGGAATTGCCACAAGGAATTGTCTCAACTGGAGACAAAAGCTATATCGTGATAATGAAAAGGTCAGTGTATTTTCTTGATGTGAGAGCTGGCAGATTTTTCAAACAGTCACTCCCCAACAGGTGGTGCTGGGGGCAAAAGTGCTAGAAAACAGCATGATAAAGTGATTGGGAGCTGATCATTATTTCCATGAGAAGGGAGGGTGAGCAGTAGGAAAGTAACTACCCTCCACAGTTTCAAAAGGATGAGCACTGAATGATGAGACAGAGCAGCTGTGGAGACCCAGGATCATGGCCTGGGAGAGGGAGAGGCTGCAGCGTTCCTTCTCTCCTGGGCACAAGCAGATTCACAAGAGGTGGCAAATACCACCTGTCTGGGGCTCAGCAGATCTCCTCTGCCACAGGACTCTTGCTTGGACAGGGCAGTTGTGCAAGCAATAAGATGCATTAGTTGCACACAATTAAGAGATCAGACTGTGTAAAGCAGGTTAAGCACCTGCAATAGCAGGGAACACAAAGCAGATCCCGTGCAGGTCTTTTGCTCCTGCTAGACTGCAGTCCCAGCCAACAAGACATGGGATGCACTAAGCAGCCACAGAGAATGAGACTGAACACCACCCGTGACCTTGCTCCTGAGCAAATTCGCTGGGCAGCACACAGGCCTGGCTGCCCGGTGCACGCGTGATGACTTCATGAGGATGGACAGTGGCATCACACCCCCTTTCCATCTAAATTAGGAGGTTGCCTTGTTTACCTCTATTCTCCCTCAAGACATTGTGACATATTCTTTCATAGCACTCACACCTTCTCAGAGAAATCAGAGGTAGACGCAGCTGTTCATGAGAGGCTGGGGAGCATTGCAGCAAGGAGTGGCAGGCTGCTACCTGAAGAGGAGATTCCAGTAAATGTCCCTTTGTGTTATGCCCTTAGAGGCACACACATGCAGGCTTGTGTATACAACTATGTTTACATACACATACATATGAACCACTAAGCTGCAGCTCATTTTTTTGTCAATCATCTGTCACTTGCACAAATGAAAATACGGTATTCTCTGCCACTACTGTCTTCTTAAAAATAAATAAATAAATAAATAAAGAGAGAAAGGAAAAAAAAAGAAAGAAAGAAAGAAAAAACAGAAGTCCAGTGTTTTCATGTTCATAAAAGGAAGTATGTGCTAACACCTCACCAAGCATAAATACAATGGTTTCATTTTTAATTCCTTCTTGATCTTTGTGTTAAACTGGAGTTTCCTTCCCCTCCCAGCACTGGTCTCTCACAGGATACAGCAAGTGCTGTCGAACAGCGTAAATTTCCATAAGGCAGCCTGCGCATTTGAAGCACGTAAGCGAAACAGAACAGATCAGACGAGCTGAGGCTAGGGCAGGAGCAGGCACAATCACTTCCATTTTTTAATAACCATGACTGTGCGGTATCATAACTAGTATCAGAAACCCTTATATAGCTTGTGGGTTTTGTTCATAAAAACACCAGTCTTGCTTCTTTAATACTTTCTCCCTTGCAGAAGTACTGGTGCCATCAGCTTTTACTTTCAGACCAGAACACCAAATTTCATTATTCTCTGTTTAAGCAACTGCAATGACGTGGCACTTACTCTCTTCTCTTGGCCTCCTCTCCATAATTCAAGCTGCAAGTGCTGTGAGAGTCACATCTTTGCACCAATTTTTTGCTTATCATTTGGCTTCCCTTCCTCCAGAGCACCCATCACATGAGACCTATCTTCCTTGTGTGGTGTGACTTGGCCTTGGCCTACCTAACTCTTCTTGCAAGTCTGGTGGCCTGAGACTGTTTCTCAATGAGGCTGTCCCAAGTAGGTTTTCCTGAAAACACCTCTAAGCTTGCTTTTCCACTACCTGTAATGTGTATCTCAAAGCTGATGAAGTAAATTCTTCAAACTGTGCGTAAAGCTTCTCTCTGCTACTGTATCTACAAAACAATCAACTGTTGGAGGCGAGTACTTGCAGCTTGTTTTTTTCAAGGTGACGTTACTTCCATCCCTGTGTTTCCCTGGCATGGCCAGTCACCTGTTCTCTCTTCCTAGTGATCACCTCTGAGATGAGCTTAGCTGTGAATGTGCATGAATATACATAGCCCAAGGAATGCATTAAGGGGTTTAAAGCCCAGAGTCAGAAAAGGTGATGGGAACACAGAACTGGGCAACCACTACCAAACTATTGCTAGTGCCCTATCTGCAGTTGTCCAGTTACCAGGCTGTGGTAGGGTAAGCTGTGTCTTTTCCCAGTCTGTTGTTGAAAATATATGTATTTTTTCCAAGAGGCATGGAGGAAGGTGTGGCAAGGCAGAACATATATCCAGAAGCCTGTACATCTTGCTTGGACAGCATGAAAGTGATGATAACATCAAGGTAAGAGAGTTGATTTTGTGTTGAGAGGACACTTAGGGAAATAACCAAGTAAGGATGCAAAGCTGTCTTTGTTGTGAGGTAAATGTTGGAGTCGCTGTGCTGAATCCTTCCCTGACCCAGCTTCTCTATGCTTCCCTTGAGAGCACTGCAGTAATTGCAGTGCCCAAGAAAGATCACTGTTTTCTTGTTCAGGTTATCCAGTTCACATCTAATGTCTTTTGTGGTGGCACAGAGCAGTGTTTGTGCAGGCCTCCCTGATCTTTGCTTCTAAAGGGTTATCTAGGAAAAGTACAGAGCATGTCAGGGCTTGAAATGCATAAACTCTCTCTGACTTCTTTTAGGTCTGTCAGCCCTATTGGGCTCGTCTTCCCTCCAAGAAATGATATGACATTTGTTAAAGGTTACATTAGACCTGATGCTTTTTTTTTTTTTTTTTTTTTTTTTTTTTTTTTTTTTTTTTCCCAAATCCAGATTAGTGTAAGAGGTGTAAGAGTATGTAGATTTAAGAAAGGAAAAAAAACAGGAAATTGCATTTTGACAAATTTGATACTGTACTTGGTGAGCAGCATGAAGAACAGAGATGTCTATTAGTCAATTAATTTCTAATGGAGATTTAAAAAGAGGAACATCTTCACCCCTGTAACATGTCATTTGACAAAAACGGGCTACCCAGAAAACTAAAAACACAACTAATTACTCTTATTCTTCTACCTTCTGACTGCTGAGAGCAACACTAGTTTCACCATTATTCAAATACCAAGGATTGGGAAGGTTTGAAGGTAAATTCAAGTAAACATTTTTACTTTTTCCAATGCATTAATAAAAATACCCAAACCTGTGTTTAACTCCAACAGAAAACAAGAGTGTGGTGAGGAAAACGTCAGAGAATTTTCTTGTTTTCTGCTATAGCATCTGATCCTGAAGCTGGTTTTCTGCCTGCAGCTGAATATACACCCTGAAAATTTTTAGCAGCACGAGAACCTCCATATATTGCCACAATTTGCCACAACAATTCTCCTTTCTTCCCCCTACCAGCATTAATGCTTCTGTCCCTCAATTTCTCTTTCTTATTCTTAACCACTTCTTTTCCTTTCACTCTCCATGAACTCCAGCAAACCCAGTTCTCTCTCTAGCAATTCAGGAGGTTCAAGATGCTGGTGGTTTTCCCACTGGCATGTCTTTGCTTCCACACAACAAATTGTCTTGTGTTTTTCTAAAAATAAATATCCACATGTCAGTGAGGAAACAAATAACATGGAAAAGAACTAGCAAATAAAACCTAGTCTCCGAACATGTTGCCTGCTGGCTGCAGACATGTTGTCTGGAGAGGCCATAGCCCTAGCTACCTGTGGCATCCTGCATGTCCCCCATACCTACGGTGGTGGTGGGGCACTCATTACTCAGTCTCATTCAGAAAGAGTTACGAGAGCAGCTCTTTCCCACACCAGCTCTGTTATGAGGGGAGAACTCCTTCATATATAACCTCATATATAATTGTTTGCACTTAACAAACAATTAGCAGGACCAAGCTCCCCGAGGAAGGCTGCAAGTGGACCATTCAGGGTAGTTCAGCCTGGGCTTGTCAACAGGGCCAACTATGGCCAAAGTGTGTATGTTGTGGAAGGAAGGTGTTGAGAAATGGACATACCTGCAAAAACCTGGGGAAGAAACGGCTTTTATCAATGCCGATGAGGATGTGCAGGATCTCCAGAACAGATAACAACTGACAAAGGCGCATCACAAGTCCTATGGAGTAAAATGTGTCGGCCAATGAATCTATAGAAAAAGTGAAGAGGAAAATCAGATGGTGGTTATACAGTAAAAGTCCAGACCGACTGCTGAGTTTGCTCTTGCTCTGTTGCCCCTGAAGACAATAAAAAATAGAGTTCACAGCATACCAAACTTTTAGGTAGCAGAAGCAAAGAGGAGGAGAGGAGGCGTGCCACTGTGTGTGTGTGTACAGCTTTGACACAGAGGCAGGAAGCTGAGAAAAGAACGGGGGTGCCTGTATTTGATGCATTGGCAGCCATTGTGCAGGATGTGTTGGTTTAGGAATATCCCTTTAGGTTATTTCTAAATATGAGAAAATGCTGAAGAAATGCGTGAGGAAGGTATAAAACATGAGGCCATGTGGCAGTTCTTGCCTGTATCTGTACCCATGACACTTCTAAAACAAGTAGATGACAAGATAGGTATGTCATGTGCCTACAACTTCCCACCATCTGTAAATTATTTTGAATTTCCTGTGATTAGTTTTCTATTTTTGTGCCTTAACTCCAGGCAACTGAAAGAGAAATATGTTGTCATGGTTTGGGAGATATAAATTTGTACACAATAACCACAAAGATATTCTCTCCTAGTGGCTTCAAAAAGACTAATATTCACCATAATGACTCGACCTACTCACATTTAGGTCTGTGTCTAAATCAAATGTTGCTGGCACACTACTGAATATTAGAGCTCACTAGTAAAAGAAGAGCTTCATTTCTGATGCAGTACAGGCAGAATGCAGGTACCAGCAAATTGTTCATCCTTTTCAATAAAAGAAACTGTGTTTTTCTCATTGAAATTACAGCCACTGGTATTGGTCACACACAGCAATGTATGCCCTATCCATAATCCTAACTTTGTCTATGATTTAATGTTTCAGTGTATCACTGCCTCTTAAAATGTTTAAGGAAAATATAGAAGGAATCCTACCTTTTCCAAATGACATGAACCTGATGATCATATTTGTAAATATCCAGGAATGTCCACAGAACTGCATTAAGTCATACACAAAGAGGTAGGTGTTCATGGTAATGCTGTGGAGGTGAATGTGATAAAGCAAACTGTATTATTTAACACAACATTCAGACATTGTGATCTCTAGATATTGCACCCTCTTTGGACTTGTTAATTTATCAGAAAACAAAACAAAATGAAACAAACAAACAAAAACAAAACAACTAAATTGTAAACAGATTGATGAGAGCTGGCTGTGTCTGTCGATAGTCACAGAACAGTATTCTCCCTCACAGATCAAAACCTCTCTTCATTAGTATACCTAGGGCATGTGCAGAAAAATTTACTGAGCTTCCACCAGTGACTGGGATGATCTGTGGCCACACAGTGAAATTTGTGTCTCCAGAGGAGAGAGTAACCAAGCAAAGACACAACACTGAGTGGTGGATTCGAGCCTAGTCCTCCTCAGGTCTTGACTCTGCCTTGGTGGACCAGAGGGATGGGCAGGATCACATCCACCATGGCTCTGTTGCGGGACCTGGACTCTTGCAGGCACCAGCATATGGATTTCTGCATCTGGGTGATGTTAATCCTTTTTTTCCCTGAAGACAGGCCCCTGGCATGTGCTTAAGACAACTTAAAGTACAACACAAAGATTTTGCAAGGTCTTCAGCACAATGTACTGGTGCAAGTGTTCACAAAAATGCAGGTGAAGAAAAGGAAAAGAAAGCCACATTTCAATCTTTTTATTCAATGCAGCCTGAAGGATATCTGATCTTCCGTTTTAACAAAATTGCTCTACAGGTTTTCCCAATGCACATTAAAATGAGATATTTGTCTTTCTGCACAATTCATGTTTCAAATTGCATTTAATAAAACACATTTTCTTCTCTTGAAGCAGACTAATTTTTATGGCTATTCTGATTTAATTTTAATAGATAATCTGACTTTCTGCAGAATTTTATAGGTTCTGGGGAAACTTCAAAATTTCACTTTCCCATGCATATATTTTCTTTCCACTTATTCTGGAGAGAGAGATTTGCATGTCCTCCAGATATAAAAAGGACTGTCTACCTTTTTTGAAAATGAATTTGTTAATTTTGTACTAGAATTAATCTCCTGTTTTTCACCAATTATTTCCTGTCCCCATTAGTAGTAACATCTCTTTAAGTTGTCCCTTCATACAGTGTGTATGTTTCAGCATGATATGTCTCTGTCACCAACCCTTTTTTCATTTGTATCTGCACATTATCAAACATATCAAATTTCTGTGTTTAGAAATATGATTAAGATAAATGCACATACTTCATTCGAAGCATTGTACTAAGACCATATAAAACACAACCATGTGCTTTTGCAAATTGACCTAGATAAACTGATTTAAATTTTTAATTTAAATATATGCTAGGGATGTCACAGAAAATGCCTTTCTTCTTCTCTTTCTGTTATGCAGGACAACTGCTATTCATATAATTACTTCTATAAGCACAGAAAGGTTTGTTGACTAATTTACCTCCTAAGAGACATCAATGCTCATTGACACTATGACAGTAAGACGTATGAAGACCCTACAAGGGACAATCCATAAAAATTCCGTTTGGAAGAAGTATGATACAGCTGAATTGGACTAAAATCCAGTGTGATCTACAAATATCGACCCAAAACTCCAACTACTCTATTGCTGAACAACATTTTCTCTCTTGTGGTACAATAACAACAAAAACACAGAATCACAGAATCACAGAATTTCTAGGTTGGAAGAGACCTCAAGATCAAACAAACAACGAAAAACAACGAAACACCAGATGAGACACTATAAATTGCAAAAAGGAAAAAAAAAAAAAAGAAAAGAAAAAAGAAAAGAAAAGAAAAAGGAAAATTGGTGTGATTTATTGCCTTATTATTGGAACTTGTAATGAGTAGGAAAGTTACAGAAATAGCTGTAAAAATCTTCTTCAGGCTTTCCAGTCAGCATCTCCACCAGTCCTTTTGGTCAGATGCTGTCATGTTGGCTTTGCACTCTATGCAAGCTGAGTACACAGTTTCTCTCTTCTTCTGGAGTCTAATTTGCTATATCATTCTCTCTTCCTCAGAACTTTTCTTTTAGCAGTTCAGGCTTATTTTCTGAACCCTTCCTCCATTGGGTATAGAAAATTATCATCTTTGCAATTCTTAACTGCTTAAGTTTAGCTAAGCAGAGCGTAACCAAGAGGATGCTTGTAATTGTAGTTCATGCTAGTGTTTAGCCAGTTTTATGATAAAACTCATGATCTTCTAAACATACTGGTAACTGGTGATGCCAAACTCTCCATGAAGTACAAAGATGTGCTGGCAGGCATCATAGAAGTTGGAAGGGACCTTTAAGTCCACCTAGTTCCATTGCCCCCCTGCCATGAGGTGAAACACCTCCCACTAGACCAGGCTGCAAAAAGCCCCAGCCAACCTGGCCTTAAACACTTCCAGGAATGGGGCATCCACAACTTCTCTGGGCAAAATTTCAATACCTTTGTCATTATATTAAAATGCTTTAAAAATTCGTGTTTGACAGAATAAAGTACTACATCATGTTTCTGGAAGGGACTAGGTTATAGCTGCATGCATACAAATGCATGTTGACTGCAGACATTGTTTCCTCATATAGAAAAAGCAATCCGTCACTGAATTTGTTCTCTAAATCAGATTGGAGCTCTCTCATGTTCAGAGATGGAACAAAAAGGTTGAGGTGACCTTAAAGTTAATAACTTCTGCTTTATTGTTGTTGTGCCAGCATTACTTGGAGGACCAACCTCTCACATGGTGATGCTCTCCACCATGTGAAGGAGTGGCTGGATCTCCAAATGGAGTTTCACCCTACTGTGTTAATCCCCGCACAAAAGGTACCCAAAACCAAAGAGAGGCCTTTGACAGAAGTTAAGACATATGCAGAGAGTAAGAGGTGATTTCAGTGTAATCACAGGAAATGGAAATGTAATTGTCCCCTATGGACTTTCTCTTCCCCTGTGAGTTATGGCTGGTCCATTTTCCTAGGTAGCCAGGAACAAACTGAGGTTAACCTGTTTCCCAGTCCTAACAGTTTTGCATCACAACAGAAAGATCATCCATCTGCTTCTATTTGAAAGGTCACTGCCACAAGAGATGGGCTTTAATTACGTTTCCTGCTCCCCTTGGCTCACAGCAGGCATGGGCGCACATTTACCTCACAGAGTCTGCCTCTGTAACACCCTTGAAGGCAAAACACTGACTAGCAAACCCAGCAGCTGCCTGCAGATAGTAGCTCAGTTCATGACCCTGCCCCAGGCTGGCTGGCTGGCCTTGCAAACCTCATTCAGCCTCCCCAGTGCCTGGTTTGCAAAATGGGACTGCTGATGACTGTATTCCTTGTAGTGTGATGTGCTTCGACGCTTCCAAATTGATTTTAATGCCGTTCAGATTGAAGGCATCATGAGAGCACTGCACACTTCGGTACTCTCCTTGTATTGCTGACAGGTGAAAGAAGCAGGCATGGGACTTGCAGCAAAGATATCCAGAAGGCTGGACTTGCTCTCTATCATTTTGGTTCTCAGTTCCACACTACTTACTCTGACTGATTTTATACCAAATACACCAAAATGCCAGTGGTCATCCTTGCCTAGCGGAAATGCTTTACTTTAACCACTCTCTCCCCGAGCTGAAAAATCCAGGTGCATATGTGGATCACCAGGCCGCTCAGGTCTTGTACGCACAGCAGCAGAGGATGTTCCCAAACGTCCCCTTCTCCCCTTACTCAGCAGCAGCCCCAGGTCCCTGCGGGCTGCGGCCCCATCGCGGCGTGTCCCCGGGTGGTGTCGGGGTGCAGGCCACCGCAGGGGTCCCACCCATCCCACACAGGCCTCTGCAGGCTGGGCACTCCCCAGCCACCACAGCGACCGCACTCTCTGTTGCCCATCAGCCCGTCCGTCCATATTGTACTGGCTGGCCGCGCATGAGGAAGCAGCCCTTGTGCTGAAACCAGAGAGCGATGTTCCTTTTTTTTCCCTTTTTGTTTTCCTTTTTTTTTTTTTTTTTTTTTTTTTTTTTTTTTCTTCTGAAGGGCAGGTCTGACAGAAAAGCCCCTCTGCTGACACGGTTTCCTTTTAACTCACGCTGGTCTGAACTTCTCCTCCTTCCCCGTCCCGCCCTGCCACAGGCTGCAAGCTCAGCAGGAGAAGAGCTGCAGAGAACTCACACCAAAGATGTGCCTTTCTCTCACAGGCACATCCCACCCCGCTTTATTTCCCCTTGCTTTTTGCATTGAGCTGCCTCGGTCACCTCCGCTCCAGAGACATTACCTGTTGCAGGGGTCGGATCGCAACGGCTGCTCCTGATCTTTCTCCTTTTTTCTCTTCACAGCTGCAGCAGCTGTTTGCTGGGAGATCACCCCTCCTCTTCCCTCTTCCCCCACCCACGACGTCACCGTGTGTAGCACCAAGCAGGAACAGTGCTGCAATGCCTGAGAAAGGAGTTTCTAACCCCAAATATCTCCATGCCACATGACATGCTCCTCACCCAGCCTAGCCTAGCCTGATCTAACCTAGATTAACCTAACCCAGCCTAGTCTGACCTGATCTAACCTAGCCTGACCTAACCAAATTTGGTTTCTCACTTTTGTAAAAATAAGCTAGTCTGTAAATCCCACTAACTTTGTTGCTTGAGCCAGTACAATAGTTTGAGGGATAACTGAAGAGAAGAAATGCAAAACAACATTTTTTCCCCATTCTGGTTAAATCATCAGTGTTACAACAGTGCTGATAACACAGTATTAAATACTAAGGAAGGCTGGGAGCATAGCATTAAAGGAACACTTTAAATTACTTGAGATAGAGGAAATAGTTTTCCAGTTTTACCAAGAAATACCTGTTTATTCATGCCCCTGTGAAATATGGGCACTACTGACAGTAAATTCTCGCAGCATTTTGCCCTTAAGTCTTTTGGATGTTGCAATATAAATCAGATGAAGAAGAAAGTCATTGGCAGCAATAATACTTATATAAGCTGCTTTCTGCCAATAAATTTTTGTTGTTGTTGTTGTTGTTTGTTTTTTTTTTTCCCACTGGCACACATGTTGAAGACACATACCATCTTACAGGAGGTTTAAAATTCAATGCTATGACTGAAATAGTCACCCAGAACATAATGACTGACTGGTAAGAAGTCACGCGAAAGTACAAAACATCAGAGGGATAAAACATGCTGTCCTGGGTCTCAGCCCAGTTGCAAGTGGTGTGGAGCTCCCAGCAAGGCCATCTTTACCTTGCAATGTCCTGGAGGGGCAAGACATACCTCCCTCCTGACCAAGTGGGAGATTTTGATGATAGAAGCTTGAGAAGTGGGCCCAGGTGAACATAATGAGGTTCAACAAGTACAAGTGCAAGGCACTGCACCTGGGTTGGGCCAATCCCAGACAAGAACACAGACTGGGAGAAGACCTCACAGAGAGCAGCCCTGCAGAGAAGGACCTGGGGGTTCTGGTGGATGAAAAGCTCGACATGAGCCAGCAGCGCGTGTTTGCAGCCCTGAAGGCCAACTGCATCCTGGGCTGCATCAACAGAAGGGTGGGCAGCAGGTGGAGGGAGGGGATTGTGCCCCTCTGCTCTGCCCTTGTGAGGCCCCACCTGGAGTGCTGCATCCAGGTCTGGGCCCCCAGCACAAGAAGGATGTGGAGCTGTTAGAGCAGGTCCAGGGGAGGTCCATGAAGTTGATCAGAGGGCTGGAGCACCTCTCCTACAAAGAAAGGCTGAGAGAGCTGGGGACGTTCAGCCTGGAGAAAAGAAGGTTCCAGGAGACCTCACTGCAACATGTCAATACTTAAAGAGAGCTTATAAAAAAGATGAAGAGCAACTTTTTGCTCAGGCAGATAATGACTGTACAAGGGTGAATGGTTTAAAACTAAAAGAGGAGAGATTGAAGTTAGATGTTAGGAGAAAACTCTTGACTGTAAGGGTGTTGAGGCACTGGAAAAGGTTGCCCAGAGAAGCTGTGGATGCACCATCCCTGGAGGTGTTCAAGACCAGGTTGCATGAGGCCCTGGGCATGTGGCATCCCTGCCCATGGCAGGGGGGTTTGGAACTAGACAATCTTTAAGGTCTGTCCTGAACCAAAACATT
Organism: Nettapus auritus; assembly: GCA_011076525.1. Taxonomy (NCBI): domain Eukaryota; kingdom Metazoa; phylum Chordata; class Aves; order Anseriformes; family Anatidae; genus Nettapus; species Nettapus auritus. The sequence continues at coordinate 35,975,727 of CM021797.1, forward strand.
CTATAATTCTATGATTTCCATGGTGGGATGCCTTGTTTTTCCTGGCTGTGTCTCACATGCAGTATCTCCGTGACAGGGTTATGCAGGCACAGAGTCTTTCCTGCTGGTGTGGCACCCACTTCCACAGCTTGAGAGCCATACTCTTTTTCTTGGCTAAGGAACATATTCCTTTCTCAAGAGGAAATAATAAATCAGCACTAAATAAATGGTTAAGCAAACAAACAAATGGTTATTGAAAGGCTCAGCCTATGGCTCTTGCAAAATGTCTCTCAACTGCGTGCCTCTGGGAGGATGACTGGTGTGACTAATCCTGCCAGGAGATGAGCTCATGGCTGTAATAAGACCAAGCAGAACGGCTCTTTTCAAACATCGGGTGAACATGTAAAAGCAACAAAGGCTCTCCCAGCCTCATCATGTGCAAAATCCCTCGTGGGTAGCCACCAAGTTAGCACTCCCACAGAAAACCTGGGCACCCCCGAGGGCTTGGGGCATGGGGCACCTGTGCTGGTGTCAGCTGCCCCCAGAGCAGAGGCTGACATGGGGTGAGGGGTGGCCAGGGTGGCCTTGGCATCTGTAGCCCCCTGTGCAGGGGGGCAGGAACTGGGTTCCTGTTCCTTGCTGGATCAAATCTTCTGGTGTGATTGCATGTGAAAGGATCAGTGTTGTCCTCTGGTGCACTCCGAGCCAGCCCTGCAATGAGGAACAAGGCATTGCAAGTGGCAATGACTAGAAAATTTGCTTCGGATGTGTACTTCTGGCATGAACTAAAACGCTATTACAAACACATTTGAGTGGCAACGCATTGCAGTAACAGAGCCAAGGCATGAGGCTCATAAATCCTACTATAAAAATTATTACAGAGAAGGTCAAGTTCTTCTTTGGGAGATACAGACTATACATCAACCAATGGGTTGTAGTAGATCTGGCCAATCAGACCTGATGCTAGCCCTTAGGATCTGTTTCTCACAAGAAAAAATCTTCTTTGAAATACAGTTTTCTGTGCACAGCTTGCAGTTGGCAATGTACATAAGGTCTCTTTAGTTGTGCAATTTGTAGTGGTGTTTATGTAGTGTGATGGCCTGAGGGTCTGAAAAAGGAAGATCAGTAACAAGGTAACACCTTTTGTTAGATGGAACTGGGAACACTTTCAGGCACACAGGCTTTGGAGAAAGTCTTTTATCCTTAACACGTTCAACAATTTTGTAAGCTGTAAAGACATTACTATGAAAGCAAATAGTAAATAACACTACTGGAACACATGAGCTGGATGCAGGAAGACCAGGTAAATCCCAGAATAAAAACAGTTTTTATTTTTGGAAAATCAGCTTTCTTCTCTGCTGTAGCTACTTCTCCTGCAGACGATTTTCTTTCTAGAACCTACTTAGCTGTCATGAAAACTTTATTGTATAAAACCACCAGCATCTCTTAAAACAAGCTCCGTGACTGCTCAGCATGTGCTGCTCCTGAGTCTCCTGGATTTCTCAAAATGTAAACAGATTGTAATCGTGTTTGGTTTCTCTGCGTCATGAGGTGGGAAAAACACGTTCTCTCTGGGCACAGTGTTTGTGTGTGCAGGCAAGTGCTTTATTCACAGAGTTAACAGCAGACCTGGAACATTTCATGTGAAATGGAAACCGTCGCACTCTCTTTGAATGGGAAACATCAGCAGAATATAACATCTGCTCCTTTTATGCATAGCTTTGTTTCCAAATCCTTGCTATAAAAGCAGTATATAGATGTGCTTTAAGGAGAGAAACTACATGCCTTAGAATTAATTTTCTTTTTTTGTAGACATTAACTTTCCAGCTCCTTTCCTTTATAATTAGCACTTGGCCACCTAAATTCAAGCCTATGTTTAGGCCCGGGGATCGCCCTAGTTTAAGCACTGGCAAATGACATCTCATAAACACACTGAGCTGGAGGCACACATGCCAGTACTGCTGACCTCAGTTAAAGCAAGCAACCACTGTGCTGCTGGGGGCTGCAGGGCTGGTGTAGTACTGGACAGCCCTGTGTCCTGCCAGCAGGCAGTGTCTGCATCGTGCTGGTTTGTTTCTATGCCATGTGGTCATGACAGAGAGTGAGAAAAGGAAGGCTGTGTGGAGGCAGCAGAGGAACAAGTCATCTCCACACCACATGCAAGTAGTGGGGAAAAGACTCAACATTGTTGACTATACTCTTTTACTGGGCAGAAGAGGAAGCAATAGTCTTGCCAGCTTTGTCCTTCTCACACCCTTCTGATTCTGTAAATTCAGGAGAGACCCTGGCTTGCCAACAGATCCCGCCTCACAGGCTCTGACTCACTGGCCTCATCTAACAAAACAAAATGAGTCACACCAGCCAAAGTTCCCGATTGCTTTAGGGTGAGAAGAAGTGGGCTGTGTGAGCCAGTGTTATGCCACGAGGATACGCCAAGCAGATACAGAGGTGGTAGGAGGTTTGGCCTTTACAATTTCATCAGGTGAAAAACAGATGACATTTGGAAATGTATTTGGAGAAAAAAATCCCAGCCCATCTGTTTCAATTTAGCCGTATAGGAGTGACTTTTTGTAGCCACCATCCTTCAGGATGGTTCTGCTCTACTGTAGGCATAGGTATTTCAGAAAAAGCAGGCTGGTGACTTTTCTTCCGCACTGCCCCGCAGCTGGAGCAGAGCAAGAGGAGGGAAGAGGGAGACCAGACAGGGCCTCCCAGCAGCTCATGTCCAGACCTCCCAAAATGTCACATGGAGGAGATGTGCCAGCCTCACCCTCCTTACCTGTCTTTTGTGGGAACAGGTGATCTGGCACACTAGCCTGACCTTGATATTCAGAACCTGCCCAACAGCTCTGTGGGAATATGTTGATTTGAGGAATTCCTTATTTTCAAGCATTGACCCCCCAGGTGGAGGTGATCAGCAGAAAACATTTACCTACTCTTTTAGCGTAGGAGAAAAATGCAAAACATTGTGTTTCTGTAATACAGTGCAATTCTGTGTTTCATGAAATTATTTCTACATGGAAACAATTTATTTTCATAATGTAAAGGATGACTTATTTTCAGGCTGATTATTGAAACCTGTTCTTTCTGTTCTTAAAAAATCTGCATATTCAGGGACAACATCATCTATTTATAGGGGATTTTTTAAGAACAGAAAGAACAGGTATTTAAACTTTTTTATAAATGATTTTTTTAATTACAACCTTTTTTTTTACTGTTTTTCTTTTTTTTTTTTTCATTTTTTTTTTTTTAATATCCTTTAGCAGGTTTTCCTGTCCTTCCTTCTCTTTCCCAACCTGTTGCTTTTCAGCAGAGGGGAAAATTCACTGGTTTTGCAAAGGGAGGCAGTGAAAAGACTAACTGAATATCAAAGACATACCCAGTTTTGAAATAAGTAATGCTTCTAGAGGCTCTGTGCATCCCAGCTCACTGCACCAACTCTCAGATGAGACCAACAGGCACATCAAATATGCCACTACGATAATCAGGAGAAATTAGTGCTCGATGGACATGGGGAATTCCCTTTTTTAGTGTTAGCTACTACTAAGTCACTCATAATGGAAGTTGTGATAATAGTTTCCCACCATTTTCAAGGAGTTTAACAGTGACTGTTACCCTGCTATGGGGAACTTGGAAGGAAAGAGAGAGGTGCTCTATTTAATAAAAAAAAAAAAAAAAAAAAAAAAAAAAAAAAAAGACAAAAGGGTTCAGCATCTTGAAACAGTGCTAGTGACCAGTCATCACATTCAGCACAAACCCTTTCTGAATATCCATGAACAGCTGTGGCAGGCCCTCATGCTTGTCCGAAGGACAACAATGTGAATTCTGCTACAAGCAGAGAAATTTAACTATTAAAAATCAGCCGATTTCAGTAACAGCCAATGTGAGCTTTACCCAAAAAGTAGAGACCAGAACAGAGTACTCCTCTAAGCCAAAGACTTGGAGGAAGTGTATTAATTTCTCAAAGAGAGAGCAATGTTTTTACAAATATTTGAAGTCAAACAGGCATTTTTGTTTTTGTTGCAGAAGAAAAGTTTTCTGGTTTATATAAATATGTCTGTCAAGATATTTCCTTTCTGGGAAAATGAACTGTACACACAGTACTCCAGCTAGGTCCAGAGGAAGTTGTGAAGGCCCTGGCCTACCCAGATAAGAAACCTGGGGAATACAGCAGACAGTAAGAGCTACAGTGAGTAGGCATCGTGGTAACTGGTGAGCATGGGGTAGATACACTGCTTGGAATCTCAGTATTTCTCCTCCCTAGTCTGGGTTTTGACTTTGCAAATGTATTACCATGTTTTAACAGTTACTTTATGGAGGTGAGCATTAACTGTGTTTACTCCCATACTTATTCATTGGTGAAGCTAATATGCAGTTTTAGGACCCTAACTGCATTTGGGTTCAAGAAGGTTTGCTCTGAAGAAGCAATCAACCTTGCAGCCTTTCACATGCCGGTTCACATGAGCTCAGGATTTTGGTTTTAATGCTGTAAAACATGAAGAGAGAAGAGGCATTCATCCAGAATGCAACTGATGAAGAGCCTAAATTATGTTTGGAAACGAAGTGGGCTCAGCGGTGTGTTGGTGCAGTAGCAGGGCACCACTGCATGACTGCAGTTGTCCTCCAGTCTGCAGGGCTGGTTCCAGCCCTGGGATGCCTGCAGGCAGGGAGGAGAGATTGTCCTTGCTTCCCCTGTCAGAGGTTGCTCCTATGGGAGCCCTCAGTGTCAAAAAAGCCCCTGCGCGTTACCAAGATTTCTTGATGTCAACAGAAGTGTGGAAAATACTGGTATAAATGACTCATCCTTGCCTGTATTAGGAATAATAGAAATATTTTGGGATATTGAAAAGCACAGGCACCTTATTGTAAAGAATCAAATATCAAATTCAGTCCTACCTTTTCATTTTTTTTTTTTTTTTTTTTTTTTTTTTTTTTTTGCATTACATTAACTTGCTAAAGCAAAGTTTATCTCCTCATGAGCCATTCCTGATCCTTTCCTAGCCCACATCCCTCAACGCTGGTGTTGGTCTGCTTGATCTACCACAGCCATTGCTGCAACTTCCCTACAGCTGCTCTGAAGGAGGAATCCTGCTGTCCTTCCTAGCAGCAAGGGCTAATCCTGGATGACTGGGAAATTACTTCCACAGGCTTTTGTTCTGTTTTGCATTGTTGTTTTTCTGGTTTGTTTTGGTTTGTTCTTTTCTCTCTCTCTTTAAATTTAAAAAAGAAGTAAAGCTGGCAAAGCACACCAAACACACGGAAAAATTGTTTTGGACAGCTGTATTTGACTGTGACTTAGGATTTTTTTTTTTTTTTTTCCCCAGAGTAAACTCTGGAATAAGCGTTCATTAGTTCTGCTGTAGCTATTCTGAAGATTCTTGTTCAATACAAAGCATTTGAACTCAATCCCGTAAATCCATTCCAGAAAACAGCCTCTCCGTAGATGAAACCCTATCAATTTTGATGAAGTTTCCCTAAAAGCGCAGCACTGCACATGTAAACAAGATGCTGTGGGACTAGCTATGAAAAACAGCCATGACTGGGACTGGGACATGAACCTGCACTGCACAACACTGGTGCACAAGTCTTGTGCTTTTTTGGTCTATGAGCAGTCTTGTCCTGGAAAGATTTTGTTTTATCTGTTTAATTTTCTATTTGGATTTGAGACTTTGTGTTCACTATTTTATTCATTTCCATTTGAAAATAATTTATGTTGAAAATTATATTTTGCTGCATACGTTTTAATTTCTAGAAAAAAATATTAACAGGGAGAAATACTGGAGAGTTTCAGCTGGCCAAGAGCATTACATGTAGCTAACCTGGTACCATGACAGTGATTAAAATACAGCTCTCTCCAGAACGTTGTAATGGCATGGGGGAGAGAAGATCTTTAGCCTTCTTTCTTTACCTTAAAGACTCTTTATCCTTCTTTAAAAAGAAAGAATAAACCAAAGAAATATTGTAAATGCTTGCTTGGTATTTGCTTTTTCCCTTTTACTTGTTCAGCACCTGGGTCTGTTCCAGCATTCCTATGCTTAAATGGATCTTTTAGATATTGTCTCACTACAAGTAATTTCTATTACCTCCCAGCTGAAAAGTAAATGAAATCAAATGCTGGCTTATGAGCCATCAACTCTGATATTTTCTTCCTTTCCTCAAAATTTGCTCATTTTTCTTTCAAGTCCCTTCTGTGAACAAAATAGCAGTTTATTGATAAGCAACACAGTCATAAAAAGTCATAAAATGTTGAAATGACGTCTTGCTAAAATATTCATTTTTATTCATTTATGCATTCAAAACATTCAACTGCAATTCTTACACTTGTGTATAATCTCACTTTGCCCTCTAGTGCCCATTCTGCTGTTTCCTGCACTGTAAAGTGCCCTGTTGACTGAAATACTTTTTTCAGTGAAAACATAAGTGAAATAAAGTGAAAACACATTTTCACTTGATGATGAGATTATTAAGGATAGTTATGAATCATAAAGGAAGTTTTGGGGGATGAGCTTTTCTGAACAATCATGATCTTCCCACTTCCAGCAAGTGAGGCAGAAAATCCTGGCACCCTTCATGAGAGGGCAGTTGAAAATATTTCATGCCAAGTTTCAGTAAAAATGGGGCTGTTTCAGTATGTTTACTGCATTTCAGAAGTCACTTAGGATATCAGAACCAGAAAGCTAAATAGGCTGAATGTCCTTTTATAGTACAGGCAAAAACAAACAAACAAACAAAACAAAACAAAAACAAACAAAAAACCACCCCATAACAAAAACAAAACCAAAAACTAAGCAGTGGAAAGCAGATTTCTAACAATCTGACAGTCATTCCAAATACTGTTAGTTACAAAGCACAAGAAATACACTTTAGGCTAAAATAAATCTGGTGGAATCTCACCAGGCAGAAAAATGGCTCTGATTCTTTGCTTTCTCCCTTTAGTCTTTCCAGTTATTCTGGATCATGGTGAAGTTGTTATCAAGTTGTATTTCTGGTGTTTCAGCTTCAGACCTCGTATCCGTTGCTCTCAACGCTTCCTTTAGCTCGCATCCATGCTGGCAGTGTACCCTGCAAAAGAGACCTGTGTCACAGATATGGTACATGACATCTGGACTACCATTGCTATTGCTCCTACCAGTCCATTTTTGTATAGATTCACCTTTGCAATATCAGTGGTTTGAATTCTACTACTTAAAATGACTAGAGAGCAGGGAAAACTTCAAAGTGGCTCCTCACTAGATGCTAGAAGCAACCCTTAGCAATGTCTGCCCTTTGTGACTGACATTTCCCTCCCTCGGAACCTATAGCCATGCCAAATCTGCCCTGTTTCTTTATGCTGGACCCTGAAGCCTTTGTCTAGAGTTCATCAGCTTTGGCTAAGGGAAATAGCAGATTTTTCTTTTTTTAAAAAAACATCTTTTTACCATAATTCAGTTGGTAACACTGCCTGGATGTAACTCATCTCCTTCTGACTAACATATAGCAAGAAACTAGGGAAAACACAATCATTTGAAATGGAGTTAACCAGGGACAATTTCCCAAAGGTAAAATCCTGATTTGGCCTTGCAGAAATCAGTGGACTTTTGCCAAGTATAAGCAGGTTATTTCAAGGAATTTTTTTATATTGCTAATAGAGGATATGTGGTTTGGGGGGAAAATTTGCTGGAATACATGTTTCTGTGCATCAGTTTATGAGCAAAGGGAAAGTGGCAGTAGATTTCAAGCAACAATAAAGGACAACACTGAATGGAAGTGAATTGGAATGGAATCAAATCTGAGAAAGCAGTTAAAGTGAAATGGAAAAACAGCAGGATGGAAAAAAAGCCTTCTCCCCAGAAAGTTAGATGAAGGAAAGATACTTTAATTAAAAGTAAGAGTATGCAACTGAGAAGTTATTGCAGAAGCTATAGTTATTGTAAACAATTTCCTGTGTGGACAATTCCTTCTAGAATTACTTTACCTCTTTGAACAGAGCAAACTTAGAATGGACCAAATGTATAAAAAGATATATTCTTAGAAAAGAGCATACAGCATTTGAAAGAATAATAAATGGTATCAACCTAAACCAGGCCTATTTAAATAAACAGTACGCTACTTTATTTTTGAAGTGTACTCATTCAGTACAAATCTAGTAATTCCTCTAAAGTGATGATGTGTAGTCCATTCACAAATAAATGGTTTTCTGTATATTGGTGAAATAGAAATGGAAAGGAACAGCACATTTTCACAGCAGAAAACACCATGCAATAGCATTATTTGTCTTAATTATCATCCTTTCCTATGGAGCAACCCTCTGTGAAATGTCATACAGATTATTTTATAGGTAGTATATACATCTTGCTCAAAGTTAACTGACATTGAATAATATATTACATTTTCAAAAAAAAATATTAGCACAGCATAATTGTTTAAATATTAATAAAGAGAGGTAGAAGCTTTTACACAAGATAGACCATAGGAAAAAAAAATGTAATTAATTTTAAAGCTAAATTATAACAAGTCAAAATCTTTGTACCTCAGTTGTAAAGCTTCCTCATGACTTTATCGATCAACTGAAGACATCTTCTCATTTCTGCACGGCTGATCTCCCAGGAGCACAGGTTGTGTTGCTTGTCTTTAAGAAAACAGTCTATCTTTTGGAAATACTTTTTCAGTTTCAGCCTGTTGACTTCTTTACTCCAGAAATACTGGGTCTGCTTCTTGGTTACACATGCCTCCAATTGCTCAATTTGATGATAAAGTCCATTTTGAAATTGTTCTAGAGCTGCCCCATCCCAGGCAGCTAGAGTTAGATTTTTGCTAAAGATGTAGAAGATATGTTGGAAGATCTCTTCAATGGCCATTTTGACAGTTTCTTTCTGTTTGGGCTTTAAAACCTGCTCAGGAAATCTGAAGGACATTTTCTCTCTTAGACACTGTTGAGGAAACTTTTTGCCCATTTTGTCCAAAAGTTGCAGGCTGTTCTCAATCACTTTTCTTTGCTGTAAAGGAAGGTGATTACAGTTAAGACTTGACATGGTGGTGGAGCACAAAAGAATTAGGCCAATTTGAACCAAGCCAAAAGCGTTCATGGTAAAGATAAGCTGCTATGCTTCTCCTTTCCTGTGTATGAATCCTGAGAGACAGGCAGGCTGGATTGCTTTGAAGGTTATTAATAGGCTTCTCTGTTTCTTCAAAATCTTGAAATTTAATTATTCTGTAGGAGAAGTTTTCTTTCATCATTTTTTGGTTTTTAAGGTCTTCCCCCTTGTGTATGCTTTTGACACTTACCACTTTCATTTTCTGCTTTATGACTTCATTGTCTTTTTTTTGCCACTTTCTTTTTATTTCAGCTGGATATTAGAATGTTATGTATATCTTAGATTGTATGTATATCTTAGATTCCTCTTCCTCAAAAATTCTGTGGTAATTGCACTGAGAATTTAAAAGAGTATGTTAGAGAAATATCCTTAGTTTCTTAATATTTTAGCAGTGGGAAAACATGTTGAAACACAGCATTGTCAATGATGGGCCAGGGACCTGCCAAAAACTACTGTCAGCCTCTCTTCTTGACAGGATTTACAATCCCAAAATTCAGCTGAGCTTTCTCTACCTATTTTTACTCAGGGAAATTATTCTCTTTCTCTTCAACTTTCTCTCATCCAGTTAAATTCAAAGGACAACAGTCCTTTCAATATATCACTAAAAGGATATGATCAATTGAGTAATAATATCAATGCTGGTAGAGCACAGGTCTGAATACTGGTGTTAAATGGAGAGAGAACAGGGAGACAAAAAATGCTCTAAAATTCAGCCATTTGCTTTCTTTAGCCATATAGTAGAATAGGTCAGCACTATCACAGCACATTGTGAAATCTTGCTCCTGCCTTTCATTTTATTTTGATGAAAGAGAGTCTTAACATTTAGCTGTTTCTCCAAGCCTTCTGTACAAACATAGCTCACTGCACAGGCAGTCTACAAAGGCAGGTGATTACATCTGGATCAAGAGGTCCAGATAAACTGAATTTTTAGTCTGAGATCTGGACCTATATTTCTGTGCAGCTGTTGCAATGCCACCCATCGCTATGTGGCTGGCTTCATTCTTAGTCTGGTAATCACTCTGAGCAGATTTATGGTACTGTTTAAGGGCTTCCTTTGTGTTCAGCACATATGTATTTGGGAGGCTTTGAAATGTTATAAATTAAGATGAACACAACTGTTCACATGAGGAAAATCCTTTGATTTCCTCCTGTTACTTAAGCAAGATTGAGTTGGATGTACTGCCACTGTGAAGAACAAATGAATCCCCTGCCATCACTTTGGAATGGCAGTATTAAACAAAAAGGGTAAGAACAGCCAAAGCAGGACATAAAGCGAGTAAAATGGGACCAAATCTTTTCACTTAGTGGCAATGTTCAATACTTGGAAAAATAGGCCTAAAGTGCATTGCTGTCATTAGATACAAAATGGCCATGGAGACATATTACATGCAAAAATACAGCTGTAGAAGTTATGTACATATTAAAATCATCATCAAGTCAATTAAAAATATACCTAGTTTAAGAAAAATGTTTCATATTACTACAGCATCTTCTGTAAGTTAAACACAAGTATATTTTCCATGCTATAATCATTATATGATCTTAATACTTCTACTGATGTTAAACAGATAAGCTTGTTCACATTTATTATATCTCCCAGGCACAAAAGTTCTTTCTTTCCTCTTGCAAAATACTTTTTACAGGTTTCCCTGTGAATGAAGAGCTGTACATGCCATTCCCATTTTGTATCTTTTATAACAAAAAATTGTTCTTCCCCACTCAGTTTCTTATCTTTTGTACTGAGAAGAGTAATAATGTTGCATAACTCACGACAGTCTTCTCTAATCATCCATCTTTATTTCTTAATTCAGAAACAGTTCATTAAATGTAATTACTGAAAGAGGCAGCTGAGTGCTATGAAGCTGCAGCACAGAATGCTTTTGTTATTTCTCTGTGGTTGAAGCAAAGCCCACTCTAACCTAGAATGAAAGGAGGAAATAGGCTTACAAAGCACAACTGTATTTCCAAGTAGACGTAATAGATCATTCGTGTAAAAAGAGTACTTGATCTGTGATTCCATGCAAGCAGCTGTCTTAAAAGGTCATCCTGCTGCATGTATTCATTGCAGGAGTGTAAGACCAGAGATTAAAAAATATGCACAATTCTATGAATTTCTACCACCTTCAAATCGCCACAATTCACTTCCCTAAAGGAAGTTTGTAATTTCATTGCATAATGCAATGAGTATTTGGGATGACTATTTGCTGTCCCTTATGACATGGGGTCTTTTATCTCAGGCGCCAAGGCAAGTGTTAAGTCTAAGCTACATTTATCATTTATGCTGGCAAATGGAGCTGTGCACAGGAGCATTCCTGCAGAATAGAAACGCTGATTCTCCAATCAAAATAACTAGTTCCTCTCAACATTTCATCTACTCTCAGTTTCCTTTCTCCTTTACCTCATTCAAAACACACTGATTTGTCTTATGGTGGAGTAATTCACATAAGTAATTTGTTTAGTGGATGCTTGCTTTTGCAAACTATTGTTTCATAAAATACAATGCTACAAATAGAGGTATTAACTAATAACTAATAAAAAGTACTGCAAATAAAGTTTACCAGAAAAGAGATTTAACAGAGCAGTCCTCAATGAAGCAGCAGCAAAGGGAATTATAAAAACCTACTGTTTAGAAGCATGGAAGTAAAAAAGAAAATATTACAATTTCCATTTATGACACTAAAGATTTGTTGCCTTACTTGTAAAATATACTGTGGGTTTGTCAGCATATATATATATATATTTTTCTGCATAAAGAGGAGCAGGACCTAAACTCCATTTTGTAGGAAACTAAATTAGCTGGAGCATATTTAATTGTATTGACAACTTGGACATCATCACTCACCATGGGTGTCTTTTTGCCCTCACTGAGGCTCTTGCATCTTGCTACATGAGCTGTCAAAACCGCTGGGCATAGAGCATGGAGATCTGCTCCGCTGCGGGGCACCATGGGCTGTGGGGCTGCCTTCCCCACCAGGGGCCTCTCTGTGGGCTGCGGGGGGGCTTCGGCTCCAACACCTGGAGCACCTCTGCACTGCACTCCCCCTCCTCGGCACTGACCTTGGTGTCTGCAGCGAGGTTTCTCACTCACTCTCCCAGCTGCAGTTGTGCAGCAGTTTTTTTCCTTTTCTTGGATGTGGTCTCATAGAGATTTAAACTGCATTGCTCATGGCTTGTCTCTGGGCAGTGGTGGGCACCTTTGGAGCCAGCTGAAACTAGCCCTTATCTAACAGGGGGCAGCTGCTCGATTCTTCTCACAGGGGCTACCACTGCAGCCCCTCCACCACCAGAACCCCGCCATGTGAACCCAATACACTGAGGCAGCTAGGTCATTACTGGCCTGTAAAGTATCAGGGCTTAAATTAACTAATGAAACCCTAAATGTGATGGGGGTAGAAGGGACTGGGATAACAGTGCCACTTTTTGGGACACCAAGCTGAGACTAGGGATAGAATAATCACTGGGCAATTATTGTATGCACCCGAGGCAGGGACTAACTCTGAAATGGGGCGGAAGCAGCAATACAGATGGACAATTTTATCTTAGGGGTTTCAAGGGCCACCAATTTATTTGGGCAAGATCTAGAACAAATTTTGGAGTAGTTCAAACCTCCAAAGGAGGTGTTACTGTTACAATATGTGGATGGTCTTTTATTGTTAGGACAGGAGAAAACAGTTGTGAAGAAAGCCGCTAACAAACTACTCAACATTCTGGGAGAACAAGGCTTGAAAGCATTGGAAAATAAATTAAAATTTTTAAAAATAGTAGTCAATTATTTAGGGCATCTAGGGGGAATGAAGAATAAATCCAGAGAGGATTCAAGGAATTGTTGAGCTACCCCTACCCAAAACTAAAAAGAAGTAAAGGTTTTAAAAGAAAGAGGTTTTTAAGGAATTAGGATTCACAAAGTCCAAAGGAAAACAGATTCTCCCTGACAGGAGAGAAATGCTGAATAAAGTGCTAATGAGGCAAACATTAACTGTTTTACATCAAGAGGGTCATTGGGGATTTCAAGCAACGTGTGATGTTGTGTTATGGAAATATGTATGTGTAGGAATATGTATACTCTGGCTGAACAAGTATGCAGGAGTTGTGTAGTAAGTCAAAAGGTAAATGGGAAAATTATTTGCAGTCAGACCAAGGGAAGCAAGAACCAGGAATTCAATGCTTCCAAAATGTACAGGTAGATTTTACAGAACTCCTTAGAGTAGGTAGATTTAAATACTTACTAATCTTGGTCAATCATTTGTCAGAGTGGGTGGAAGCTTTCCCTTCAGTATCTGCTACTGCTAACATAGTAACTAAATTCTAGAACAAATAACTCCCAGGTATGGAATTGTTGAAAATACTGACTCTGATCAAAGAAATCACTTTATGTCAGAAATATTGCAAAGGCTAACATGGACTCTAGGAATTAAGTGGAAATTTCACATTCCTTGGCATCCTTCCTCTTCTGGAAGGATGGAGAGGATCAGACAGTAAAGAAGCAATTGACTAAGTTCTGGAAACTCAGCTTCCCCAGACAAAGTGCTTACCTTTGGCACTTATCTGAATTCAAACTGCACCAAGAAAAGATGTGGGAGTTTCACCATATGAAATATTATTTGGATTGTTGTACATGGATAAAGGGAATGAGTTACCTCAGTTCGAAACAAAAGATGCTTTTCTTAAGAACTATGTACTTGGGCTGTCGTCCTCTCTGTCATCTCTCAGGACATGTGGACTGTTAGCTCAAACCCCACCCTTGGAAGTCCTGATCCATCCATTCTGAGCAGGAGATTGGGATCTGATGCAAACATGGAGAGAATTGAAACTGCAGCCTGAGTGGGACGGACTTTTCCAAGTGCTCCTGACTACTGAGACGACGAGCAGCTGAGAAAGGATGGACTCATACCTGGAGACACCGCCCAGTGCCAGGACTTTTCAACTATGATGGAGAGAGGCTTGGCAACTCCATCAGCCAGTTCCTTCTGCACCCTGGGATTCACGTCATCAGGTCCCATAGACCTTTACCTGTTCAGTTTCATCAGGTGGTGTCGAACCTGCTCTTCACTCACAGCGAGCGGGTGGGACTTTGATCCCCCAACCTCCACCTATGGGTTCAGGGAAATGAAAAACTTGGGAAGCCCGTCTACCAATGCAGATGCAGGCAAAGAAGTTGCTGAGTACCTCCGCCTTCTCCATGTCTGTCATTACCAATTACTCAGATATAGAAACTCACTCTAAGAAATTAGCCACCTGTAATCACTTACACACTACTATTTTCACCTCTCAGTCTATTTTCACAAGTGTTAAAGGTGCATGGTGGCCCTCGGGGACTCCTCCTGTCGTCCCTGCAGCCCAAAGGGAGCTGTGTCCTCTCTTGTGCTCTTCCTCAAGGCTCTGTGCAGAAGGGATGCCACCTCTTGCAGAAGGGCTGGGGGACGGGAAAGAAGCACGCACACAACCCCTGAGAACTGGCAACAGAGTTCTTTATTGCTGGGACATCCTGCAGGTAAGCCTGAGGGATATCCAAGGTGTTTGGTGGCTCCAAGCTAATGCTTGGCATGGAGCCTGAGAGACCATGAGTAGGGAGCTGTCCAGGCACTACTGCACCGCTGTTGATGCTCTCAGAAGGCAGAGAGCAAAGACATGCTGTGGGAGTCCCAGGTCTGTTCTGGCTGTGGTGGATCCACTTCCATTGTCTCCTCTTTTGGTGGATCCAGCTCCATGGGCAGGAGGATGAGCCAGTCTTTGCCTGGGACTGCCCAAACAGGATGCCTTCGATTCGGCACGTTTTCTGGCCAGGGTGCTGCACCAGGGGGTCGACCTGTTCCACCCTGAGGTCCCACGCCACTGTTGGCTTGATTTTCACGCCTGCAGTGCCAATGATATTGCTTGTATGTGTCTGTGGGCTGAGCACCAGATGTCCCTCAAGCACTGCTGTATCTTGTGCTGCTGGTGCTCTCTCTCTGCCCACGACACGTCTCCTTGTCAGCTGCCTTCCTTCTTGGTGCTGCTCTGGACGGCATGGTTGTCCTTGCAAACCAAGCAGAGCCGCTTCTCGCCTTGCTGCTTCTAGTCTCCTAGTAGCTTGGCGAGTGGTGGGTCAGTGGCAGGGGGGCCTGTTTTATAGGGCCCACAATGCAGTGGTGGCCATTGTGACCTCAGCAAGCCTCTGTGATGAAGTGGCCCACACATGGCCAAAGGCAGCTGTGTTGGGAGACGTGGAGGAAGGAGGAGGGTTGGGAGGGCTGAGGGACCCCTTCCTGGGGCTGGCTCCCCCGGGCCATTTGGCATGCCTGAGAGAAAGGCAGCCCCTTGACTACAGGGACTGCCCTGCAGCTCCCGTGTTCCACACGATGTTTTCTAGCTCAGGCTCTAGCTTCTCATCAGTGTAACATAGAATCACAGAAATATTAAGGTTGGAAAACAGCTCCAAGATCATCTGGTCCAACCACCCCCCTACCACCAATGTCACCCAATAACACATGTCCCCAAGCACTCCATCCAAACTTTCCTTGAACACCCCCAGGGATGGTGACTCCACCACCTCCCTGGGCAACCCATTCCAGTGCCTGACTGCTCTTTCTTATCTATTATATATTATTAATATTATCTATAATCTATAACCTATTATTAATATTTTATTAATATTTATTAATTTAATTAATTTAATAAATATTAATATTTGATCTATTTTCTAAATATCTGTTTTCTAATATCCAACTGACATCATTGAGATTTACTGCTTCAAAAATGAAAATTAATTCTGCTTTATGTAGATACTTGAAAAATAAGTAAACCTGAGGGGAAAAAAATGAATGGTGTGTGAATTAGAAAATGCTATTGTAAATATCTCAGCTATAACTGAAGAACTAGAAAATAAGTTTGATAAATTTGCAAAACACTACTCTAGAATCAAATAGCATTAGATTTATTAAACTCATACGGAGGAGTGTGCACTGTAATTAATACTAGTTGCTGTATATATGTAGGTCAAATGGGACGAATTTGACTGATCTCAAAATTATCTGGGGAAACAAACAAACAAACAAACAACAACAACAACAACAAAAAACACAACAAGATCCTACACAGAGTAGCTCAAGATGACTATTCCTGGGGACTTGGAAACATTTAGGAGAAACCAACTTCATGGTTACCTGAATAGAATTGGCTCAAACAACTATTTGTTGGTATTGTAATAATAATGGCATTATATATCTGTCATCCCCTGTGACATCTGAAGAAGAATACGGCACCTTAATGTTGGAAAAACTCAAGAGTGCGGTATGTGAAGAGGTGCAAAAACAATAGGAGTAAGAAAAGAAGAGGGGAGAATTGTGAGAAACAAAGTTGTGTTTTTGCAGTAGAGAAATATTTTTCTTTATTCCAAGGTAGTTGTGTAGTCATAATAAGGAGAAATGCTAAGTAGGTAAGTGGACAGTAGAAAGCCTCACTGTTCCAAAATAAGGTAGAAGCTTGAGGAAAAGAGGATGAACAGTATGGGAACAGTAAAACAAAGATCACAAGTTCTCAAAATGTAAGAAAGGAGAAATTAAAGGGTTGAAAAAAAGAAAAATTGTACATATATGGTATAGAGGAGCATCGAGTAGCTTGTGAACCAGTAGTACTCAGCCAGTGAGGAAACAGGGGAGGTGATCAGGCATCGGGTAATAGGGAATAAAAGGTCATGATTTGTTTACTAAAATGCGCTCCTGAATGCCCGCCATTGAAATCACAAATAAAATAGCTTCACAGAAGATCCTGTCTGAAGAAAATTATTTGAGATTTTTCTCACACTGTCCAGCCCCACAGTATCTCTGCCTGTGCAGCCCGCCAACTCACGTCCCCAGGATTAACAAACCCTGACAGGTTACTGACAGCTCCTCTCCTTGCTGGGGATCTTGGTGCCCTTCATGTCCATCCTTTGACACCTGCCAGGGAACGAGTCAGACAGACTCCTGCAGGAAGCTGGGCCTATTCACGGCCTTCCAGGGGCAGGGGCAGGGCTGTGGTTATGCCCTTGAGAGCCAGCCAGCTGGCAGTAGGGCATAGAGAGCCAACTCATGTCTCCAGAGGTAACAAACTTCCCTCCTACCTGCTCTGTGGAAGCTTGCAGGTCTTGGTTTCTGCCCCTGCCGGGTTGCTGCCAGCTCCTCTCCTTGCTGGGGATCTCAGTGCCCCTCATGATCCTGGGGGAGCCTTTCCCCTCCCCAGGGCACGGAGAAACCAAGCTCTCCCCAAACTAATGTCACCTCCCCTTCAGCTACAGGAATGCTGCCTGCCCATGGCAAAGACACACAGCAAAAGCCCCAGACCAATCCCCAGAAGAAGCATGCCTGCCACAGCCACTGGGACAGCACGAGCTCCTTCACCAGGAGGAACATGGTTCATGACACCATAGTAATTTCAACTACTGCTAAACAATGCAGTGCTTCGCAAGCATCAGGCTTCCCTGTTTTTTCAGTGTGCTCACTGAGGAACGTAGTCACCAGCAAGGCAAGAAGCTGGGAGAGGACAGAGCTGGCACAACTGACCCAAAACGATGAAAGGGCTAGTCCATGCCATTTAATGTCTTGTTCAGTGAGACTGGTGTTTTAGTCTTTCCAAATCAGCCATTGCTTGGAGATTGCCTGAGCCTCGTGGTAGGTGCTGAGTGTCTGCCATCACGCCTTTTTTTTTTTTTTTTTTTTTTTTTTTTTTTCTTCCCAGTTTTCCTTCACTCAGCCATCAGGTTTTCTTGCATTTGCTCTTACCACTCACTCCCTCAGCCCGCTGTGGGGGGAAGAGGGAACGGCTCTGTGGGTGTCCATTCAGGCTCAGCCCCCTTCACCCCTTCGGAGCGAGGCGGGTGTTGGCGTCATGCTGAGCACAACTGGCAGTGCTGTGGCAGTGGGCAGGGTGGGGAGGGGTGGCATGCTGGCAGCAAAGGAGGAGTCGGGGGCTGCCCTGAGCCAGTCACAGTAGGGTCCAGCCAGCTCAGCAGCAGGCACCACCAAGCCACCACTCTGAATGGGCTGGCAGGTTTCCTCCTCCAGTGCTCAGGGAACGAATGCCTGAGCATGGCAATGGCACCTCCCAGTGCTCCTGAGAACCTCCTCACACCTCTGGGATCCCCTCAGTGCCCCCTCCCTGCCACCTCACCCAGTGTGGGCCCCCTCCACCCAGAGTGCCCTGTGCGGGTCGGGCTGGAGAGATGGAGGCCAGGAGGGCACCATAAGGTGAGCGGGTGGCCTGAGGAGGGCCTGGTGCTTGCCCTGGCGCTGTGGTGCCAGCCTGCCTCCAGCACCAGGGGCTGCACAGGCAAAAGGAGAATCACAGCGCCCGCTGAGGGGAAGGGGGCATTGCGGTGAGGACTTGTGGCCTCCAGTTAGCGACTGGCAGCAATGCCATCCTGGGACAAGATGGGGGGCACCTGGAGTGCCGAAAGGCTAAATGTCTTTTATGTGTGTGTTATAGCAGCGTTGTTTCCTTTAGTTATGTTTGGAGAACACTTGGGGTGAGAGTGAAAGTGAGGAATTTCTGTGTCAGGCAGAAATGGGCTGCTTGGAGAAAGCCTATGAAACAGTAGTGCTCTGCATCACATTAACTGATACATCCCACTGCTCAGTTTTTGGATTTGAATTCTTGTTTCTGGAATGTCCCCCAATATTCCTGCCCAATGGTATTTGTTTCCACTATCTTCCCATGAATCTGTACCCGACAGACAGACCTACACGTGAAATAGCTATGTCAGACCCAGACAGGATAAGGTCCTTTGCAGCAGAGAAGTGCAATCCGCAACCCCTGGCTAGAGGCTGACCGTGTAGTACTTGGGGAGAAACTTGTATTGGTGTGTACTCCCTGGGCTGTGTGTGGCAGCAGCCATTTAGTGTGCCTCTCGCCAGCCTCTGTGGAGGACTCAGTTGGAGGACAGGTTGATCATGAGCCAGCAGTGTGCCCTGGTGGCCAAGAGGGCCAATGGGATCCTGGCGTGCGTTAAAAGGAACGTGGCCAGCAGGTCAAGGGAAGTGATCCTCCCCCTCTACTCTGCCCTGGTCAGGCCTCACCTGGAGTACTGCGTCCAGTTCTGGGCTCCCCAGTACAAAAAAGACAGGGATCTCCTGGAAAGAGTCCAACGGAGGGCCACAAAGATGATCCAGGGCCTGGAGCATCTTTCCTATGAGGAAAGGCTGAGAGACCCGGGTCTGTTCAGCCTGGAGAAGACTGAGAGGGGATCTCATCAATGTGTAGAGATACCTGAGGAGTGGGAGACAGAAGGATGTAGCCAACCTCTTCTCAGTGGTTTGTGGGGATAGGACAAGGGGCAATGGCCATAAGATAGAGCACAGGAAGTTCGGCACCGACATGCGAAAGAACTTCTCCATGGTGAGGGTGACGGAGCACTGGAACAGGCTGCCTAGACAGCCTATGGAGTCTTCTCTGGAGATATTCAAGGCCTGTCTGGACGCCTACCTGGGCAGCCTGCTCTGAGAAACCTGCTTTGCAGGGGGCTTGGACCCGATGATCTTCCAAGGTCCCTTCCAACCCCTACAGTTCTGTGATTCTGTGATTCTGTGACTTGTTAGTGTTAAGTCAGAGGTTGGACTAGGTGATCTTGTAGGTCTCTTCCAACCTAAATGATTCTGTGATTCTCTGATTCTGTGATTCTGTGTCCTTGCTCTGCACAGAAGCACTCCTGTAGCTGAAGGGGAGGGGCCATCAGCTGGGAGAGAGCTTGGTTTCTCTGTGCCATGAGGAGGAGAAAGGCTCCCCTAAGAGCATGAGGGGCACTGTGTTCTTGCACAAGCCTTTGCACAAGACAAACTGTTTTATTTGGAACAGTAAAAACTTGCATCCCTCTCTTCAGTTGGTACAAGAACCTCAAGGATATTCTTAGTGTCTTAATTTTGTCTGCAAAATAGTATGTCCAGCTATTCATCAAATCCATTAATTTGATCTTAGTTAATTGGATTTCAATCCAATTAAATCCAATAAAATCCAATATAAACAAACAGTCCACTGTCTTGAAAAGTAGGTACAGCCTTGTTTTTCCAAACGTCTTATTATCTTGGCGACAGCAGAGGCCAACAGAGTTCACTGTTGTATTCAGTTCAGATTGTTTATCATTTGTTAATATGTTTTCAGGCCTAGGTAATTGAGTTGTATGAAGAGGAACTCTAGGAAGATTTGTATCTTTATCAGGATGCTGCTAATGCCGTATGTGCAGTTTGTTAAGTCACATAGAAGGAGTGAACATTTAAGAATGTCTGTGATCCAGCAATGCAATAACCTAGTAGAAAGGTGGAGACAGAGCCAAGCAGTATAGCAAAACAAAGTCAAGTTTCTCTAAAGTCGCCAGCTTGCTCTCTTGAAGGATTTTTATCATGTTTCAATTACCTTTTGTTAAATTTCTGGTATTTTGGAACTACTGATGAGACAAAAATGTCCTTGAAAATAATACAGATGTATACTCTGAAAAGGTTTTGTTTTACTAGTTAAGACCGACTACAGCAAAAGATAGTAAATGCAGACAGAAATTAAATACACAACTACAAGATTTGTACTCTGAGGCCCAAAATACTACAATAACTGTAAAAATGCTACCACTTTTCCCAAGCTGGGCACAATTGGGCTGTCAGACTGACTTATTGTAATTCTTTTGCACTAGAATAGAATAGTTCTGTTGGAAGGGTCCTTCAGAGATCATCTAGTCCGACTGTCTGAACTCTTCAGGACAAACCAAAAAGTTTATGTAAATTGATGAGGGCATTGTCCAAATGCCTTATGAACAGCTAGAGGCACAGGGCATCAACCGCACGGCTAGGAAGCCTGTCCCAGTGCCTGAGCACCCTCATGGCACAGAAGTGTTTCCTAACGCCCAGCCTGGCCCGCCCCTGGTGCAGCTCTGTGCCATGCCTGTGCGCCCTGCCATTGGTGACCAGGAACAGAGACTGGCACCCCCTGCTGCTTCCCCTCCTCAGGGAGCTGCAAGGAGCCATGGGGTCACCTCTCAGCCTCCTCTTCTCCAGGCTGGACAGCCTGAGTGTGCGCAGCCTCTCCTCTCGGGCATGACCTCCCAGTCTCCTGCCGGTCTCCTGCAGGCCCTGTTGCCCTCCTAGGATGCCTTCAAGTACCTGAACACCCTTTCTATGCTGTGGAGACTAGAACTGAATTCCATACCCTGGAATTAAATTAAATGAAACAGGTTTGAAACCCCCTGGTAAAATTCCAGCCTACAACCACGTTCAAGGGAAACTAACAAAGAAAATTCAGTGCTGCTTAAGCAAGTGCAATTTTTTTTTTTTTTTTTTCTTTGTGGCTCTATGCTGGACCATCTCTAGAAGTTCTACATTCCTCTTGTACTGGGGTGTCCAGAACTGCACACAATATTCCATGTGTGGCTTCACTAGAGCTAAGTAGAGGGGGAGGATCACCTCTCTCGACCTGCTGTCCACACTCCTCCTGATGCAGGCTAGGATCCCACTGGCCTTCTTGGCCCCATGGGCACACTGCTGGCTCATGGTTAACTTGTCCACCATTACCCCAAGGTCCTTCTCCGTAGAGATTTCTCCAGCAGGTTAGCCCCCAACCTGTACTGGTACTTGGGGTTATTCCTCCCCAGGTGCAGGACCCTGTACTTGCTCTTGTTGAACCTCATGAGGTTCCTCTCTGCCCGACTCTCCAGCCTGTCCAGGTCCCTCTGAATGGCCACAAAAGGTGTGTCAGCCACTCCACCAACCTTTGTATTGTCTGCAAAGTTGCTGCAGGTGCACTCTGTCCCTTCATCCACCCCATGCTTCCGGCGCTTGCCCAGGAGGATGTTATGGGAGACAGTGTCAAAAGCCTTGCTGAAGTCAAGGTAGACAACGTCTACCTTGCTCTCCTCTCATTCATCCAACTAGTTGTCTCATCATAGAAGGCTATCAGATTGGTTAAACTCTACTTCCCCTTGATGAATCCATGTTGATTGCTCCTGATCTTTTCCTCTATGTGCTTAGAAGTAGCCTCAAGGATGAGCTGTTCCATCACCTTTACAGGGATGGAGGTGAGGCTGACTGGCCTGTAGTTTACTGGGTCTTCCTTCTTCGTCTTCTTGAAGACTGGAGTAATGTTGGCTTTTTTCCAGTCCACAGGCACCTCTCCTGTTCTCCAAGACCTTTGAAGATGATAGAGAATGGCTTAGCAATAACGCCTGCCAGTTCCTTCAGCACCCTTGGGTGCATCCCATCGAGGCCCATAGAGTTGTGGGTGTCTAGCTTGCCTAAATAACCTCTAACCTAATCCTCTTCAACCAGGGGGAAATCTTCCTCTATCTCCAGGTTTTCTCTCTTGTTTCCAGTAGTAAATGAGGGCTAGCCTTAGCAGTGAAGACTGAAGCAAAGAAGGCATTCAGTAATTCTGCCTCCTCTGTATCCGTCTCCTCTGTACCGCCATCACCAAGGCACTCACCTCATTTAGCAGCACACCCACATTTTCCTTAGTCTTCCTTTTGCAACTGATGTATTTGAAGAAGCTCTTGTTATCCTTGATGTCTCTTGCTAAATTTAATTCTAAGCAGGCATTAGCCTTCCTCATTGCATCCCTGCATTCTCTGACAGTGTTCCTATATTCCACCCATGTGGTCTGTCCCTTCTTCCACAGCATGTATGCTTTCTTCTTCTGTTTAAGTTTTCCCAAGAGCTCAATGCCCATCCACACAGGTCTCCTGCCCCCCTTGCTCGTCTTCTTTCTTGTAGGGATGCACCGATCTTGAGCTTGGAGGAACTGCGTGCATTTATGTAGAGGCATTTGAGTTGGGCTCGCAATGCATCTGCCTTTCTGGATGGGGCAACTATAACTCATCCCGGTGGGCCTGCAGCAGCTCTCCTGTTAAGCTCTGTTTCCTCTCTAGGCTCTGGGCATCTTTTGCTGGCTCTGGTGTTCAGCTGGAGTGAGTGGGATGGCATGTCATCCCATGCCTTATCGCTAGCATCCCTGATTATATCCCCCTCCGCCATCAAATCTTGTTTAAGGCCCCATCAATAAGCCTTGCCAGCTCACGACCAAGAACCCTCTTCCCTCTCTGGCAAAGATGAATCCCATCCGATACCAGCAAGCCTGGTGTCATGTAAGGCTTCCTATTGCCTAAGAACCTGAAATTTTGGCGATGACACCAGGCACAAAGCCACATGTTAATGGATGATATCCTTTTGTTCCTGTCGCTGTCATTGCTGGGGAGAATGAAGAAAATGACTTGCGCACCTGAGTTCTTGATCATCTGTCCCAATTCCTTGAAGTCCCTTTTGATTGCCCTCGGGCTATGCTTTGCCATTTCTCCTCGCAGATGGGTAATGCTCTGAGGATCAAACCAAGCCAGGAAGTCTCCTGGTGACATCTGTAACCCAGGCTCCATGAAGGCAGCAGACTTCCCTTAGAGGATGGTCCTTCTGTATATTGGACCCTCTGTTCGCCTTACCATGGAATTACCACAACTAAACCCCACCTTTTCTTCCTCCTGCCTGCGGTTGTGATACAGGGGTTAGCCTTTCTGACCCCGGCAGTATCTCTGGTGGAGAGGGATCATTGCTTTCTCCATCCATCAAATGGAGAAATGGAGCTTTTCTCCATCCATCTCGGAGCAGAAACCCCCCTTCCTGCCGTGATCCCCCGCTCCGCTGCAGAACGCATCTGCCCCACAGCTGATCGCTTGGTCATAAAATGATCGTAATCATTTTAGCATTCTTATACTCAACCAAGCTATTAGCTACAATCTAATGTTTGCAGTACTTAACCATTGCAGAGAGAGAGTTGTGATACGGATATTTAGGTGAACCCACGTCTAAAAACAGCTGGTACAAAAATGTTTTAATGCCAAGAAAATCTCTCTTGAGTGGAAAAAGGCTTAATGGAAGTCAACTACGGTGAGCAGCCATTTCCTTGTCTGAGATGCATCTATTCTTTGGTTTCAGCATGAAAATTCTACCTTTTTTACTTTTTAAAGAGCATTAGAAAACCATGTTTTCTATAACATGAATAAAAAAATATTTTTCTACAACCTTTTCAAGAATTTCTGTTCTATATAGCAAATTAAGGATTAAAAGAAGGAATGGGGAGGCAGAAGTTAATATGCTAAAAGCTAAATGTCATAGTTGTGTTGGTATTATTTTAAAATAGAAAAAACATTAGATATGATGCTTCAGAACACTAGGAAGACATATCAACAGTGCAGTTTTCCAGTTACCTGGATAGCAGAAGATGAGACCTGGAACCAAACAGTGCACTGCTGCAAACACATTTACAGAAGTCAGAGGTTCTAGCAGACTAATGCTGTTCAGAAGAAAAATACGATACGCAAGATTTCTCTAGAATATATCCTTTATTATTTGCAATCTGTGTAAATTTTAATACATGATTGAATTTCTACATCATTTTCTCAGTTTCAGCACATCCTGGTCTTTTCCAACCAACCTAGTCAATTGCACCTTTATTATGTACAGTCAGAATTTATGAAATATTGCATATACATCTACGAACTTAGAAAAACAACACGCAAGGTAAATTGTTGCCATTAAACTGATAAAAAAGTTAGGTAAAAGAGCCAATCCCCCTTTAGCGTGTTATGATTTTGCACAAGTATCGGATGTCAAAATGCACAATTTTAAATGCTTCTTGTTAAAGGCACTTACTGTTCTTTAAATACACTTTCAAATGTAGTTCCATTGCATCAAAATTGTATCTCCTGGATCATACTTTCATAACACAGCAGAACAGCCCCAAAAGGCAGCATTAATAAAAGGAAAAAAGAAAAGGTTTTCATTGTGTTAAAATATTAAAATACTAAGAATTAACACAAACTTTTAAACAGGATTTGGTCCTTGTAAAACAGGCAACAGCATTTAGGCAATAGTGATTTCTTTTCTTAGATGCTAACAAAATAATATCCCCAAAAAATGAAGTCTTCCAGTTTCAGCGTATGGATATATCTAAGTTGTGTAGCATACCTACTAATTATCCCCAACAAAAATATAGCTTCTCAAGACTAACTATTGCTCCGCTTTGGCTGTGAAAGAAGATAACCTCAAAACAGCATTATACTTCACATACTAGAAAGCCTACAATTCTGTGTCTCTGTATCTGGATGGCTGTCCATAATACCCCTTTTTAGAGTGGTCTGATAGCTGCCGGCGGTACTCTTCCTCTTCCTCTGCATCGCTGCCACAACTGCCACGATTCTCTAGGTAAGGTCTGGCAGGAGGTTTCTGTGGTTCTGGAGGTCGGCAGCTAACACAGCAAGACAAGGGAAAAAGACAGAGAGTGTTTACTTCTATTCTGAAAAGCTGAAAAAAAAAATTATATCCAATATTGATTTTACAGCCACATGCAACTTAGAAAGGCATGTGGAGCAAATGAAGCCCCTCCTAGCCCTTTTTACAACATCATTCGCATGGCCATGGTAAACCTCCACAGAGATATCTTATTTTCAGCAAGCCAGAGCTTCATGTTCTGATTTAATCCACTCAACATGCCTGGAAGAATGACAAATTTAAAAGTATTAACTGCTCCACCCCTCACCCACCCTGTTCAAGAGCTTTACTGTGCTTTATTCCCTGAGCACAGAGGTTTTCAAGCTCCTGCTGCTACCCCAACTGACAATTTCCTCACATATTTTTGCAACATTCTTTCTATGCCTGTTTCCTTTTTATGCATCTTCAGTCTCCTGTCACAAGGTCTGAAGACTCCTTGTGTAACATTTCTTAACTTGACAGACTTCTCTCCTCATTCAAGGTTCTTACTAGGGCTCTTATACTTAAAAAATAAGCAGAAATAACCTATATGTTTGCTATTTATACATTGTGATGCTACCCATCTGACACTGAGCAGATATACATAGATAAGATCTGCCAAGGAAGGGCATTTCCCGAGCTTCAAAAGCCATGATTTTTGCAATTCCATGCTGTACATAAATAAGATGCTGCCCTCTTTCCATACTGCCTCTGTGCTCAGACACTTCTTCAAGGTCAGCCTTGTTGCCAACATGGCAACAGCACCGATTTCTGTAAATAATCAAATAACTCTGGATGTGCAGTTAAAGGTGACTTTTTACTACTTCTTTAAAAACTTGTAAACCTACGTAAGAAGTATGCTGTTTTGAATCCAGCAACAAAACCTGTAATTAGTACTTTGTATTCAGTTTTTGCATTGTGAAGTATATACTGTGACATCAAAGGATTTGACTCTAAAAAGTCCCACTTCTATTGGTTATAACTAAGAAGCAAGAGAAACTCAGAGCTCTGCAGAGCAGAAAACAAAATCAATCACAGTGTATTAGCTCCTCTGTAGGTGACTACCCAGGGGCAAACTGACACCATGATCAGCCAATCCAGAACTCACTCTCCAAGTTTCATGAGACTCCAGTCAGATTCAAAAAGGAAAGTTCTCTCCTCAGCTGTACCTAGATGAGTGACTTCAGCAAAGTTTCATCCTTGGTTTCCTTACCCTCACAATAAATCTGCAGTTGACTAAGCACTTAGGTAATAAAGTGTTAATTAATTAGTGTTTCTTCCTACGTAATTCAAATACTATGAAGAAACTAAAAAAAAAATCCTGAAAACAAAAAGTTCATTGAAGTTTTGTCCCACCTATACAGTCATCTTGGAGGCACCACAACAAAGCAATATACCAAAGTAGGATTGTTTATTTATGAAAAAAACTGGCAAGATCAGTTCCTTCTTGCTGGTGAAGTAAACAATTTAGACAGAATACTTTAAATTGGATATACCTTACCTCATGGGCTGGGGCCAGTTCTGTTCTGACTTCTGTGTTTTGACAGGGACAGCGTAAATATCCGGGTGCTTCTGGGCTATTTCAAGCTTTAAAAAAAAGTTGGAGAAAATAACTGTTCTTTTTCAATCTATCCATTAAGGAATCCTAGACTGTAGATCTAAGCAGGTCACAGCTACATCTGAAACAATTAAAGCACAAACTGAAAACTATTCTTTTTCATATTCCTACAGTTGCATGATCTTTTGCTAGAGTATTAATTAAAACTACATGTGAAAATGATGGAGTGCCAAGAGCAGGAGGGTTTTTAACAGACAGCTTGCTATAGCTACAATAATAAGCCTAAAAAGATATAGCCTCTTTTTAAATCCAAATCTTTATATTCTGTGAACGAAATGATACTTCCAGTTGTGCAGGTTACCACACTTCTCCCCCCAGAATGAACACAATGCAAGGGCAAGATTTTCATTTTCAGGATGCAGGCTGTTTTGTATGCTGGAAAGTACAGCAAGGGGAGAATGTGTATCTTCATACCCTGGCATTCTGGGCCTCTTGTAGCTCTTGCATTCTTTGCATCCTTGCCTTATGGTCCATCTCCTCAAATATTTTGACTTTCCTCAGCACAGATTTTGGAGTATTTTCTTGTTCATTTCCTTCCTCTTCCACCTTTTCCTCCTCTTCCTCTGCAGCTGGGACTGCTGGCTGAGTGTTTCTCAGGATAGGCCGTCCAAAAGCAGGTTTCACAGAAACAGGTGGTGGTGCTGCTTTAGCTGATGCAGTTGAAGTCTCACTGCTGGCATTGATGCTACTTGTCCTGGAGTCAGAGTTTTTGGGGAAGTCATATTGATCCTCTTTGTTTTGTAACTTCCCCTAGAAGTATTAAAAATGCAAACTATGTTTACAATAGCAATTTCATGATTTTTTATTTCAAACAAAGGCTTAAATCTGAAATTAATAATTTCCTTTATGTATTTAGCAGGGTCAATTTTCATCCAAAGTAACACTTGAAAATGTACTTGAACTGCTGCAATATTTTGGCCATACATTCATAAACTACACATCACCCTACAGAAGAGTAGCACATTTAGATTTGTTTGTACAGTTCTATGAAGATCACCAGAACTATAACATGTCATGGGGAACAACACAGAGACTATGGACCTCCCAGGTGATTTGTCCATACTGCCTAATGCAGAATACCATTTCCTGGAGTTTAGGAGTGCACAGAGCCAAGCCTATTTTCTATCGCACCATTATTTTCCATACATGTGTCCGACTCTGCCCAGTCTCCATTGTCAAAGCACACTGAATGTATTTTGAATGCAGACTGCAAGGGCACCTGCCCTCATAAAGAAAAGACTTTGGGGTAAGGAGAAATCAGGAGCTGAAGGAGTAGAATTTGGACTCCAAGCACTGTCTTTTTTTTTCCATGTATCATTTTGGAGCAAGGTTTGCATAGCCTGTTAATAATCTCCAGTGATGGAGACTGATTTCAGAGATGGTAGATTCTAATTTTGCACTCCATAATAATGGCCATCAGATATACTTTTCCTGATGATTAGCTTAGATTTGTTTTTGCTGTTCTAAAAAAGTGCCTTTCAATTAATTAGCATAAACAAAGAGGAGTATAGTTCCTTTTCCAAATAGAGATCACATGTATTTGAAGACAACTGTAATCCCTTTTCTTTCTCCTAGGCTCTGCAACCCTTTCCTTCATTCTCTCTCTCTCTCCAGACTTTTCTTGTTTTCTAGAATCTGATCATTCTCCTTGCTTTTCCTAATGTGCCACCCTGGAGTTTCTCCAGAAAGCAAACTCTGTATTCAGATCTGTTTCTACAAATTTACCTTAGGTGGTTCTGGCTTGAATGCTGGAGGTGGACTAGGTTCTCTAAGGATCTCTCTGCTACCAGCTTTCCTCAGCTGAGCTCTTGGTTCCGAGCTTAGTTTCCTTATGTTCTATAGAAGAAAATAAGAAAATAAGGGGTAAAATCACAGTAGTATCCAGTATTCAACCATTTTTGGTCTCTCTGAAGTTTACTATTTTGGGAACGGTAACTGAGAGTCAGATGACTGACAACAATCTGATCTCAATCACTGCAGATATAATTGCCAAGTTCAAGGTGATGAGATATCATCAGGAAACCTATACAGTTAGGCAGAAAAGCGGATCTATTATTACTTTTGCTCTACACTAGGCACTTCTGAAACACTACTACATAATCCTGCAGTTTAAAGAAACTGCAAGAGAAACCTCCTTTTTATTTCTATGCCATATGTACTGGGCTTTCATGAAGTCCAAAACCAAGCCTTGTTGAAAATCCAGGCATCTTACCTCCTCATGATGCGCAGGTTCAGAGGACTGGTTAACAGATGAAATCCTTGGTTCATCCAAGGTTTCATCCAGTTCATTGTCGGTGTATGCACCTCCTTCACCATCTGTATCTTCTAAGTCGCTGATCAACCGACTATCACAACTCAAATAGTCAGCACCCATGGCAGTAAGGTAAGACATGCGATCATCTGCATCATCTTCCATGCCATCCATCTACAGAAAAGTCATTAAGAATTAAGGAATAAAGACTAAAGAAGTAAGAATTAGAGTCTAGTTAGGTCTCAACGTCATGCTAAACAGCTCCTTAAAAATAATCTTGCAAAACCAAAAGAAATCTTAATGTAGAATCTTAAAGGAAAGACCTGTGAAAGTCCTCTTTGCCACTTTCCCTTAGCCACAACATTAGTGATGAAAGCTCCAAATTATAACAGAAAGAACAATAATAGATCATTTTTGGTTACAGATATTAACCCACTCCTTGTCCAGCGTAGGCAAACAAAAATTTGAAAAAAAATTCCCTCAAGAAATTATCCTGAGACACCTGTATTGCTTAGTGTGGACAGTCTGCTTACCTTTCCTTCTGATACCCATACTGCTTCACCTTGCTGTTGCTGAATTGTGTCTTTCAGACTACCATACCAGCTGTCATTGGCTGAATTCAAATTGATGGTGGCTGTAAAAGTTGAATGAAAAAGTATTTATACGCAGCAAATGCAATGTGATAATTTATTTGGTCTTTTCTGTTTAACTTTTTGTTTTAGTAAGGTGAGAGTGTTAAACAGATACTTCATTTAGATCACTGACTTAAAGTATTTTTATTTTATTGTTTGTCCACACCCCAAGCTTATTAACTGACTTACTCATCACCTTTGAATGACAGTATGCTGATTCTCAATTTCTTTTGTTATAATTTGGCAAAACAAGGAACTCTGAGAAGTCAAAGAAGAGATTGCTCATGACTGTACTTTCACACCCATTTAGTTCCAGCCCACATATGAGTTAATATACAGAGCAGTAACTGGATGTCTGAGACTTACACAGTTGCATCCACTACTCTCTTGGTTTGACACACATTCTTCCTTACCTGTGAAGAGGTGGGAACAAGTTTTCTTCAGCTTGTTTGCTTGCTCATAGAGCTTCCTTGAGCTCTTGTTAGATGTGGAACATAGCCTTTGTCTCATGATTTTCACACCCTGCTTACTGTCTGGGTTAAAGAAGACTACAATTGGAAACCACTGGGTATAATTTAGGAGATCCACTGCTTTAGGAGTCACATCCAAGAGAGCATGTTTATCCTGCAAACAAGAAAGCTCAGTCAGTGTTCTGCCTGTGGGGAGCAAAAATTGAATGGAACATGGCACCCTAGGAAAACCGGGATGCTTTCCTCTACATGAGGCCATAAAATGTTGGATTTTTTCCCACAGTTAGATTACATTCAGAAGCCACAGCAGGCAACCTTTTCCCTTCAGCTCCATTTTTCTGAACAACTTTTGCCTGAATGTCCACATTCTTATGTTAATTAACTAAATCTCCAGTTAAGTTAAACGTACATATTCTACCATATATATATATATTAAAATAAGTTGTGATTTTAACTAGCTTTTCTCTTTTCCTGTCCATACCACAGCTTCCACTGCCACAACTCTCCCGGGTACTAACTGTGGAGTTTTACCTACACTTACTAATTGAGGTAAATCTCACTTTTTTTCTTTATATATATATATATTCATTCTCAGCTACTTCTAGTGTCAAGATGAATGGGGCGTGTGCTGCAGTAGGGCCTGAGCTCTGAACAGATTTCTGTGAGACATTTTAACCCCTTTGGTACTGCTTTTATTGGGCTCACAGCAATAAGCAGCAGAGTACATTCCTTAGCCTTCTTTTTAAAGTGCTTTGATTACAACCTACCTATTTGATCTCTAAACAGTATTATTAAAACAGTCAGTGCAGTCCCAGTAGATGTCACTTTGCTTCACAGTTACCACTGTATGAATTGAATGGGAAGTGACTGATAGCTATACAAAGTGCTACATTTCTTATGGCAGTAAGGGCAAGTAAAGCACTGCATGACAATAAGGCTACCCTGGCAAATTCAGGAAGCATACAGTACAAAGTAGATGTGCCTCTGCTCAAATTTAGAAAGGACTGAAATAGGAGAATTTAATTTCTAGTTTCAGGTTCAGCTTCTCATTTAGAGGACAGCTATCAGAATCATAGAAATTCTTCTTGAACACATTTCAAGACAGCCCTAACATTAAGCCAATTCTACTTATCACAGAAGTAGGTGTAGTGAAGATTTGAGGACTCTCAAGTTTTAGGAGCAAACAAATCAAACAACATGCCTTTAGGTATATGCAATTTTCAAAGAGAAACACTCTACCTGTTCAATGATTTGCCTCACAGTGTTCAAACGCACTACCCCAGTTGACTTCTCTGAACCTGCATCTCTGGGCTCCGTCTCTGCAAAGACAACATTTTAGTTCATCTATAATAGCAGGGAGGCTA
This sequence comes from Nettapus auritus, assembly GCA_011076525.1. Lineage (NCBI taxonomy): Eukaryota > Metazoa > Chordata > Aves > Anseriformes > Anatidae > Nettapus > Nettapus auritus. The sequence goes on from CM021797.1 coordinate 36,007,341, forward strand.
TTATTATCAAGTTACCCATTCTCTCATTTAAGGATGATGAGGAAGCTAGGAGGAGAGCTTACTTGCTGTCTGGTATAGGTGAGGCAAGTCATTTGACAACTTCTCCATAGCAACATCCGCAATAGGGCCAAATATCACAACAGGTCTCTTAAAACCAGCTGAAAGAAAAATATTTGGAGAAAAGATAAGCCTGGTAAGATTGGTTTCATACCTACACATAAAGCAGCAAAAAAAAGATCTTCAGCTAGTACACAAGGTTAGGAATTCATTGAAGATACCACTAATAACATTTAACAGCTTTTATTTCTTTGAAGTTTGTGCAACAGGATAGAAAGCTATCAGCTGAGAAAGTATATTTTAACAACATTTTTATTCCTCCTAATGATGACAGTTTGAGAGGATTCTACATTCTACAAATACAGTGTATCTTCAGCTACCTTTCCATTCAGCAAAATAGCGTGAACATTGACCTAGTGGGATTTGTGTGAATAAAGACACAAATGCTAAATCAGCTGTAGAGTAGCCTAAAGAAGCAGGCTAGAAGAAATGTATAGTTCTGTTATGTTTATGTCAAAACAACTGTAAGCATAATCCTTACAAATTAGTGGGTGAGTGCCATTCATTACTCAGTCTTCATCATGACATCTGTGAGTTTCTTTAAAATATTTTTTGCTTTTTTTTTTTTTTTTTTTTTGTTTGTTTTTTTTTTTTTTTTTTTTTTTTTTTCCCCACAATACTATCATGTGCAAATATCCAGGAAATTATCTCGACTTGCTCAACATCACCAGCAATATAGCTAATTTAGAATGAGAGCATCCAGAAGAGATGGATGACATCAACCTTAATGACATCCGGACAATCTACTAAAGATACTTGGCTTTTACTTTCTCTCAAGATACTGTTAAGTGGTGCTTATGAGCAAGGAAAAGATGGTGATTCATCTCAGGCACATAGATGGTACTTTCCAAGCTAGACACACAGAAGCTGAGGAAACAACAACAACAAAAAAACCTGCTTGTTCCTTCCCTTATTTTAAACCTTTAAATTAGCATGTGCAATTTAGAGGCAAAGGAGAACAGCAGTTTAGAAAACCTAGAAAGCTTTCTTCTTAATGTAGTACATCCAGAAATATGCAGTTTGATAAGAACATTATCCCTTTCTGTGGTTCAAATCTAACACTTAAACCTAAGTTGTTCCAAATCACTTACTTAGCTAAGCAGACATTTGGACACTAAAACAGCCAGCAATAAATAGGCACCTGGTTCAGAGCAGTCTTACTTACCCTCACGCAACTGAACTCGCTCATAAGCTGGGAATTTTGTGCTCACGGATACAATAGCTGTCAGATCTTCACGACTCTTCCTCAGATTCTTTTTCACTCCAGATCGCTGGCCACGTGTTCTCCAGAAGTCTGCCCTGTCACTTGAGCCATCTTTTTGAGCATTTTGAACACTGGCCATCTGCTCAGCTCTGACAGAGAAAGCACAGAGCTCATTTGTATGGATCTTGTCAAAAAGGGCAAAGGATCTTACACTGTAGAGCTGGGCTTTGAACTTGCAACTGGTAATTTGCCAGCCATGAACAGGAAGTAGAAAATTACAGGAATTCAGGTTCTTTTGCCTTGGAACAAACCCAGTTAGAGTCAAAATGATGATCTGATTTGCCACAGCTACAAGATTGCTGGATCGGCTCACAGGTCTTAAACTGAAAACTCACACAAGTATAAATAAAATACTGGAACAGTACTGGGCTGTTGAGAAATTGATGGCCTAAAAAGTTACTGCCATTATTCTCTTCTCCATTAGACCTCTTAAGTCAAGTCACTACAGCACAGAAATAAAGGCTGGTTTGGTAAGACCAATTACCAGCAAGGACAAAATTTACTACCCAGGAAAGGGGCAGAGGAATCTCATAAGAAGCGTATTTCAGGAAATGTCATGAACTTCTGTATG
>CM021797.1:36009692-36065318 GCA_011076525.1 Nettapus auritus
TGCAATACATTCTTGAAACATTTACCATAAGAATTAACAAAAGAAGTTCAAGCACTAGAAGTTCTTTTAAGAGATTAATTATCAGAGTATCTGTGCAAATACAGTAGTGAGAGCTTTTTTTTTTTTAAAAAAAAGGATCCTCTACCCATTTTGTAGAAGAGGAATTGAAGCCATTAATGCCCAAAGATTTATGGCTGAATCAGGAGCTCTAGGCCAGTGTTGCAAAGATCCAGCCCACTGTGCAGGCAGCACAGTCCTCTCATCTTCTCCTCACATAATACACATAATACCATGGTTCTAAATCTACAGTTTTGCAGGCACAACTATTGTGAAAATAAAGACAGAACAAGTTCTTCGTTCTTGCAAGGAGGGAAAAAAAAAGAGGTATGACATAGGAAGCAAAAATATTTTGTAAAAATATTCACAAAATTATTACTTGACACTAACAATGACAGACGTTAACCATGACAGAATGTTTACTTACCTGCTCTTATTTGGAATGAGGCCCTTTTCAAGTTCATTTCCAATTCTCACAGCTAGCCAGTTTCCCAGTTTGCCATCATACAGTGTATCAACTACTCTAAAGATCTCCCCTCTGGTGAAAGCTAAGCTCTGTGGTGACTCTTTATCACACTCAAAGTGGCTTCTGATGAAGAACGAGTCTCCTCTGCCACAAGCCATGATGTCTCTGTAGACTAAAACAATAACTCAATTTAGTTTATGATTTTTACACTTGAAAGATTAATCAGTTGTTCCAGAGAAGAGCTTTGAATTTCTTCGACTCCAAACAAAAATATGCAAAAATCAGCCTCCATATCCATTTTTCTTCATGAATATTACCAAAAATGTTCTATATTTGTACACATATAGCCCTTATAGAAGAAGGGAAGCGTGAACTTGTGCCGTGACAGAGCAAAAGGCAGCTAGAGTACTTCAGTATTACAGCAGGCTATGTCTCCAAATAGGAAAGCAAGAGGTACTGCTTGTTCCTTAGCCACTTATCAAATTGTCCATTTGCTGCTGCCTGTGAATACCTTATGGCTGCCAAGGCACAGCTGAAAAGGAATGTAAACAGCAGATCTCCGGCCAGCTGCTACATGCAGAAAAGCAGAAGGAATAAGCAGTATGTTTACAGGATTAAAAAGAGATGCTACTTGCTAATAACAAAAAAGGTAGAGAAATACCCTGATAAACATATCACATAGGCATCTGGCATCTCTATGACTCTTGTGGTATCGAAGACAGCTATCTCCTAAACTTTTGAAAAGGAGGGTAACTAAAATGCTACCAAGAATAAGCAACAGAGAATTTATTTGTGGTTTCAGTGACAAAACAGTGCTTAACATCCTCCTGATGACTGCAGAAGCTTTATGGATATACACACTTTTTGTTCAAAGCACTTACCTTCATATTTGCTTTGAGCCAGAATTGTCACTGTTTCACCTTTGGGAATTTCTAAGAGGTACAAAACAGCATCTTCCCGAACAATGCCTCTGAAGTCTTGAGTGTTTACCTATGTATAAAAGAAGAAAATAACATCTGAAAAAAAACCAACAATTTAACAACACCCAAAACTTTGCTTCACTTAAAAAATCTTAAATATTATCTTCCTTTATTTTATATATACACACACACACTATATATAAATATTTTCATAAAGTCAATATAGATATTTTATCCAGCCATTCACAGTAATCTTTCTGAAATAACAATGTCCTGGACATCCAGAAACTGCTAGACTGTTTCTTTTACTTGAACAGTCTCCATAAGGCCTTTAAAATAAAGGCTATCAAAAGAGAAAACAAGCAGAAGAGAAAATTTGATTCGCCTCCTATTTGAGTATTAAAAAAAAAAAAAAAAAAAAAGAGGACAAAATGGCATAGAAAAATAATTCAGAAACTGGGAAAATTAAATTGCTGTTACCCAGGAAAAATAGAGAAAGATTAAAAAGAATACTGGCCTCATTTTTTCCCTCCAAGACTGGGAAGGAAAATTTATTCTCTTCCATCTTGTGACTTTTTTTTTGGATTAATATTTCTTCTACCTCCCCCTTCCACAGAAGCTTACACAAATCAATACTTGATATTTGAGTTGTCCTTCAAAAGCTGACTTCAGTGAAATCTCTCTACCACACATACACATATCAAGAAATAACTTGCCTGAGAACATAATTTCTTCTGTATTTCCACTAAGAAGCACACCAGAAGAATACAAAAGTGGTCTGAATTTCAGGGACACATACTCATACCTTAAGAATCTGATCTCCTTCCTGCAGTCCTTCCTGATCGGCTGAGGTCCCTTCTTGAATTCCAGCAATAAATATCCCAACATCATTTCCACCAGCCAGTCGTAGACCCACACTGTCCCCTTTCTTGAATCTCACCATTTTTGTATTAGGACTACAAGAATTACAAGCCAGAAAAAGTAAGTAAGGCCAGATGTTAGGCATATGATAATACTAGGTTGTCAAGAGCAAAAAATTGCAACTGTTTCAACAAAATCCTATTAGTAATATTCTTATCCCCTTTCTCTCACTAGATAGGCTACATTTACTCAGGTAATTCTTCAGAGAACAGAAAGCAGAGAACTTGCATTTTTCAGAGTGGAAACTTAACTAGGAAGAGAGACCAGGTGACACACACAGACTTGACAGAGCAAGAAAATGATTCTTGGTTCCTGAAGTCCTGAAATCATTCCCAGCCTATTAGATCTTCTCTCAGCTGAGCAGCTTGGTTTTGTTTGTTTGGTTTTATTTTGGTTTTGTTTGTGAAAACAGCCTGAGTTATGAGTAATCACAAACAGTTTTTTCCTCTAAGCATCTGAGAAATGTCATACAAATTTACACCTATTTTCTTTGCAGTTTAACGTTTATTAGATTACATGGAACTCTTCAAGTTTTCTTGTACTGAGAAATACTTCCAAGTATATTCTACTGCTGTGTTAACAATCATACCTCTCATATTCCAGAGTGGAAGAGGTTACTGAACAAGGTTCAGTGTTTTTCCTGTCAGAAAAGCTGTATGCCTAAGTGACCTTCCAACACAGAGGATAGTACTTATCTGTCAGCCTTTCTCAGTAATACCCTAAGCCTGTATTATAAATTCCCCTTCACCTAAAATAATCACTTGATTAATTTGTACATCAATGACAACACATGCAAGGTCCAACCTCAGGAAAGATCTGAGTAGAGAATCTATTTGATAAAAAATCTTCAAGCTACACAATCTTTAGACTTTCCCTTACAATCCTAGTATTCCTCTACCTTTAATTTCTGTATTTGGAAACTCTCAAAGAAAACATATAGGTTGATTTCATATCAATACAGTGCATAACTTTTAGTATCTTAACTCTTACGGAATCAACAGTACCAGGTTGCATTTACCCACTTTTAAAAACCGTCACATATGCACACCCCTTGCGAGCCGTATTTTGTTCATTTAGAGCAGAGATTAGAACTGCAGTATGGACTGCACAGGCTTGTGCAGAAATGCAAATTTCTGTACACAAGTTTCCAGCTTTTACAGAAACACATCTATGCTTGGCCTTCTCTTGCAACAGACTTGTTTCCAAATTAAATAGAGGACATTCTCTTTTTATATTAGTATTAAGAGAAAGAGGAGCATTGTCTTTTGTGCATGTATAAAATAATGAAGAGGTGTAAAATTCTTTTTATGCATGCCATAACATTGCACAGGTTAGACTGGACCTTTACTCAAAACAGGTTGTGCAGGGCCTTGGTCAAATAAGCTTCTGAGTATCTCTGGTGGTGGAGATACCACAACATACATGGGATAGCTGTTCCAGGGGTTAACCACCTCATAATAAAAAGATTCCCCTGTTATATCAGGCCAGAATTTCCAATGTTCCAACTTGGGTCTGTTGCTCTTCACTCTACCACTTTGTCCCTCTGAGAAGAGTCTGGCTCTGCTTTTTTCTACACCTATTCATTATGTAGTTGCAGGCAGTCAGCTTTGCCTTCTGTTCTCTTTTCTCCAGGCTTAACAACCCCTGTTCCCTTAGTCTCTTCTCATATGTCATACGCTGAAGCCACTGACTCTTGTGATAGCCCACAGGTAGACTCTCTCCAGTGTGTCCATGTCTTTCTTGGCCTGGGGAGCCCCAAAATGGACAGAGTACTCCTAATGCTATCTAGTAAATGCAAAGTAGAGAAGAATAAAAGCATACCATTTTGTCAGTTCCTCTGCAAGCACAAAAGCACAGCGTATTTCTATGCCTTCCAAGTACAAGGCAAGTCTACACAGAAAATTCTAAAATGAAATTAATCCCAAGTACTGTCGGTTAGAAGGTACATCATCTCGTCTCAGCATTAAACTATGAAGGGAGCATCACTCCAAATGGGCAAAAAAGTCCAAACATACACAACCAAGAAACAGGTGCAGGTCATGAAGAACACTGAGTGCAAAAGAACACAGCAAGTGCCTCCTTACCCATATATTGCTTCATCTTCAGGGCTGGGTTTGAGAATTGTTCTTGCAACTGGTTTGGGTTGAGACACTGTATATAAAAAAAGCCAATGGAATTTATTAAGCTATTAAAAACAAGTTATAGCAGGAATTTTTAGTGATAAGATGGCAATCAATCTCCCCATGCCAAAGATCCAAAGATTAATACAGATTTTAATGTAAAGCTTTTTTTTTTTTTTTTTTTTTTTCCCTAGAATTATTTTACTTTCCACCCATCCCTTTCCCCCTCTTTTTTTCCCCCCCTCTAATTCTTGAAAATACAATAAGTCAGGGGAGGAATATAGAACTCTTTCAGGCAATCCAGATGAGACTTCAGAAATAGTTATCGCTATTTAGGGTACCAGGCTACAGCAGAAGAAGCTCTAGATGAGTACTTGCTTTTAGAGCTTGTAATTCTAATAGACAAATGCTTTCAGGTAATCTCAAGTATTCCTTCTTTCTCTGCACCACAAAGCAAAGACAGACCTCTTCTGTGTGCCAGGATGGGATTAACAGGAAAACTACACTCAACAGCTGGATATGATTGAGAGAACAGAATTTTGTTGTCAGGAGATGAAGATAAAGGGGGAAAAGGAGGAGAAGATGATGAAAGTGAAGGCAAAGGTGAAGGAGAAGAAGGAGGAAGAGAAGACAAAGATGAAGGAGAAGAAGATGAAGACAAAGGATGAGAAGGTGAAGGAGAAGAAAAAGATGAAGAAGAAAAAAAAGGAAAAAGAAAGAAAACTTCAAATCTGACCTGCCGCATCATCTTGATACTTTGATTCTTTGTTTGTGTCTACAACTGTGACAGCAGCAGTAGCAATGTCACCAGTTGATTTAAATGGTGTAGGCATTGCTCCCATCCTGGACATCCTACTGGATGAATCATCTTTTGCACTAAATGAGAAAAAAAAATGCAGTTAAACCAGTTATCAGTGCATGTATTTTAAGCATTTCCTTGATACGCAAAATACTAGGAAAGAACATTTCTTACTTTGGTTTCTCTTTTAGTTTTTCATTGGAGGAATGTGAATCTACATCAGAATGATGTAATCTGTCATCTTGAGGGGAGAATGATCTGTTTGACTCTATTTCCGAAATATCTATAAAAACAGTAACAAAACAAGAAATGCTTATATTATCTGCACATATAATCACCACATTTATTTACAAAAGCTTTCAAATATAAAGTAAGTTGACACTTCAAGACCATTTCCTTTCCAAGCTGGATTTGTCTAGGGTTCAAAAAATGTTATATGCTTTTTAGTGTTTCTTCCCCCTGGAAAATATCTCAGGAAGACTTCACACAACTTTTGGTAAACATGCACACACCACACAACAGAAGAGCCTGATCAGCTAGCGTTAACAGACTTTTATTTGAGCTCTGCTGGAAATACAGAAATAGAAGACTACATTAACCATCCTTGTTACTGTTTTTCAGTCATGAAACAAAATAGGCCCTCAGATTCAAACTGTATCTCAATCATCACAGTAAAACCTATGAAGAGTTGTTTTGAGTATGTTGACATCACAGAAACAAGTATCTTGCATTATTTAATATAATATCCTGCTCCCCCAAACATCCTGAGGCCTTCACAAAGCAAGACTACGTTGTGAGATACAGCTCATGCATTGTCAGAGATCAGTAGTACAGAACAGATCCTGGAAACCAGTTCTCCAAGGGATTTAATTTTCTTTTGTCCTGACCATTTTCCCCTCCCATTGAATGCTGTAATGAGTGTTAATGCCCTTGGAAGGAGAGACCAGTCCATTACGTTTGGTTTTAAAACTAAAGCCTTTTATTAAAGCAGCTGATTTGAATGTTATAAGAACAAAGATTGATTTTTTCCTGACCACCATTGCTTCTTCTATCTCTGCCCCCTCGCAAAATGTATGATTACTACGAAATTCTTCTTTCACCTGAAGGGCAGTTGGCTTGATGCTTATTTGAATAGTATTTAGTTGTGTACGCATTCAGTGTTTTTCTTTTAATTATTTATTATTTTTATTTTTTTAAGAATCTAGTGTCACTATATCACAGAAAAACACTGGCTCCAATTTATCTCCGTAGAGACAAGAACTTTTTATCCCCATTAAACCTCACCATCCATTTCTGAGTCGCTGTCGTTCAATGAAGGAATGTTGAGCAGTGTTTGCTTTCTGTCCCTGAGGACAACCAGCTGTAGCTTTCCCCGTGACTTCTCAATCAGTTTTCGGGCATCAGATAAAGACATGTTCTCTGTCACTGTACCATTGATCTGGACATAAAAGGCAACAATAACACTACAAGTAAATGAAAAAGTCCATATTGCACTTAAGTTTCATAGTGAATTTGACTATAACATGACATAATCCAGAGAAGCCATTTTAACAAATAGCTTCTACATTGCTAGCAGTTTAACCAGAATGTACCTTAAGAATGATATCCCCTTCGTGAAGGTTGCCATCTTTTGTTGCTAGGCCAGTACTGGTCATTTCTTTTATGAAGATCTGACTTCCAAGCCGAAGACCATATTCTAGAATCAGGGAAATAACCCGCTGTAGCTTAGATGATGAGCAAGAATGCATTTTTCAAAACAACACTGTGTACATGCAGTATTACACCAAGAGAAAGGAAAATGGGAACCCAGTAAACCTACTTAACTTCAGACTTTTTCCTATTTCAGTACTGTCACCATAGTACAAAAAATCAGCAGCCCAAAAACAATCACACAGATGATTAGCCTGCACGGTCAACAGCAAAACAATGCCTTTGTTGTGGAAGTGCTGATAAATACACTGGACTAGATTATCTCCAAAGTGCCAAAAGAAGACCTGGTTCTTTTACCAGTTGCTTCATGCAGACCCTCTACTGTCTGTAACAACCTAGTAACATGTCTCAGTTGTTTCAGGCAAAAGGGAAAAAGAAATGACAGCATTGGTTTTAAAACAAGCATGCTCTAGAGTATTAAAGGACAGAAACACAGTCACCTACTTGAAAAAAAAAGTCACCGTGTTTGAGAGAATCTGCAGTGTATCCATATTAATGGTAGAAATTATTACAGAAATACGTGTTGAACTTTTTAATAAAGACATCTGAAATTTCTCCTTATTTGTATGCTTATCTGCATTATCTTTGCAATTTTGAACATTCTGTGCAGGGGAAGAACAAGAAGGAGGGACAAGAATCCTTGCCAGAATTAATAAAAAAAAAAATAATAAAAGAGAATAGCTCCTGTGTACAAGATTACACCAGCAGAAAATTCTTCCAAATCACAACAGGCACATTTTAAAGGTATAAAAAAAAAAAAAGCAGCCCCACTCAAAAAAAAAAAACAGAAAAGGTGGCACAACCTAATCTTGGATATGCTTTGCAGCACAACAGTCTTTCACAGCACATTATAAGATCACGCTTTTGGCCACCATCTACACACCCCAACACTCAACAAGGAAAGGCTGTTTCAGTTGTTGCTATTTTAGTAACGATTAATTACATTCTGAAGTATTCAGAAACAAACAATCCTTGGAACCACTTCTTCCCTTCAATATAATTAAATTAAATGCTCTATTAAAAGCAGAGTCTACTCTTCACCGTTTACAACTACCCCTTTTGTAGATGTGCCAAGTGTAATCTGAATCATGATCAGATCCATGTTTCTCACCATATTCAGAAGAATAGGGAGGAGAAAATGGAAAACCAAAGGACAGAGAGGCTCGAAAATACTGAAATTATGTGGGTGAGCAGTTTGTTGCTCAAAGGTGAAGTCCACAGTGCTGGGAAAAAAAAAAACACCCAAAACCAGTCATGGAAAATGAAAGAACAACGTAAGCAACCAGTGAAAAAGGCCTACATGTATAATCAGTGCCCTCCCTTCCCCCAGCAAAATAACACGCTGCATTAAAAGCCAATTGCTCTATTCCTCTCCTGTACCTACCTTCATTGTGTTTGCCTTTTGTTAAGAGAACACTGATTGGTCCATTCTGATCCTGCGGTCCTAGGTACTCATGTTGATGGTGCATTTCAGGTGAAGGACTACGGGAACGAAGCCTGTCTCTACTTCGGCTCCTCACCTCCCTTGCATATCTAGGATCAGGTTGGGAGCCATGACTGTAACTGGGTGGGCTGTAGTCTCCTCTGTAGTCCCGTTCATAGCCACCATCTCTGTCGATACTCCTTCCCCTGCTCCGATCTCTTCCATAGTCTCGATCCAAGCTCCTGTCAACACTCCTACCACGACTGCGATCACGGCTGTATTCCCTACTACGGTCTCTGCTTTTGTTGCGCCCTCTGTCTTCATCAGCTCTATAGCTCTGATCCAGGCTGTTTCCCCAGCTTTGGCTGCGCCCTCCATTGCCGCTGCGCCAGCTTCTTTCACTGTAGCCACTTCGAGCACTTTTGCCATCAAATTCTGCATGGTCATCCATTACATCTAAAGCTCTGTCCTCATAGTCAAGGGAGGGGCTTCTCCTCAAAGCAGCAGCCTGCACTTTCCGTGGTCTTTTCACTACCTGTTCAAGGCAGGATGAAACAAACAAAAAGAAACCTCCAATGGTCAGAATGTGGCATTGACAAATGAAAAGTTCTTCACACTTCAAATAGAGATGGGGAAAAATGGAGAACCTGAAAACCCTGAATCACAGGGACTGTGCAGGACTGTACTTACCACACTGGAAACCAGTCTATTTACAGAACAACCAGTAAATGAGATTATTTAGATGTACAGAAGAAATACTAACTAGGAGAATAATAATAGTAGGAGAATAAAAATAAATAAATAAAAATCAGATCAGCAACCACGTGATTTTACCTCTGCAACAGATACACTACAGATGTTTTTTCTTTCTCTAGATGACTTCTAAAAATGTGACAGCCCCCTCCAAATGAGATGTAGATGCATCTCTCAGAGAAAGTCAGCCTGCACAGCAAATTCTTGGACAAGATCTGTGTATGCTGAACATAATTTTACTCAACTAATTTCATTTTTTTTTCAACTGCCACTCATCATTCAGTAAAAGTAAAAACTGAAGACAAATTTTATCTCAGTTTTTCAACAAGATAAATTTGTGACGCTGTAATTTAACTTCCGTTTGCTTCATCTGTATGAAGTATGTTTACTGTACTTTAGTTATTTACTTTGTACGTTCAATCAGGCAAATGCTTTGCTTTATGCATTTATTGTCCATTTCATAGAAGAAAACCAAACCCTTGGCTGTTTACACAGGTACATACCACTGTACAGTGAATACATTTGTATTTTACTTACAATGGTGGCCACTTTTCCACTTTTCCTAAGCTGTTGGACTGCAAAAGAATGTGGAACATTTTCCATTGGGGTCCCATTAACTATGACCACCCGGTCATTTTCTCTGAAAGAGGGGAGAGAAGAAAAAAGAAAAAAAGGTATTTAAGAGAGGTCTTCATGAAAACAGCAAAATGCAATTTTATTTTATTTTTTCTCAGGGATGGGGGTGGAGACAGACCAAATGATTTCAATCACTTTAATAGAGAGATTTTCGTAAAAGCTGTGTTTGCTATACAGTGCTGAAATACCTGAGATTACTACAAGAAGCTTTCAGTATATTTGAAAATCAGAGTTTGGGTAGAACTGCGTAACTTTGTACACTTATTATGCCCAGCTTCGGTATACTGCCATAACTTTGAGGAATATTTTGTTTTGTTTTGAAAGAATATTCATGACAACCATTAAAATTTTTATTCTTTTTTTTTGGTTCTTGCAGAACTCCTAGTCCTCAACACCTAGGTAGTATTTTTCACAGCAGCATAAGGATTTCAAGAGAGCTTCAAATTGCTGCACACCATAGTATTCAGACAAATCTCTACAAAGTACCACTGTAGCACACAGCATACTCTTCTGAAAGACTGGTATTCAGGCCTCATCTACACTGGAAGAACATGACAGGTCAAAATAAAACCAAGCTCCCCTCAAAGCAAAATGAAATTAACAGAACAACAAATACCAAAAACAACAAAAGCACCCACACAAACAACAACAAGCATAAAAAGAAACCCACCAAACTGCACAGGCCAAAAGAGGTTACAGAATCATCTATTCCAACCTCCTGCATGTCTAATAGTCCATTAAGAAAAACTTAGCTACCCCTAAGAGATAAACCCATAATATAGGATAAATTACAAAAAAAAATGTTTCTTCCCAAAAGGCTTTCTGCCCCCAAAGTACAGGAAACTGAAAAAACAATCCACCACTCCTCATATTAGTTTGCTTTGGTGATAACTCAGTTACTAACCTTGCAGTTAAAGCATTAGTCTGAACAAACACTGGCTACTGTGCCTTTTTCTGCTAGATAAGAGAAATCTTTAGTACCCATTATTTTCTCTTAACTGTAATCAAGTCACATCACAATCTTCTTTTTAAATAAGAAGATTACTTATTTTAAGCCTCTCTCTGTAAGGCATTTTCTCTAACTCCTGATTTTTGTGCCTCTTTTTATAACCTTCCAATTCCTCTTACTGGAAAAGTATTCCAGAACAGCACACTATATTCCAGTATCAGTTTAATCTGCACATTATGCAAGTTAAAATAGCTCTCTTCACAGTCTGTGTACCAAAGATAGCACTAAATAATGTTACAACACTACATGGAGAGCCCACATGTGTGTTCAGTCTGCCCTGGCAAGGCTTGCAGGACTGTAATACCTCACACCTTGAAGGTTGGGCCTACATTCCTTAAGTTTGCTGGAGGAACAGCTTCACCTTCAGTTTTCTTTAGAATGTGTTCTGTCTGCATGTCCACAAATTGCTTAGTATTGCCTTGTCATCACTTATTTCCTTACAATCATGCATAATTTGTGGGCATGATTTTATTCCCCAATCAGAGATGATTATGGATCAATATTTATTATTGTGATGTTGTATAGGAGTCACTGTTTTAGATGAAGGTTTTGCAGGCTTATGTTGAGAACGGTTTGTTATATGCTCTGCAATGCATCTATTATCTAGTCCTTCATTAACTACGCAGTCAGTCTTTTCATTACCACACCAAATTTATGTTTGGCAAAAGGGCCACAACCCACCCACTCTTTTGAGTTACTATTACTGTGGAATTTCATCATTCTTCTAAATTGTCTAGTCCTTATCAAGGTATTCCAGGATGAAAAACTAATCAACAGAGGACTAGAAATTGTTCATGTTAGCCTACAGATTTCAAAATACTTGTCTGTGATAGATGTTGCCTCTATCAGAAGGACTACCTATAACCTTGGAATAAATATTTTCATATTTGTTTATTCCAACTATAAAATAAACATTTAGCAAAGGCTTCTGTTTCTCTTCCCTGCCCCATTATCATGCCCAACACGACAAAGGTTGAGACCTGCCCTTGGGCTCTCTATCCAACTAAACACCATTCTCTTGAAAACTAATGACTGACCAATAAATATGTTTCCTGAGGGAAGAACAGGAAGAATGTTTTGAGATGCTAAGTATTTCTACTGTGCGTTTAGAAAACATACAATCTTGAGAGAGACATAGCTGACTACAAAAGCTTTTCAACACCACTGAAACTTATTTACTTAAAAATAGCAAAGAAACCCCCCCACGGCTTTTTTTTTTTTTTTTTTTTTCCAGTTTTTTCTCCCATTTAAAACAGACATCTAGGTCTTCAATAAATTATCACATCTCAGTTGGGTTAAATCAGCAGGATGTCAACCAAGCCCAATGAAGGTTTTACGTATTCTACAGCCATGACCCTCAAAATATGTCAGACAGAGGAAAAAAAAAAAAAAAAAAGAAATTGCTTACTGAAGTAATCCATCTGCAGGGCCACCTGGGAGAACATCTGAAATGACTATCGAAGTTTCACCATTTTCAAAATGTGGGTTATCTCTGCCACCAGAAACTGCAATCCCAAATCCTCGTTTTGAATCCTTTGAAAACAAACAACAAAATTCAATTCCATCAGAAGGCGTTTTGAAAAAGAGAAAGAAGAGTAGCATGAATGTTCTGTGTTCTAGGTGCACTCCACCTAGACAGTATTCAAAATACGATAGTTACATGCAGAGTTGCAGAAATATGCAATACCTCTAGATTTAAAAAATAATAGATTTATGTAGCAAGAAGACATGTTCTTGTGTTTCAAAACCTCAATCTAAGCCTTGTGAGGGTTAGTAATTAGGTTCTCACTAACAGCCTACATTTTGCTCCATCATCCCACTGGTTATTCATGCCAAATCTATTGTTAGATACATGACTCTATTGTGTTTGTGATGCTTGGGGAAACCAGAGAAGCATTTTCAGCCTTCATTGCAACTGCTATCTAGTCTTTAATAACTACTTACTCCTCCATCAGTATAATCAAGATTATGGCTGACTACAAAAAGCAAGCAGTGAACTTGTGAATGGTCTGTAATTATCCTCTCTCACAACCAAGCATTTCAAATATGTAATTTATGCGCAACCTGCCTTCATAGAAATGTCAGATATATAAACTCTTATGTTTCGCATTCATAAAATTAAGGAAGTACATGTGAAGGAAGCATGCCTGTAACACTAGACCACATTTTTTTTAAACAGATTCAATGTTATTAGCTATTCAATATAGACCCTTTATCACTAAAAACAAAACAAAAACACAAATTATGCCACATTTAACATTTAAAATATGTTTTCAACTTACAGATGAATTAATACTCCAGGTTAAAATAGCACTTTTCCCACAACTCAGCATGTTTATGTCATCACATGCTAGCTTGTGCTCCACTAATTTCAATATTAAGTGGGTATTTATTTGAGAAGGTACAAAAGCAATGCTTCACACTTGCTGCACCTTAGTTTTACAGGAGGCAGACTGTCACTTCAAGCCAAAACAATACAGAACTAAAAGTAAGGGTAGAGCTCATCGGTAGTTGAGTTGGACTTGACACAGCAAGTCCAATCGGCTCATACTGCGTAAGTGGCAAAGGGTTATCTCTGAAGCAAATAAGTAGTTTACAGGCTATTCAGGATCTGAAAAGTTTGAAATTACAACAACTAAGGTCTCCTTTTGCAGTGTTTCTCCTATCTACGCAACATGAAAAACAATTTTTCCTCAAAAACTCAGCACCTAAGACAGGTTCTGTAGGCAAGATGGCTGTTTCACCTCAGGCCATGGTCATCAAGTTGATTTCATTGCAGAATGCATAGAAAACATTAACAGCACAGGACAACCTATTAATTGAACCCAGACCATAAGAACAGCTGGGAAGACCACCACCGCTGCTGGACACATCCTGTGTTACGGTGGCCTAGCCATGACAGAACTCAGAAGCAAGAGATGTACTTTCTTTAACTCAACAGGACTTAGTATACATTGAGTATAAATTCATCTTTTCTTAAATAACACGTAAGGTGGCATCTGTAGCCCACATATTTTAGAAATTTAGATAACAGTAATTTTCCACTAGATTCTACACTGCTAGATATGAAAGATATGAACAAATCAGAGAAAATGTGTTCAGTTATAATTATAAAGCTTGGACATTAACCACAGCTGCTTGATAAAGCCATCTGCTTTGTTTTTAAGGTTATTCAGTTATGAATTTAGCTATGTGGCTGGCATGTGGCATATTAGACTGTCATAATCAACACCAAATAAAAACAAGTATAGCACTTAAATGGTTAATTTAATTTACTCTTAACATTAA
Organism: Nettapus auritus; assembly: GCA_011076525.1. NCBI lineage: Eukaryota > Metazoa > Chordata > Aves > Anseriformes > Anatidae > Nettapus > Nettapus auritus. Next base: position 36,023,795 of record CM021797.1, read on the forward strand.
AGAGTTGCATATAGTATGAATAACTAGCAATTAAGCTTTAAAATAGAAAAGATATCTGATTTGCACAAGACATTAATCATATCCTTGACTCATATATGATAATGACATTTATTGTAAAACATTTTTAGACTACTGCAGTGCTTGAATATTTGAAAACCAAAAATATATCAGGCGCTCACCTTTTGTAAGGTCACAGTGTACTGTTCCCATATCAGCTCTTCCATGCCTGGGGCCTGTTGCACACAGAAACCAATTAGTAAAACAAAAAGCACACAGCAATCTGAACTGTGAAATACCCCATTAAAACACAAATATAATAAAAATAAATATATATATTCTAAGCATTTGGTAGAGTTAGTATGAAGTGCATGTATTTAATGATTATTTATTTAAAAATGGAAAAAAAATGTTAATAGACTCAGGTTGTTGACTGTCTTCAAATTTCACTGGTTTAAAAGTTCATCCTCATCTTCTGGAAATGTTTAATTCAGTGTAAGCAATTCATTCAGATCACACTAGCATTATTATTAACAAATGCTAAATCCACCCCAAATTACACAATTAAATATTTTAATTCCCCTTCTGAAATTCAGTCTTACAAAAAAAGTTATCACTATATAGCACTGGTACATACATTTCTATGATACTTCTCAAAAATCCTTTTTTTTCCCCTCCCACATTTCCAGTTAAAACTGATCCTGAACTGACCAGTTTATCTTACATGTTATAACCTGAAATCTTTCCAACATTACAGCTTAAAATACAATACAGAATAATCACCCAGCTGTGATGCATCATATATTACGTACATAGCCAGCTTCTGGCCTTTAAACCAGGAGAAAAAAGGAAACCCTGTATTTGACACTGAAAACTTTCACAAAGCAAAGCATACTTTTGCAGAAGAAAAATCCAAGCACTGCATGCGTATGTGCATGCATATTCTCAAGCCATAGATTTATTTGGTTTTACTGCTGAAAGTGGACATCTTTCTTGATAAGGTAAGAGTTTTGTCAGGAAACAGAAGTTCAGACAGAAGCTTGATTTTGACTTAATGGTCTTTATAAAGGCTTTAAAGGGATTACTGGCAACTAAACTCCAAAGAAAAAACAAACAAACCAAACCAACCAACCAAACAAAAACAGATAAGAGATGTGACACAAGAACAGTATTCCTCTGTTTTAAAGAATCCCTTATTTTTCAAGAATAAATGTTTTCTGGCAGTCAGCAACTATTCAGCAAGCCATGGAAGCCATTTATAAAATTCAAGGAACACCACAAAGTATTTTCCCAATGGATTTTGAGCACTCCAAAGCAGTATGAAGTCTACATTTTCTGCTGCATGGTCACCACATTAAAAAACAAACATCAATATAAGTCCTGCTTAGAGTTCCTGAAGAAATATGCAAAATATTCAGCTTTCTTATCAGCAAGTTCACAACACTGAATGATGTTAAATATGCATCAATACTTCTCACCCAGAAAATGGACAACACTCTCCGGTTTCTAGGACCCTTCAGGTATAATTAAAAACACATTTAACATGTCTGTTGAGAGAGGACGTCATATTAAAATTGACACAAGTAAGTATTTCTAAACTTCTACTTGTCTAGAACAGGTGAGAATGAGTGGCATTTACAACTTATTAAAACATACATGTCCTGGATAAGTTAATTACTCTGTTTGCTGAAGCACATGGTGAAATTATTTCCTCTGATATTTCCATGTTAGCAGCTGACTTATCTGACCCTTCAGCTAGCTGACACTGAACTGTCTCACTACATATATTCCCTTACATAGAGAATCTCTCGGTAAAACAAAAATAAGGTAAAAATAAATAAATAAATTATCCTTAACTACATGCTTATTCTGAGCCACTGTGATAAATAGAAGTGACTTGGATTGCCTGTTTTTCATGTATGAAAATGGATAGTTTGCCTAATAGTGACCCTTAGTTACACCATTACTGTCTTACTTCTCTATATGATATTTTTAAGCCTTGCATAAAACCAGTCTGATCTAAAGAAAGGCTTCAGTGTCATTTAATTTCCAGTTGGCTTCACTGAAGAGAATTTTAGAAATGAAAGGATCAAATGATGGGTAAAATTTATAGTACAAGCAGCTGGGTTCCAATTTTGCAGAAGCGGGTTAGATGTAAAATCTTTTCCATCCTTCTTACTGTACACAAGCCCAAAACAGCTTACAGGTGTGACAAGAACTTCACATGTATTCAATTTGCACTGACTGCAGATCTTACCAACGCTACCTACCAACCCAACACACCGAGACCAGCTCTGCGCAGACAGTGCAGAGGGCAAGAGCTTGCTGCCCTTGCGGGTGGAGCGCAGCACCCCCACCCTGCCCTTCCAGCAACTCTAACATCAGGTCTTTGATATTCCACCTGCTAAAGGACACTCTGAGAGAAATGACTGCTTATTCAGTACAACAGTGCAGCAAAGGGACTGAGGAAAGCATAGTAACGATACTGGAAAATGGATTTATAGGTATGAAATGGCTGACAGGAATTTCCTTCAAGAACACGATGCCTCCCATCCGCAGTGGCACAAGTAAAACCTTCTGCACAATGGAAGAGATTCATTGTGTAGCAAGTCAAAGCATAGTAACCTAATGTGCTTAAGTCTATTTTGGTCTGACAAGCAAGTCTTGTGGTATCTGGAAACAAAAACAAGTAAAAGAAAGGAAAGGAAGCTACGGCCCCTACGATTAAGAACCTCCAAGATGTTGAGCCGATAGCATCACGCATCTGTACCTTGAAGGAGTTCCTCAGAGGATCATTTATGGTCTTCAAGTACTTCCTTTGTAAATATGGGGGGTGTTTTTGGCTTGGAGCTGTTAGTAAGCATCAAACAAAAGCCAATTAAATAATTCACTATGTAATTTATAAGTAATACATTTTTAGAAACTGCTCCTCGGGAAACGGCCTCCCACTTGCTGTATGCTATATTAGTGAAGGGAAGTACACGATGTACTTGCAAGCTGATTTTGTGCAACATAATTACCAAGACAACAGGACTGGCCCTGCCATACTGATAAAGCCTTGCAGGCTTTGTAACACAGTTCAGAGAACTGAGTGGTCACCTTGGAAGCCCATAAGGCACAAAACACATCTGTACTCCCTCAAATCTCTAAGCAATAATCTCTTTAACATCATAAAAAGTACTGCTGCTTGCCATTGCCACGATACTAACCCATACTGACAGATTAATGGAGAAGATTGAGAGGGAGGGAGAGACATGTAATAAATCACCAGTTGAGGACTTCATCAGAACTACAATTAAAGTCTCCACCACAGTAACAAAATTCCCGTTATTCCACATCTAATAATGACTCTCCTCTGATGGCACCAAGTGATGGGATACAAAAACCCCCACACCCTTGCCAATTTCTTCATGCTTCATCTGCAGGGAAACACGAAGGCATCCTGAGCAGCCTGGATATCCCTTGTAGGACTGCCATTTCACTGCAAAATTGCGCATCGAAACACTGGCGAGAGAAAGGCAGGCAGTAAGGATCCCACCTCCAATTACCAACAGTAACTGCTTTGCAAGGTTTCACACAGATAGCAGCTAGCTGCAGCAAACATAAATTACTGCAATTAGCTGGTCTAAATTCATTAGTGACTAAAGTCAGTCCACTTCTAATTAGAACACTGTGCTCAAGATTTGCTTAAATCTGCCTAATTCTCCTGTACCCAAAGGACAGGTACTTTCTACGTGCCCAGAACAGACTGCTTAACCCAATCTCTGGCAGGAAACAATGCAAAGTGCTAAAATCACCCGTGTGCTACAAACAGGCAGCTGTTGCTACTCCCACTGACAGTCGTCAGAGATTTATTTCTGCAACTCCTTGCTACTGACAGATGACCCAAGCCAGCTTCTTTCACAGTGAAAGAAAAACACCACCAGAAGACCTGCCACTGCAGTCATCTGGCTATGGAAGTGAGTTGGAGGGGGAAGGAGCAAGGCACGGGGAGGGGGGGGAGGGAGGAAAGACCTGGAGCAAGATGCAACAAAAAGCAACTCACGTGCCCCCTTAAAATCCTCAACTTTTTGACTGCATGTGACCACATTCTCTGCAGAGCTTGAGCCGTCTTCATTGTTGCAGGATATAATCTGTTAGGGGACGCCGTGCATCCCGGTCTTTTCATCTGTTTCCACCACTCAACACGGTTATGTAATTCTAATACAATAGTGGCCTACATACTCAAACAAATCCTGCTGCCCGTTTCGCACAGAAACACATCAAAAACACAGCAGGGAAATCTGCTCCGAGTTCCACTAACTCTCACCTCCAGAGGCCCCAGAAAAACCCAGGACCATATCCTTATGTTTAAAAATAACAAAAGTCATCATTATTTTAAGTGTCAGAAACAGATCAATATGTAGCAAGATACTCTTCTTGTAAGCACATATTGCCCTCCCCCCTCTTTCCTCCAAACCAATCTGAAACTTTAAAGAAACGGGGTACTTGCAATTTCAAGAAAGATGGGTGGAGAAGCACAAGGCAGATTACACGCAAGTTTATACTCTGACTATAGCATTTCATGGTAAAAATTACTCAAAATAATGGAGTGAAGGGTATTTTAAACGGTGTTTAACAGCCTCTATCAATTCTTAACTCTTTAACTGCTGAATCCAGGAAGTCCTTATGCAGAAATAAGTGTAAATGTGAGAGTAATCCCTTCACCTGGACATGTAAAATTACATTTAAACATTGGCAAGACTGGTGACATGGCTCCAGAAAGCAAAAAGGCACAGAGCGAGCAGTTTAAAATGTGCGACAGGAAGCCATGCCAACTGCACAACACTTCTCTGTGCAAAAACCCCATCCACAGACCACAATTCTTCTATAGCAAAGGAGTTTTAACTGCTGAAGATGGACAACAGTGGAAAATGTGGAGTTTAAGGTTCTTCCATTAAAGGACTGAATTCAGCTTCTGGGATTTCAACCGTGAACCCATCGACCTTCTGTACGTCCAGGCACAAGCCAGCAGAACTGGAGTGTGCAGAGCTTTGTGCCTGAGCGCTTGGCTATCGAGGGCAAACGTTATTCAGGAAAGTGCACTGACACAGGCCTCTGGCTGAGTACTCCCTGCTCTGGAGTACGTGTACTGATGGAATACTGTCCTGGGAGCTTGGTGGAAATAGGTGAGATCATTGCTGTATTGCATTTACATGGTAAGGTTTAGGTAGCAGGGGGATCCATGGGTGGCCTTTGTGAGAAGAATCCAGCAGCTGCCCCATGTTAGATAAGGAACAGTTTCAGCCAGCCCCAAAGGGACCTGCTGCTGGCCAGAGCTGAGCCAGTGAGTGACACAGGTTGGGCCTCTGGGAGAGTAATTGAAAGAAACGGGGGGGAAATACTGCTGTGCAACAGCAGCTGGGAGAGAGGAGAGAGAAACTGAGAGAAGCAGCCCTGCAGCCCCCAAGGTCAGTGCAACAGGAGGTGCTCCAGGCAGGCAGCAGCAGTTCCCCTGCAGCCTGTGCAGGGAGAGGCCCCTGGTGGAGCAGGCTGTCCCCCTGCAGCCCATGGGTCCCACATGGAGCAGATCTCCACGCTGCAGCCCATGGGTGGAGGAGCCCCTGGTGGAGCAGGTGGATGTGGCCTGGAGGAGTTCTTTGTTTGTTCATTTAAATCACTGTACTAGTAGATCCATGGTATCTACTTTTAATGGTACAACCACCACTGCCTTTTGAGTTTATCTCTTTGCAAACTCGGAGTCTTTGCAAAGACTAATGGAAACTATCTAAAGCCTAATTTCACACACAGCACAAGATTACAGTTGTAATTACAAGCCTTTGACATTCATATCCATTTCCCATTTATTATCTACAAACATTAGAAATTGAAGCTCCTTTTGAAAAAAAGCTGAACTCCAAGCCGTGAACCGCACCTTGGTTCTTTGTCTATCCGGAGTCTATCCTGAGTTTATCCAGACAATAAAGCATTTGTGATTCATGTGGGAAGAGTAAATTAAAAACTAACCATGATGATCTAAACCAGGACTGTGAGAAGAGAGACAGAACTTCGAGAAAACTGCAGAGTAACCTCAGAATGTCACGATGTTCTGGCAATAGAGGCTTTTCCAGTCAATGACATGAGCAGCTGCACGGGAATATGCCATAGCTGTTTCAAGATGTTAGCAGCATTCCTGGCCCCAAAGGCTGTAGACTGCTGCAAAGGATTCAGAAACTGCCCACATGTTGCATGCCTGGTTCAAGGCAATTAGATGATAGAGAACTGGATTACACTAGATTTATGGGCATTCCAAGATTCTGATCCACTTCAGCTTCTGGAGGACCCCCATGAGATTTCCTCGATAGACAGTGGAGGCTGAGTGAAAAAAGAAGCAAGCTCTGTACCGGTTTGTGGTATAAAGGTTCACACTTGCTCTCTTTCAGCAGGATTTTTTTCCCCCTGTACTCGGCTCTGGTGAGGCCGCACCTCGAGGACTGTGTTCAGTTTTGGGCCCCTCACTACAAGAAGGACATGGAGGTGCTTGAGCGAGTCCAGAGAAGGGCTACGAAGCTGGTGAAGGGTCTGGAGAACAAGTCTTATGAGGAGCAGCTGAGGGAGCTGGGACTGTTCAGGGGTGACCTTATTGCACTCTACAGGTACCTGAAAGGAGGCTGTAGCGAGGTGGGGGTTGGTCTGTTCTCCCACGTGCCTGGTGACAGGACGAGGGGGAATGGGCTAAAGTTGTGCCAGGGGAGGTTTACGTTGTATGTTAGGAAAAACTTCTTTACTGAAGGGGTTGTTAGTCACTGGAATAGGCTGCCCAGGGAAGTGGTTGAGTCACCATCCCTGGAGGTCTTTAAAAGACGTTTAGATGTAGAGCTTAGGGATATGGTTTAGTGGAGGACTTGTTAGCATTAGGTCAGAGGTTGGACTTGGTGATCTTGGAGGTCTCTTCCAACCTAGACTATGCTGTGATTCTGTAATTTTGTAGGCTGTAGCCTTCTAGGCTAATTAAAGATGACTATGAAAAGACAATCAGTTAACATAAACAGTAGATCCAGAAGCTATCAAGTATTCTGGATTACCACATTGAAAAATGACTGAAGAGGAACTGCACCTTCACCAGGCCTTTCACCCTGCTGTAAATAAGGGCACTCAAGCCACTTTGAAGTAAGAAGCCTCCAACTTAAGTGTTTTCATTAAGTACCTGCATATTATACACAGGTATGCAAAGGATCTAGAAGGATGAGAAAAATTATTCATTTGTGGTCTTTATAATAAAAGCAACATCTCACAAAAGAAAAAAAAACAAAAACAAAAACAAAAACAAAAAAAAAACCACTTAATTGAAATATTTCCTACTTTATGCGTAGGCTCCTACACTAATAGTGCAATTTCCAAAAGAGCAACGGCTTGTACTTAAGAAATGGGTCTCCAGAACAGCAAACAGCTCATATTAAGGGAAAAGAAGTGTTAGAAGGTGGTTTGCAAAAGATAACCATTAGGAGTTACACTAAATTGCTCTTCATCAAGGCAGAAAAACTTTTTTTTTTTCCCCTATTGTCATGAAAAGAGAAACACACATACACACATAAGGGGTAACTCCATGTTAAAAGACACTCTGTGTTTAGGAAGATCAGTCCTACTCCCACATTCAAGCAAAATCAAGATGGCTGCTAGTGTCAAGAAGGGTATGCATCAGGATGCAGGAGCTAAAAAAGAGAAAAAAAAAAAAAACACAAGCCCTGTCACTTACTGTACAAGTAAGTATACCTACAGCTCAGCACTGCAATGACATCCTTTGAAGGAGAAAAATTCTTTCAAGTGGAAAGAAGCAGTGCAACAGTCTCGTCTTCCCCCTAACAGCTGAAGCCTATACATTTGATATAGCTTTGCTTTTTACCAGATTACTTGACAAAAACAAATACTTTGCAACAGGATATAGCAAAGGTAATTTGCTTGTAACAAGCAAATTGTTACAAGCTTGTGTGATCACAAGGGCTGTGATCACACATTATCATTTTTTTTTTTACTAGGAACATGAGCTGGCAGTGTGCCCAAGGTGGCCAAAAGGCCAACAGCTTCCCGGTTTGTATCAGGAATAGTGTAGCCAGCAGGACCAGGGAGGTGGTTGTTCCCTTGTACTCTGCTCTTGTGAGGACACACCTCAAGTACCATGTTCAGCTTTGGGCCCCTCACTGCAAGAAGGACGTGGAGGCCCTGGAGCGTGTCCAGAGAAGGGCTAAGAAGCTGGTGAAGGGCCTGGAACACAAGTCCCATGAGGAGTGTCTGAAGGAACTGGGGCTGTTTTGGTCTGGAGAAGAGGAGGCTCAGGGGAGACCTCACTGATCTCTACAGCTACCTGAAAGGAAGTTGTGGGGAGCTGGGGGTTGGCCTCTTCTCACAGATAACTAGTGAACTAGAGGGAATGACCTCAAGTTTTGCCATGGAGGTTCAGGTTGGAAACTGGGAGACATCTCAGAAAGAGCAGTCAGGCGTTGGAACGGGTTGCCCAGGGATGTGGCGGAGACACCATCCCTTGGGAGGTTTAAGGAATGGTTGGAGCTGGTCCTTAGGGACATGGTTTAGTGGCTGACATTGGTGGTAGGAGGATGGTTGGACCAGACGATCATGAAGGGTTTTTCCAACCTTAATGATTCTATGATTCTGCTGCAGAACTGAAGAGACAAATGGCAACAGTACTGTTCACCACACTACTGGGAATGCTAAGTAACAAACATGCATCCCGGTCCCATTTTCACTGTAGCCCTGCTTCTAATTCACACTGCAATGTTCCAGATCTTCTAGTACGCTGTTACTACTAATTTTTTAAAAGTCAAAGGAGATGGAAAAAAGTTGCATATGTGCACAACATCACCACTGATCTAGAGCTCTGATAAATTGTGTGCTTTTTAATTCAAACTGTATCACTTAATCCAGCTCACAGTGTGTGTGTGACATATGAAGCTTAAATGCAATGAAGGATATCACACAATCTGCCCATTACAGCAGTCCCTGCACTAGAACTTTTAGAGTGGCTCACAGTGGTGAAATCAAAATGGCATCTTCATCTCAAAGATTTTTTTGCAGAATTTTGCCTGGATACAGTTAAAGTCAGATCAAAGTAGAAACACAGGATTTAAGTTTTGCAGGTATTTAATTACTCTTCAGTTCCCTGTAATAAAGGGGATAACAAATGGCCTGGATGCTACAAAAAAGCCACTGCAGAATGTGGTATTAGAAATCCTTTTGCTGGATTACTGAGTAAAGCACATAATCTCTGAATAGTTTTATTGATTTTAATTATGTATTAAAGAAACTCCTAAACAAAACCAGGGAGGTTGTACATATGATTGTCTGTGCAATGCATATGTAAGTCTCATTTGGAAAAAATATTAACTGTTTTTCATGGAACTTTTTTTTTAAAATCTGTCAATGCTAAAAAGATACTGCATAAGAAACTTGTTTCCCTAACATTTAAAGCCTGACACTCACCAATTATATTGAAGACTTTCAGAAAGCAGCAAACTAACCATTTTGAGAGAAAGGAAGAGGAGAATTAAGAATTTTCTAAAGCATTTTGAGTTCAGGTCACTTTAGAAAAAGCTAATAAAACCCCCAAATATTTTTGTTCATTTGTTTGCTTGTTTTCTTAACATGATTTCTTCTACTCAGTCCCATCACGGTTCTTTGCCTCTAGAAACGAGCATCTTTGGGAGACTCATAGAAGACAAGCTGACACGTTATTTCCGCAAAATGTCGACAATCCATGCACGTTGGGAAAATACAGAGCACAGGTTCAGGGAACAACTCACAATTAACCCGGAGAGCCACTAGGTGGTGCAGTGATGCTGTAAGAGGCCAGGCAGCCCCCCTTGCTGCACAAGTCGAGCACAGCAGTTGTTTCAAGTTCGCAACTTCAGACTATCACTCTCACACACAACATGGCAATCGCAGTGAAGAGCTGGACTCATTATTATGCCGTATCTCAACTTATTTTTCAGAATAGTTTGGCATTTGAGCGATTTTCATAAATACAATCTGTATAAGTAAATAAAAAAAAAAAATGTTGAGAAGGGCCCAATACCTTTCTAGGCCAAAATCCTGCTTTGAAACATTTATTTCAGACTAAAAATGACAAGAATCGCTCAGCAGGAGAGCACCTGAAGAGTGGCACAAAGGAATTCCAGCCAGCTTCATCAGGGGCCCAGATGTCTCTGTGTCCCAGCTCAAATGTCTCTGTGCTTGCACCTGTAGCACGGGGAGTAAACAAGGAGTTAAGAGATGTACGCACGCCTGCTGGGCTGTGACCTCATCTAGGTGGTGGGACGGCTCCTGTGACTGGAGCATTGGAATGGAGGAACACAGGCTCTTTAGGAAGGACAGGCAGGGCAAAAAAAGGAGCAGCTGGAGTGTGTGGAGCTCTGCCTGGGGATGGGTGAGGAGCTGACTGAGCTTAGGGGCCAGGATTAAAGGGAGGGCAGGGACAGGTGACATTATAGGTGACATATTCCCTTGGGGGGATCTTCTTGCTAGAACACTGTGGAACAAAGCCCTGGAGGGAAACAGGGCCCAAGAAAGCTGGTTAATATTGAGGGATTACCTTGAATATTCTGGTGGCCTATGACAGGGTTACAGAATTGGTGGATAGGGAAAGAGCAGCTGATGTCATCTGCCTGGACTCGTGCAAAGTATTTGACACTGTCCCTATGATATCCTTGTCTTTAAACTGGAGACATGGATTTGACAGATGGACCACCCAGTGGGTAAGGGATTGGCTGGATGGTCTCACTTAAAGTGTTGCGGTCAGCAGCTCACTGAGTGGAGATCAGTAGCAAGTGGTCTTCCTCAGGGGTCAGTACTGGAACCTGCGCTATTTACTGTCTTTGTCAGTGACATGGATAGTGGGATCGAGTGCACCCTCACCAAGCTTGCCAGTGACACCAAGGTATGGTCAACACTGAAGGAAAGGGATGCCATCCAGAGTCACCTGGACAGGCTTCAGAGGTGGGCCTCTGAACTACTTAAACTTCTGAAACTTCTGGAACTGAAGAAGTTCAAGAAGGCCAAGTACAAGGTCCTACTCCTGGGCCACAGCAATCCCAAGCTCAAATATAGGTTGGGTAGAAAATGGATTGAATCACAGAATGTCTAGGTTGGAAGAGACCTACAAGATCACCGAGTCCAACCTTTGACCTAACACTAACAAATCATCCCCTAAACCATATCCCTAAGCTCTACATCTAAATGTCTTTTAAAGACCTCCAGGGATGGGGACTCAACCACTTCCCTGGGCAGCCTATTCCAGTGACTAACAACCCTTTCGGTGAAGAAGTTCTTCCTAATACCCAACCTAAACCTCCCCTGGCACAACTTTAGCCCATTCCCCCTCGTCCTGTCACCAGGCACGTGGGAGAACAGACCAACCCCCACCTCGCTACAGCTTCCTTTCAGGTACCTGTAGAATGCGATAAGGTTGCCCCTGAGCCTCCTCTTCTCCAGGCTAAATAGTCCCAGCTCCCTCAGCCGCTCCTCCTAAGACTTGTTCTCCAGACCCTTCACCAGCTTCGTAGCCCTTCTCTGGACTCACTCAAGCACCTCCATGTCCTTCTTGTAGTGAGGGGCCCAAAACTGAACACAGTTCTTGAGGTGCGGCCTCACCAGAGCCGAGTACAGGGGGACAATCACTTCCCTAGCCCTGCTGGCCACGCTGTTTCTTATGCAAGACAGGATGCTGTTAGCCTTCTTGGCCACCTGAGCACACTGCTGGCTCATATTCAGCCGACTGTCAACCAAAACTCCCAGGTCCTTCTCTGACAGGCAGCTTTCTATCCACACATCTCCCAGCCTGTAGCTCTGTTTGGGAGAGCAGCCCTGCGGGGAAGGACATGAGGGTGGTGCTGGCTGAGAACCTCAACATGAGCCAGCAATGTGTGCTTGCAGCCCAGAAAGCCTACCGTATCCTGGGCTGCACCAAAAGCAGCGTGGCCCACAGGGTGCGGGAAGTGATCCTCCCACTCCACTCTGCTCTTGCGAGGCCCCAGCTGGAGCACTGCGTTCAGCTCTGGGGCCCACAGCACAAGGAGGACATGGACATGTTAGAACTAGTCCAGAGGAGAGCTACAATGATGATCCAAGGCCTGGAGCACCTCTCCTGTGAAGACAGGCTGAGGGAGATGGGGTTGTTCAGCCCAAAGAGAAGGCTCCAGGGAGACTTTACATAAAGTGGCCTACCACTCCCTAAAGAGGGCCTACTGGAAAGTCGGGGAAGGACAATTTGTCAGGGAGCGTAGTGATAGGAGAAGTAATAGTTTGAAAATAAAAGATGGTCGATTTAGATTAGACATAAGGAAGAAATTATTTACTATGAAGGTGGTGAGGCACTGGCACAGGCTGCCCAAAGAAGTTGCAGACACTCCATCCCTGGAGGTGTTCAAGGCCAGGCTGGATGGGGCTTTGGGCAACCTGGTCTGGTGGGAGGTGTCCCTGCCCCTGGCAGAGGGGTTGGAATTAGATGATCTTTAAAGGTCCCTTCCAACCCAAACCCCATTCTGTTATTATATAATTGTGTAAAAACAAGTTTTTTTTTTTTTTTCTTTGTTTTTGTTTTCTTTAGTCTCAATTTTTAGGAGCACATATTCTATATTTTTTTTAAAAAACTTTATTAAGTCACTTTCTTCTGCAACTACTTCAAGGATTAATCTCACAGTTTATACCATGGAAATAGACATGTTCCCCCAGAACTTTTATGTTCTGAAAAGGGAGAAACATCTAGTACTCTTGAGATAAACCATGCATATTACTTATCAATCCCACCATGGAAATGAGTAGTTTTTAGAAAAATTCTAAACAACAATTTTGAACCAATACAAAATGAATCATACATAAGTTAGAGACACTACATTTCATTTAACAATAAAAAGAATCACTGTCATGTTTTTGGAATAAAGCTTTTTATTCTAGCGTACTGTTTGACCTGAATGGAAGTAGTTAAGTACCTTTACACTTGCCTGCTCCTACTTCTCATCAGCAGAACGAGGACACCTTACAGGACCTCAGACAAAGGTGTAATTTCTCATTAAACTGGAAAAGGCAAGCAAAACACACAGGAACTTCCTAAAGTCCATTCACGTACATTCCACGGTACTTGTTATCTCTGGAATGACAGTTAATCATTCCAATTCATTACCTAGAAACTATATAGGATTATATGGTGTTTTTTAAAATAATAATGCTTATTGCACAACTATGTTTTTAACAACTGCTCCCTCTGTAACTATTAGAAGTGGACAAATGCAAAAACAGCCACCTGAGCTCTTCTGACAACGTGCTATGAAGACCAGTCGTTACTTAACACTGCCATGGGGAAAGTGATGTGAAGGGCAAAAAGAGGTATATTCCCAGTAGACTGTAACTAATTCAGAACGTAAACTCATGATCAGTTTACAACGTTGGCGTGCTACACCAAAAATATACATGCAAAAGTTCTAAAAAGTCTGGGAGGGGGAAAAAAAAAAAAAAGATTTTAACCAGAATACTGCTGCAAGATCAACAGGTCATACCTACCAAAAATCTAAAGACTCACAGAAATACAGCTTAGATCTATTTCAGGAGGAAGTTCCCTCAAGTATCTTTTGCCCAACAACAGTTCTGTCATTACCCTACTGAAATTATGCAGCAATTGTTCTAGTGCTTCCCCCAACAGGAAACAACCAATTGTTCAAAATTTGTGCAGGGAACAGCTTCAACTGAAATACAAAATTGCCATTTTGGAGAAAACATAACCCATTTCCAGGGGGGAAAAACGAAGAGCAAAAACGTATTAAATTATTTTCTTCATTTTTCAGAAAGCAATGAGAATTTCTCTCTTGAGAAATAACACTCTGGAAACTAACAGTTCTTCCATCAGAGTATTTTTTTTTTTCCCTTTTTTATTTTTTCTGTTCATGTTGTTTCAGAGGAACAGAAATTGCTTTCCATTAGTGTTCTGGGATGCGCAGCATCACTCCAGCAGCAGAGCCCTGGAACGTTCACTTACTCTCCCACAGGTACTGCAGGGGTCCTAAGGGAAAGCACAAGCCTCACCGCTCAGCTCTGTGCATGCTCAATCTTACAATACAGTGCTTTTCCCCACCACCTCTTTTCAAAATAACTGCTTCAGGACATAAGGAGGTGCAAATAGAGCAATTTCAGTTGAAGATCAAAACTAATCTAGGTAAAAGGCCGCTAAATCAATAGCACTTGAGTGTGCAGCATACAAATTATCCTCACTTTCCAGGGTGTGTATGTACATATGTATTTGTATATATAATATACATACACACACATGCACATGCTTTCTTTTCCCAAAGTTTTTTCTGGAATTTGGCTTGTAATACAGTATGGAATGAGGTGCTGTACACATTTTTTTCTGAACACTACAAAGAAGGTAATGACAGGTCGCTAAACTTACAGTCCCCCTAATCCAAGATGGCTTTAAAGGTTGTCTGACTTCATCACTTCTACTTACTTTAACTGTAAAACCTAAAGTAAGTATTTCTATTCACATTGGTGCTATACTTTCTGCTCTTTAAGATGCTCACGCAAGCAAAGTCCGAGAAACAAAATGCAGTAGCAGTTTGTGCACAATCTACGTTCAGCAGGACACTTTTTTCTTGGCAACCATAAAAAACTGTTTGTACTGATGCACCCGTGGGATGGGGAGGAAAAACTCAAGAGGCATAGACAACCAGTTTCATTGTACTAGGTAACAAAAATGTCTTTTTATTAGCTTAACTGAAAAACATTCGTACAGCTGCTATAACCCAAGTGTCCCACTTCAGAATCAGTCATTTTGCACTGCCGAAGTGTACATTTTACACTTGCATCTTAAAAGTTTGAAAGAAACAAAACCCAAAGATATCCATCCTGTGGATAGATACAATTTACAATTCTTACTCAACTTCAGTGATGCATCTTCTACTGCTACTGCTTCTGAATGCTTCTGCTCCCGGCACCCCTGTTAGAACAGGAAATCGAGGCCTAGAAGCAACCAAATCTAGCATCAAGCAACTACTGCTGCAAAAACATGTTCCTGCTATTCCATGACCCGCATAGACTCTGACTGCATGAATGTCATTAGTTATCCAAGAAAACTCCCAAATTTGAGAAAAGCAACCTGGTTATTGGTCTACTGCGTCATTTAACTTGTTTTTTAACAGATCGATGCATTGCTGGGATACAATCCAATCAGGTCAGCATATATATTTAATTTTCCAGTCATAATGCAAAACAATTCAAGCAATTGTACAATTGTTAGCTTCTGAGCTCAGCCCCAAACCACATTAGATTTTTTTCCCTGTTCAGTTTTCGAGTTTTCTTTGTTCTAGCTCTATTAATAGGAGAGTGATACACCATATTCTTAGAAGCATTTTACTTTGTTCAAGCATTTCTGTGGCAGTACAATTATGTATGGCCACATTAGCTTTCTTTTCTTGTCTGGCGGAAATAAACTTGAATAAGGTTCTGTATAGTGCAGAAGTTTCGATGGTATATTGAGCTTTAAGACTACATCCTACTACTACAACATAAACGTAAGAGAAGGTCACTGTCACACAAGGTAGATTTAAAAAAAAAAGCTGCAACTTCATTTGAATGCCCATAATACTAAGAATATAATTCAGACTTGTTAAAAAATGACAATTCAAAAAATCTCAAATCTCTGTAAAATGAATGTAGTAGTTGAGTGATGTTGTATTTTCAGCATCGTTCAGATAAATACCACAATGGCTTGTATATCTTCTTCCTTAGCCAGCTCTTACAGAACCACTAAATTTCTTAATCACCACACAGCAAAACTATTGATCATTCTGCTGCCCTTGTTTTAAAGCAGATTCCCACTTCTCTGATATTCCAGCTCTCAAAGAATTTTTACAGTTCTGTTTTCTAGTCCCACTGCTCAGACTTCTCCTTCCTTTCCTTCTGCCACCTCACTCCTGCCTCCAGTGTCTTAAGCAACCCACCTCTCCCTCTCAAGATGTCTCAACAGCTTACTCAGCCACACCAGAAAACATTGCTGAAGTTCACTCCTAAACCGCAACGTAACTTGCTCGTATCCAACACAAGACCTAAATCTGCTGCAAAAGTTCAGCATTTTTTCCTGACATCCATACAGTGTCTCCTGGGATTGCATTTGAAGGGTTGTAAGTCTCTCACTGACACTCCTCCCAGTACACGTGGAAGAGAAGGAACAAGCAAACAAACAAAAATATCAACTAGTTTTGTCCCAGCGCATCAATTACCATGAGATAATAGGTTAAGCCAGATGCACCTGCTTAGCAAACCATATTCAGAATCCCTCTGCTCGCAGCAGTTTTCTCCTTGGGGCCTCCTGAGGACTATAATTGCTTTTTCAAACAATAAAACTAAGCATAAATACTCCCCTCAGCTCTGCATATTTCTGGGCCAATTCCGCCAGCAACCTATTATCCCATACAACATTTCGTTACACTGAACCTCACCAGATACCGGATCATACTCGTGGAACACTTTAAGATAAGAAAGCAATAGAAGGGAAGATGAAGATGGAAAAATTTCAAGTGTTTTCCATTCCTTCTCCCCAGTCCTTTGGCAAGGGAGGATGTGAAGCTGAAGTGTAACATGCAGTTATGGACTAGCACATGACTTTGCTAACACCCAAACACGTTGACATAAAAAACATTTGAACCCTCCCAGCTTACGTAAAATACCAGAGTAATTTCATGAGAGTAGTCAATCAATCACAGGAGGAGGGTGGGGAGGGAGGAAGAGTGTGGACTGAAGTCAACCACCCTTTTTTTCTTTAGTATCAAGCAAGGAACTTCCACTTGGCTGATTTGTTCCCATAGCACTAATCCGAGTTTATCTGCAGCCATTCTTGCTTCACTTGAAAGGATGCCAGCAGAACAATTTGAAACTACAACCCTTGATGCAATCTTTCTGCCCAGTCAACACTTCTCATGCATGCAACGTCAACGTAAGGAACTTCAGGCATCTCTCCAAACGTTAAATGAAGCCAAACTGTCTCACCCCTACAAAACAGTGTCATTTCCACTGAACTGCACGCTGAAGTGCACAAAGGATAAACTGACCAGAACTGAATCAGCTGAGTGACAGAGCAAATTTTATTCCTCCTTTCACATCTACTAGTCTTTTTCATAAATCACACGAGGCTTTGAAAGAACCGGGAAAGAGAAAAAACCTTCTGTGCATGTGGCTAAGAGGAAATTACATAGCTCAGAATCGCCAGGATCTAGAAATGCTTCCATTCAGTTATTGCCTAGAGCAAAGCTCAGTTCAGCAGCAACTTCACTCTCAACCACGATTCAGAACAGAGTTTTCTTCTTGTAGTTTGATCCACATAAAAGAACATTTTATGCTCAAGGACTTGCTGACACAACAAGCAAGAGCCATGAAGTGTTTTGCCTCCTCCTCTCTTAAGAAAAAGAAGTTACGTACCTGTCTATAGGCAAACAAGCTTTATAAGAAGACAAGAAGAATTAAATCAATTTTCAAATCATTGTGACCCATGACTTTTAAGTCCATCCTTTCTGCTGCAGAAGACATTAGGAAAGTATTCACTAGCTTCTACAAAGTAAAGCAGGAAAAGAAAACTTGGAAAAGAATGGAAAATGGAGTCAAATTATTGCCAGAGGTGGGAAGTTGGTAAATGAGTTTAATGAGTGCAATTCCATAGTTTAACACCACAATACAGTTAAAATGACATCATAATAACCTCTCAAATAAAAAGCTACACAGAAAATGTCAAACCATGCACTCGAAGCATCCCCGTGTGTCAGGCTGGATTATAAATATTTCTCATACACCCAAGGGACAGCAAAGGCTGATGTACCAACAGTACACTGGTACAGGGTTTTTCCACATTTAATAAGAAGCTTGGCAAGAGTGTCCGAGGCATGTGACAGAAAAACTCCCCACCTTCTTCCTCCATCTTCTGTATCCTTCTACTTTAAGTTCACTGGGCACTGTCCACAAATAACTAGGGGAGTGCAATTGCCAAAGGATAGCTTTTGGAAATGCCAGCAGGCATCCATCTGCAGTCAACACTCTGCATTAGAAGTCTGACCCCATGCCTTTTGCAGCCTGACCTACTGTAGTACACCAGCCACGCTGAGATAAAGCACGCAGAAGTATTTGCCAAGCTGGTCACCAACTGAAGGGGAGTTCCTGCCAAAGAGCAAGGTCGGGAACAACATCACCCCCTTTAATGTTGAACAGCAAAACATTTTCAGGAAATGTGAAGTGCTGGAAAATAAAAATTTACAGCCAAACCGCAACCACTACATAGGTCCTCAAGCAAAACAATGCTAGTACAGATGTACACAGAAATCGGAGTTCTGATGGCCCCTCTAAGGAACATGTGCACACATTAACAATCAGCTATGCCACTACCCCTTGGGTTGTTTAAAAACGTTCCCACGCAACTCTTGAGTGAAGAGTCAAAACCACTGACCACTCTTTCTACTTATGGAACATAAAATTACGTAGGCAAACAAACCAATTGATAAAGTAAACTGTTATTCATTCTGTCCTGCAACTCTTCAAAAAGCCTCTGAAACACTGTACAGAAGAATCCTCAGCCCTGGTCACTAGAAGAAACGCACATTATGCAGCAGATTCTTGCAGTGCTGGGATGCAGAAATAAGTGCAATCAGTGCCAAGCGCTGACCCTGGCAGCAAGCTCTGTAGCTCAAAGGCCAACAGTTTGTCTCTGAGAGCTCTGTTTGCGAAGCCTGGAGTGACAGTCTATCTGGACATACCGCATTCTCTACAAAAAGCTCATATGGGCTACATATCCTAAGAAGCAAGCATCTGAAATGCTTTCCTATCATCTACTAGGTATGCATGTGCAAAGGAGAGACGTGACAGGCTGAATAGGTACATTAGTAAATCATAAATAAATAATAGGTGTATCATTTCTTGTATATAAGGAAGCTGTTAGATCAGAGCTGTGGTTCTGCAAAGTTTTCTTTTTTTTCTTTTTTTCTTTTGCTACTGTTTTTTGTTTCTTTAAAAAAGAATCATTTATTGAAAATTCAGTAGTGAATCAAATCTAGAGACTCCACCAGCAGAATATGTGAAAAGATACTGCTCTCTGCTTCACAGGACACAACAGAAGGCACAGACACACACCTGGAAAGCTGCTGACAATCATCTGCCTGCCAAATTAACTGCTATCAGTACAGGCCTTTAAGGAGCATTTTTATCTTCATCGTAGTTTTAAGGTACTGGATAGAGGTGCCTGGAGGGTTCATGAAGGCTTCTCCCTCCCTGTTAAGGAAGTTAGATGATACTTTATTCTTGCATAGCAGCAAATGTAATTGCATATATGTATTAGTTTCCATTGTACATTCCATCTAAGATGTGTTTGGGAATATAATTCTGCCTTAAGGCAGATACTTGGAGTCCCTGTCTGTGATCAGCCTGGATCACACAAAATCTTGTCAAGTTCTGCATTTTGATGACAAGAAATACATTCCTTATACATGTTTAAAATACAAAATTATTTTAAGTTCACTTGCATTTTAAGCACAGCCTTGAATTGCACTATAATATTTGGCTGGTAAGCCACATACAGCTGACGTCATTCAACAAAGAGTTCTGCGGCATCAATGACAGTAGTTTCCCAAGAAAACACTAACTTACCACTTTCTGCTACACGAAGGCCTTTTTAAAATGTTTCAAGTGTCAGTTAAATCTGCATGTCTCTTACCTTTCTAACAATCACAAGCTGTGAAAAACAGAATTCCTAGAAACAAAGTCAAACTTTAAACTGTTGGAATAGCCTCATTTAAAAATATAGCAGAAACGAAGTTGTAGCTGTAGTATCTTGCTGTCTTCTATAAAATAATACAAAAATTGTTGTCTTTATAAAAGAAACAAAGTTACAGACTTTAATAACCATAATATAAAGAATAGAAGCATTGGAGGAGCCACACTTAAAATTTCTCCCTAATGTTCAGTACACTTAAGAAACTTTGGCTCTTTTACCATCTTTAACAATAATAGGTATTTGCTAGTATAGACTCTGCCGCTGAATTCACAGCCAAAACAGACTAATTACAAACTCTTCATGGCTTTCAGCCCCCTCCCTCCCTCCCGCCCAACACAGACAGAATCAGGTCCAAAGAGCACCGTCCATTTCAAGGTAAGAAGAAAGAGACAACAAGAAGGCAACAGTCTACCAACCTACCCTGTGCTGAAATACACTGCAAGTCTCTGACTTTGGGAACAATTCCATTTTTCAAGTATTCACTTAAATTGATGGTGAGTATAATTTAAACAATAGCCCTCTAAAGTGTTTATCTGTAAATGCCAATCTCCTCTATAGCTCAGGTGGTAACTGTGCAGTGTCAGCCTCTCTACTCACCTTCGGTCAACATGCTTCAACCCTGTTCTTCCAAAACCCCTGCAAAGCAAGTCACCAAAACCCATTTGCCATGGGTATTTCATGCCATATTTCTCTCAACAGAACCACCAGCACACAGCTACTTATTAGATGCACTGCAGCAACAGAAGTGTTCAAGCACGGGAACCACATCAAAGAGCCAACAAGATGGATTCAGAAGAGGCAAAATGGATAAACACAGCAGATAAGGAAGAACACAGAACAAGATGGGTGGAATAGTAGTGGGATGGTTACCCAGACTGACTGGGTCATCCTTTGTGTAGGACTTCTTTTGTTCCACAAACAAACACACAAACTATTAACAGGTAGTTCACTCCAGGCTAATAAATACCCATATCCCCCCTAGCATGTGTTACAGTTAACACTGAAACACCATACACAAGCTGTATACTTACTGTACTAATTGTCCCAGAAGCCACAAAAAACCCTTGTTGTTCACCGTGGTTTCCACTCACCTTTTAGCAGAGTGAACACGTGTGTGTATGGTGGGCTGACCACAGGCAAGCTCTGCTTCTGCCTGCGCACCAAACCAGGTTGGCCATCAGGCCAGGTGGCCACCACCACCCTCAGGTGCTTCGCAAGCACGTCAGCTGCTTCCCTTACAAGACAGGTGTTGGAAAGCATGTTTTCCCACTAAAGTACACAACCCTCTAAAGACTATTAGTAGGGGCTCAGGAGAAGAGATTGATTTATTTTGCACTGTGGAGTTTGCTTCTCCACAGAAGCAGGATTATTTTTGGTTAAAGCGCTGACCCGCACCCCCGAGCACAACCAACGTTTGAGACACAAAATTCCGCCCTTGCCCTCCCACGGTGCGAGGAAGAAGGCAGCACCCCACGCCAGCCAAGCCACACGCAGCCGTGCCCCCAGCACTCTTCACTTCTGCTCACCGGCCTGAACCTCCCAGCTCCGATTTAACTGGGGGTGCGTGGAAAAACACAGAAAACAGGATTTCCACAGCCAGCCAGCTTGGGTGAAGAGTGACCCAGCAATCTTCCAGCCCACCCTGCGCAAGTCCTCCACAGCGGCTGCACATATGCTGCTAAGTGGGACACCAGGGCCCACGTTAGCAGCTACGGACACCCACTGCACCCGTTATGTGCGCGGTGGGCGAGGGGAGGCTACCGACCTGCTCCTCCCCTGCCGTGGGCCCGCGTGGCTCTCTCCCGGCGGAGCCCTGCGTCGCTCCCATGGTGACATGGCCGGGCCACCCGCTGCCACGGGCGATAACAGCCGAGCCCACTGCCCCGCACACCCCCGCTGGAAGGAGCCGAGGGGAGGTGGTGGCGGGGGTGGCCAGAGCCCGGCACGGACAAAGCCGGCACTGAGGAGCCCTCCACAGAGAGACTTTGTACCACTGGTGCCCGGCCGCCCTCAGCCGCCGGCCAATCCGGCCTGCGGAGGCCCCAGGGAGGCGAAGAGACATTGTCATTCTCCCTGGGATGAAAAGAATTGTTATTCTCCCTCTACAAAAATATTTCTTGTCTTCTTGCCATTGGCAGCTGCCAGTAGCTGACGCGTGTCACGGGATAAACCAGAGATGTCCTGGGTCCAAGCCTGGGTGGGATTTCTGGAAGTAGTGCAAAGCTTTTGGATGGCACCCACAGATCTGCTTTGCTGAACAGAAAGGCACACATCACTTCTACATTTTTGGTCCACAGGCTTCCTGAAAGAAAGCCCCCTGCACACCTGCTGACATCCCCAACCCCACAGCCTCCATTAGGTACCCTCCCATCACCTAACAGTCTTTCCATATCTGTCCCAAATACAACAATGTTGGAGTTAATTCAGAGGCTGAATTGACCATCTTGTTTTTGAGGCAATTATTACATTTTATTTTATTTTTTTAAACACGTGCTCTTGAGGTAGTTGTATTCTCAAGGGCTTGCAGAGATGACTAGGCACTAAAAAGGAGAACACTGGCAGAAGTTCAGCTGCACTGTTGTATTCACAGGCACGGATTCTTTTCCCAGTGCTACTGTCTTCCTGGGGCTGTATTATTTTGGGTGGATGAGTCAATACTTGAATCAACTCTTGGAAGGAAGAAATTAAGGAGGACAAACCATCAGGGAAGAGCTTTCTTAAGCCAACACTTTAAAAAAAGAATGCAAACAACATGTTACTTTGTGTGGCCTACCCTCAAATTTGAAGAGAAAAAGGCAGGAAAATGCCAAAGCATTAAGTTGGCTCTTCCTTCATCTGGTTCCTACCCTCAAGTTTTACAAGTAACTGACACCATCCAACTTCTATTAAAGTACTAGCAGTCTAGTATATGTGCAAACATCAAGGTCACTATGAAAATGAAGCACAGAGTCCAATCTCCTCACATAAATGGGGTTCTGTAGAGTGAGATCCGAGAACAGCATCTGGTATCAAGAATGTCTTCGTGAGACGCAGCAGGGCAAGGCAAACCTGCTCTGGGCACTGCTGAGCACTTCTGCACATCTCTGAAATTGAAGACAGCTTTCTAAAAAGCTACCAACAGGCTGGCAGTATCAGCATAGGAGATTATGCCACTGCTTCAGCAGGGAAAGCCACTACCCAGTACACACCTCCCTGAAATGATTGGACATTATGACAATTACAGGGGCTAGTTTTTGCTTTGATAGAGTGCAGTAGGATTTTGCTGCAGATAAGCAAGTATAGTTTTAGCCTGATGGCAATGCATTTTTCAAAGAAACCAGTTGACAGGCACAAAGTGGGGCAGGGAAAGGAGAAGCCACCAGATCACTAATGCATTCTCTTAACATACACATATCAAGTTCATGGCAGCAAAAAGTAGGGCACCAGCCTCCTGCAACTGCCTCCCTACACACAGGCTCTGTCAGGGGATGAAGAGCCAGCTCTGCCAGCTCCCCCTCTTGACACAGCCCCCTTGGGAGTGCAGGCAGAGCAATGTAAGCCTATCCCATGACAAGAGCGAGGAAGATTATTTCTCACTCTATGCAAAAGCCATGGCTTGGCCTAAAGCCTCCTTTTATCATGTTTTGTGACTATCAAAGCCACATGGTGTTAACACTAACAGTGAGGTTATCTGACTTCACTTCCCTGAGCTGCAAGGCTACCACCATGGTTAACACACTTAGCTAGCCTGAGGTAAGTGCAACACAAATGCAGGAACTGACCACAGTTATGCAAGCAAAACAGACTTGTTTTTAATCCCTTACCACAAATCATCACCTGGGAAGGGCCTATCAGTTTGTCTACATTCAATTTCCTACAATAACAGATGGAAAACAATTCATTTGGGCTTATAAGAATATTTCCTATATTTGTCCACAATGGTACAGTGGACATGTAACTTTTTCTGCTTTTTTATTTCTTTTCTCAAACCAAACAGCTACCCTGCCACTATAGACAGATAAATTGTCCTGTAACAGCCTGAAAAAGTGAGCAGTGACTCCTAGTGCTCAGGCTCACACTAGAGCTTGGCTAAGTGCCCAGATGCCCATACTGATGTGACAATCAGTGCAATCACAATTTACAAGCTATTCATCCTACAATTAGTCCACAGAGAACAGACTTTAAGGCCTTCCTTGGTGCTTTCTTCGCTTTGATGGAGCTATCCTCCCAAGGTGGCTATGTGGTTGGGCCTTAGGAGGGGAAGATGATGCCACTGAAGCCAGAAATGGAAGGATACAGTACAGCAGTTTAACCAGTGACAAGAGCTGCAGGAACTAC
This sequence comes from Nettapus auritus, assembly GCA_011076525.1. NCBI lineage: Eukaryota > Metazoa > Chordata > Aves > Anseriformes > Anatidae > Nettapus > Nettapus auritus. Next base: position 36,047,898 of record CM021797.1, read on the forward strand.
TCTGGCACAAGTTACAGAACTCCTACAGCAGGAAAAGGAGAGCAGGTACTCGAGTCACAGCATCCCCATTCTCTTCCCTTGTAAGCTATAGAGAAGGAGGGAAAATAAAAAAAAAAAGAACCCTAAACCACAGCTCAAACAAGCACATCTTTAAGTGTAAATTAGATACACTTTCTCTTTCTGACTATTGGTACTGAAGGCTACAAGACCCTATCCCATCAATCATGAGTGACTACAGAGAATATGCACAATCTAGCTAAAATCAGCTTGGGACAGCAGCACAAGCAGAAGAGGAGCCAGAGACCCAGCAGGACAGTCTGTTCTGTCTATGCAGGTCTCTGCATGCTCAAGAGTGAGTGTCTGGAAGCAGGGCTGTGTTCAGTTTTCACTCCTTCTATTTCAAAGAGAACGTCTAGGTGTAACATAAGTCAGTCCTAGAAAGGATGCTGTTTCATGGAAAGTAATGGCTGGTTACCAATACCACATCAAAATTACATTAATCAGACTAACAATGTGCAGCTCTGTCCTCAGCAGTGTTTAGGACCAGCTATTCTGCATGTGCAACAACTGTAAAAGCAGTATTACATTCCAGGGATTTAAAGAAATGTTACATAGTTGTTCAGAGATTTTGCTATGAACTTCCATGGAACGACTAATCATTATTAATTGTATGAGAAGCATGGAAATAACTTTTAATGACCACATTTTCCTACTGAGACTTTCAGCTAAGTAATCAAGGCAGACATTGTTTGCCTAGGATCAGATTCAATCCACAGTCTGTGTAGCGCTAATTTAAAGAGATTGCTTCTGCAGCTTGAGTCATGCAAAACCTAGGATGCATTCCATAAATTATCTAATTTTACTGTGAATGCAGTGGTTGTGCTGCTTCTACCATCAGCAGAGGGAACACCCTTTTACCATTACATGACAGGATGCAAATTTAAAAGAAGCAGCAGCCTCCCAGTTACTCCTGCCAACCAAGCAAGGCTGTTCAGCAATTTGCCTGCAGCAACCGTGACTGGTTAGGGTGTTGTGATATAGGTGCTCTCTGCTTCCTCTCCATCCTCTGCACACCTCCAATCAAGCCTTTTAAGCAGCCCCTCTGACAATCATACATATTTAGTTGTTTGTAAGCGGAGTTCAACGCTTAGTAGTGCTAGACAGCATGGCAAACAAGCAACCTTAAAGAAGTGGGAACTGTTTTCAGTAAGAAACACTGGGAATGTACACTGCTAGTCCAGCTATTGAGCTGTCTGAACACAGACATCAGTTTTGCTTTTGTTTTTAAGCAACTGTTCGTGATCTTTTGATGAAAGGCACTGTAGAAGTTTCTAAAAATACCATGTTGCCAAACAGCCTTTCCCCCTTCCAATCTCTTTAGACTGCTTTTTGTCATCAGTCTGCAAAATCACACAAATCAGTCAGCCCAGTCCTACTTAAATGATTCATAAATCCAATTATGCCTGCTTCTCTATATAGCAAGCTAGGCCCTAACAGATTCAACCTTCAGGATTAGAGGATGTGTAGGTAGGTGACCTCTGACTCTCTACCTGCTCAGGGCATACATATGGTTCAAATACACAGCTCTACACTGCAGTTAAACCACATGAATGGCACAGTAATCTTAATCTGTCTCGAGGGGACGGGAATGCTGGAAGAAATGCTGCCCTAGCACTTGTTACTCTGTGTAGGACTGAATCCAGTGGAGTGCCACCAGGGTGGTGGGGCTGGAGAACTGACCTTGCAGCTGGAGGCTGTGGGAGCAGGGCTTGTTCAACCTGGAGAAAGGATGGCTGCAGGGGCACCGCGCAGCAGCCCATTGGCATCGATGAGAGGGGATCGAGGAGATGCAGCCAGGCTCTTAACATTGCACATGGCTGGAGGACAGGAGACAATGAGCAAAAGCCCAAATGAGAGGTTCAGAGTGGATATAAAGAGAAAAATTTCCCCCTTGAGGTCAGCCAAGCCATGGACTCAGGGGCCAGAGTGGCTGTGCTATCTCTGCCCTTGGAGCTTTCCAAATCCCAGACAGGTAAAGCCCTAAACAACCTGGTGACCTTGGATTGGACAAGAGGCTGGGCTAGAAACCTCCTGAGAGGTCCCTTTCCACTTGAATTATTCCATCATTCCTGGGCTACTTTGTGACTCAAATGCCAATGCCAACTTAAAGCAGGGCAACATGCTCATCATCCCGCCCCTTGCCTCTACTTCCAAAGTACAGCTTGTGACCACACTGCACAAAGATTTTGCTATGCAGCTTGTAGGGTCAGGAATGTTGGCCACCTCTGGTTTACTGCTAAGGATGCAGAAATATACGTGCTCTCCATGTTCCAAAGCAGTAATTCCGAGGTTCTTATTTTAGGAAGCATAGGTGTCCTTGTAAAAAACATGGCCCAACTTAAAACTGTATCCCATGCTCCACATGTACTTTTTCTGAGGTAATAACGAGTACAAAATTATTCGTGGCTCACTAAGCCACCTCTTTTGACCTTCATGTGGGATTTTACTTTTTGCAACCGAGACATAAGGATTTAGACATTTTGCAACCTAGACATTTCAAGTCAACGAAGTTTAAAAGATGTTGGTAAAGACTTAAGAGTAAGATGCAGCATCATTCTGAGCTGATGAAGTTTAAGTTCACAAAAATGGGAAAGAAGTACTGCGACAGATCTGTTACATGATCAACAACTAAGACTACGAACAGCACTACAGAAATTAATATTAAGAAATATTGTAATATATAGTTTATGTTTCTCAACAGTTTTCAAATCTTGGTCATCAAGTCTACTAGATGTCTCACAAAGATTCCAGAGGTTTATTTTGCTGAAAAACAGCAAAAGACACTGCTTGTTTTATGTCGCTATGTCTTTGAACAGAACGTGTAAATTAGTACATAGATGCATAACAGCTTTCATGGGACAAGTAAAATCAAAACAGCAAAGGCATTTGGTAACTGGCACTAACAAGAATGATAGCACTGAGAATAAAGAAATATAGCTTCTATTTATCCTAAATGTGTTTACACCAAATACATTTTAATCTCTGCAATGTTTTAAACTGTACAGCAGTGTGTTCAGAAGTATACTGGTAAGCAAATGAAATACCGTGACATAATGTTAGAGCATGCTGCAGGGATGTAGCAGTGACTATCTCAAACCTTCTCTCTCATCCTTTATAATAAAATAAGTTTACCAGTAGAGTAAGTAAAATTAAAATAACTTCCTCTGGCATATGCATTTCGACCTCTATTTATTTAAAAAGCTAGTACTGTTATTCTAAAAACCAAAACAACAAAGTAGTTTAAACAAAGTCAAACCACATAAACATGCACTGTGTTTGTCTTCAAACATCATACAAAAGTGCCTATCAACACTCAAAAGGATCTTTCTTTGCCCTCAACTTGCTCATTTTACACAGAAGGCACCACATGAGCACATTCTGGTTGAACATTCATTTTGCTTACATCTCGTTTCCTTCCTCTATCCTCCATTTTCCTTGACTGCTTCTTGCAAAGTAGTGAAACAATCTTCTGCTTCTAGCAATTTATCTGTCTTCCCTCACTAGAAGTCAAGAAACTTTACCATGGCAATCAATTCTGGCACAAATTAAGACAGCACAGTAAAGAAAAGAAAGATCCACTTCTCGTGCAGTTCATTATACTTATTAAGAACAAGAAAAAAATATGCAGAATGCACAAGATATAACATACTCAAAACATTCTTGTCCATTTTTTCTGATACAGAGGTTAATTTAAAAAACAAAGCTCCAGACAGCAGTTCTTCAGCCAAGTTCGTTCTTTAGAGAACTAAAGCTCTGCTTCAAAGCTTTGCCTCTCCCTATCCTATTTATACTGGCAAACCTCCTGCTGAAGAGCTCATTAAGAAACAAAGCAGTTCTGCAGCCCTATTTAGTAATAGCAAGGTCGTATGCAGACTGAGGTATTGTGACCATTTTCTGGGTGCTGCTTCTCAGGAAAGACTGGATTTAGCTTGAAATCAGTCCCCCTAGACTGAGAGTCCAGGGAAGAAGAGAGAGAAAAACCATCAGTGAGAAAACAGATGGACACAGCCACCCCAGTCATTCCCTTGCCCGTTCTGTAACTCCTGGAAGCTCACAAGCTGGGTGGCCAGATGCAACCTCTGAAGTTTTTCTAGTAAGGCCTGCTTACCATTCAACTTGAAAGCTTTTCATTTCAAGGAAACAGTGCTAGAGAATCTGCTAGAGAACCCAGCTAGAACATTCCTGCTTATCCATGCTTCAGTGACATTTTCACGTCATATTTTCCCCCACACAGCTCCCTGTCAAAACAGGGCTTGCTAGTTTGTTATTTTATATAATGCCAACTTTTTTTTTCCTTTTTTGTTTGGTCTTTCTATCATGTCTTTAGAATCTTATTAACCAGCATCCTCTCCCTTTACTCCCAGAACATAAGCCAAAGCCACTCATCTGTTAGTTTAAGTATATCACAAATTAGGAAGACCAATCAATACCCACATTTCCAAGTAAGTAACTGAAGGAGCAATAGCTATTCATCTCTCAAGAATGAAAGATATGTCAAATTTAGCTTCGTAGAACCAACATAGAGATCGTTTGCTCTCTTAAAATTGTCATCTGCTAATGACTTACAAAAACAAGCCAAGCGTGCTTGACTGACACAAGTACACATTTTATATTCTCTGGAAACACTTGAGAAAACGTTTCCAGTGTAAGGTTAAGATGCCAAAAGGATTATATTTACCTTAATGATGTACTATAAGAAAATATGCAGCAAAACAACTCTCTTTGTGTGTGGCTATTCTGTTTCCCAGGACTCTACTGAGTCACTAAGCAGTTCCCATTAATATTACCCTCTGTGCTTAAAGTAATTTATTTATTCCCAAACCCACGCTAAATATTTATATTTGCTGAAGACACCACCATACATAGATTAAATCCATTCTTTACCAATGTTTAGCTAAGAGATGAACTAGTCCAGGCCTGTGCATTAGTATTTGCATAACTTTAGCACAATATTGAGTTCATCGCAGAAGTCTCTCCTCTTCTGGAGGCCTGTGGTACATCATCAAGCTTTCAGTAAGTGTGCATGTGATTGTTCTAAGTTGCTACGGAAATCCAGAAGAACTAGTTCTGATTTCAATACATTACTTACTCTACTGAGTACTGCTTCATAAAACCTTTTAAAAGCAAAGCTAAAAGAATGAATGTGACAGAGAATGACAAGAATCCATCATTTCCAAGTAATGACTGGTTCTAACGGATGTAACTTGACCACTACCTTGTGAGGAATGTTGAGTTTTGAGAGTCTTGGTCTGCTTGCTGTAAGATGCTTTGGGCGTGAGGTACAGCTGTGCTCCCAGTCCCACTCGCAAGGAGATGGCAATGCAGCACTGTGCTCCCTGAAAAACAAAGCCTCACTTTAGTTTTGTGTAATCACAAAAGAACAGACTGAAAGCCAGGGACACTGAAGTCCTTGAGATAAAGAGGATACATTTCCCCGGTTAGTTTGGCATGCTTCAGTTCCCTGGCAGTCAGGCTGAAGCAGTGCTCGAATAAGGGAGATGTCCATCCATTTTACACTTGCGGCAACAGAACTTCAAGTCAAGCACTGTTCCCCATCAGGCGCCCACACAGGCCGGCACACAAGGAAAAAAAATGCATTCTTGCAAGCTAAATAAGGTACAGACAGGAAGCATGCTGATTTTCCACTTGTTGCACTTGTCTTCTCCTTAAGGCATCTGGGCCTTTTGTTTTGATTCATTCTTTAGTCCAATAGCTTTGTTCACACAAGATTTACAGAGCTAAGCTAATAACAGCACTAAGCATAACCTCGCTAAAAACAGATGCATACACTCTGGCTATTTCAGTGGATAATTTAACAGCTCCACTTGCCAACTGCAACCTCATTTTCTATCCCTTCCCCTCCCAGGACTGCTTAACAGGCCTCCGTTACCCCTCTGCAGCACAAGCTGCGTGTCAGCTTCCACTCAGCATTCCTGTCAGAGGGCTCCACCTCTCCCCACCCCTCCTCACAGCCCTTCATTATCCTGTGCAGGAGAACTGAAAAATGGGTGGTTTAACTACAGTGAAGGACAGACTTGACAGGAATAGAAACTGAAGCCAGCGGTTAGAAATTTATTTTTCCTGGCACATCTTGATTGCCTTAAATCCTCTCAAAGAGCATCCTTCCTAAGTGTCCCACCTTCAGAGATATAGCCAGACTTTCTTAGACGTGTATTGTATTTCAAAAATAATAATAATAATAATAATAATTTTGTTTGTTTGTTTGTTGTTTTAGGTTAATAATCCATAGCTACTTCTGGACAGCAGGAAAGCCATAAGAAAAATAATGTCGCATTGTTAAGCTAAAATGTCATTTCTCATCTCTGCTGACTCTTCCTGCATGAAAGCACCTTTCTCAAATTAATATGCTACTCTTTTAAATCAAGGTAGGATTTCTGAAGTCAAAGAAAAAAAAAAGAATGTTTAATATTAATTTCTATTATCACCAAAAAGCAACGGGAGCTACGCATTATGAACAAACATCAGCTTCATTGTTCCAGTCTTCATCCTTCCAGGCTGTATGCAGAATAAATACTCTTTTGGAAACAGTAGGGAAGTTACACAAGGAAGCTAAAACTATACTACTTTTAATGTTATAATTTGCCTCTCTATGTGAAGACGCCAAAACTTATAAAAATCCATTTGCCACAGAAATCATATCACCATTGCGAGCAAAAAAAAATAAAAAATAAAAAAAAATGGAAATAGGAAAACATACTTTTTAATGCCTTTGACACGAAATGTAAATGAATATCTTAGCAAAATAATGTATTTCCCTTTCACTACTTTCAAGTGACAGCACTGGTGGTGGTGTCACATTCTAATGCTAATTTTTATCTCAGAGATAATTAAGAGCAGTGAAGGAAAAATTTAAGTTAGGATTGCAACTGAATTTGTGCAGGAAGGAGTCAGATGAGGATCTCTACACCCTACATTCAGTATTAGCTTTTGGCAGCCATCTCATGTTGTTAATTAATATATATATATACACAATATAATTTTATATTATTATTAAAAACATATATATGCTTTTAAAATGTGCATTTTTATTTTTATATGAACCTGAGAGTACCTCTAGAAGCTAAATTAGAAGCAGATGTTAAATTATTAATTTCCTTATTCCAGCTGTATAGAACAAGCAGTCTGCAGCTACAAAAAGATCAGTGTTTTGTTCTTGAACTCAGTTCACTTTGCAGCAATAATTTGTCACCAGCCTTTAGTTCCCTGAAAGATTTAATGAAAACATAAAAGGGATCCCGATTACAGTCCAATGACAACAGCTTTTCTGCTTTTGTGAAACAGTTGGAATAGCAAATCTAAATGTAATCCAGATACATCTTAAACAGCTTGGAATTCCAGGCATATATAACAATTGTATCAACTAAACCTCTCTGTGAAAGGAGGAGATGCCTGATTAAGGATGCTGGGAAGAAAAACAAAGATTAACAGGCTAGTGTCTTTTGCACTTTGATACTGACGCTTGGTAGAAGGTAAAAGAGAAGCAACCCCATAATTGACTTGCAAAACAAAAAATAATGGGTGCTAAAGTTAGCTAGTTTCATTTTTGGACGGCTTGTTTCAGGCTGCAACTCCGGCCAAACAAGCCCACTCGAAAACAAAGAGGAATTCTGTAAGAATGTACCGCTACCTTCCAACACAATTCCTCACAGTATCGAGAGCAATCATGTAAACCTTTTGTCAACATGTAAAGAGAGGCCGAAAAATTCTAAGAGATTGGCATGCAGATAGCTTACATGAAACAATCAAAGGAAGTCATGGACTAGGACACTCCACTGTCCTGTGTCCAAATACAATGTACTAAGAATTCCTTTTACCAGGCAGATTTATATATGTATATATATATAAACATATATATATAAAGCTCAACTACTCCTTAATACAACACCAAAACCCTAGGACAAACTTGCAGAATTCTTGTGTTGGTAAGAGCCTGGAAACTGTCGGCATCAGTGTATTTTCTAGACTAGTTTTTTGTGGGTTTGGAGATACAACTTAAAAGTCATATTGTGCTCTGTGCTTGATTTGCTTTTACTGCTGCTGTCACCGTTACAGGAAGTGCTCTTGTGGTAAAATTACAGGAGAAATCTGAGTTCAGTCACAGCCAAATAATCACATTTTTACTTCAAACTTTGAAGTCCTGTTTACACAGAACTATCCCCAAACAGCAGAAACTTATCTAATAATTGGTCTTGAACAAGAGCCTATGCCTGCATGATGCCTGAAACAAGGAGACAGCTTTCTAATGCAGAACAAGAATACGAGAGACTAGAAAGGCTGTGACGATGCCCATCCATCAGCGCTACTGATACAGGGACAAGTAAGAGAGAAATTATCAACCGCCTTTTCACACTATGAGTTTTTGAGGGAAACCGCGATGAACAAGGTAAGTCTAATACTCAAGTTGTGTTGTACAAGAAAGCATTCTGTACTTTTTTTTTTTTTTAAAAAAAAGGTCTGTTTAAAAAGGTCTGTATTTCAGAGTTGGAATAGTTAATACCCGTAACTCACATATCTTTTAATAATTATCGCTTTCAGAAAATTGAATTCTTAAGTATGAGGAACTCTTGCTTCCTAGCAGAGAAGTAAAGTTGCACACATGCAGAAAAATGTTCTTCTCCACTTTTACAAGCTGTTAGTTCTCCCATAGGTAAGAATAAAATACACTTAAAAAAAAAAAAAAAAAAAAAAAGGAATGGGGAGAGAAAGTGGGCATCCACAGAGCAGATTTTAGTAGTGCCCAGCAAACACAAAACAACTATTTTGTTTTCATTCTGATGAGTATACACCTGTTTATCTTTTCTGTTCTCAAGCAAATTCCTCATTTAGGAGTAACGTCTTCTCCTGATTATTCTGCCAGCCAAGGACAAAATGTACACAGAAGTCTCAAGCAAAACAACAAAGTTTAACTACAACTGCGGAAGACAGATTGCTTGGAAGCTACAAAAAAAGATTACCCGTTCAATGAATGATACACCTCTTTTCTGATGAAAAGTGTTCAAAACTGCAAGGCAAGCACAGATTTTACCATTATTATTCCCTGATGGTATTTTAACACTTACCCTGGATGTTGCCACAGGTTTGCATGTCTACCCTCAGGAAGCAGCTCCCTCTTGTTAAGGGGAGTAATTCCTATTGCTGCTTCTAAAATAGTTATATATTTCTTGTACCGCATCCTGCCTCTCTCAGGAGTTTCACCACGCTAAGTTACCATCCAAATGCAGATTCTGCAACTGAAGTCATGCCTCTTCACTTATCTGAACTGCTGTTTTTCAAGACACGCTGCGAGTTTCAAGCATGTAAATAATGCTTTCCCCCCCCCTCTCCCAGGCTTGGAGAGTTAGCAGGAGAGAAAAACCAAAGAAAAACTCCCACCAGATTCCCCTGAAACGTCATTGTTACATAATTCGATCTTTGAATAAGACACTAATGAAAATGATTGAAGAGACAATCACAGTTCTAAGCCTGGCCGGATAATGCACACTCTTCAATTGACTAATCCTTTGCTAAATCTCTGCTGCCTATAATCTTCCAAGTACTAATGGAGCCCTAGGTAACTTCTCTGTCAAATCAATCCAGGGAATGAGAGAGATCTGCACAGAAAACTTGGGACTTTTTTTAGACGCTGGAAGACAAAAGCAGCTTTTTCTTCACACTTTCTCCTCATCACCAGAGCACAACAGAAGCAATATCCAGTCAGAAAAGGCACGGATAAATTTTCCCTTTCTTGACTTGTTGCAGAATTCAGAAAACTGAAGACTCCATTACAGTACCTACTGGTTGTTTAGATGCGTCTCACACAATGCCTATTGCCACTTTCTACATCAAAACTGTTTTAGCCACAAAGCAGGCAGCCTCAGGCACTAACTGCAAAGGCAGATATGGATGTGCAAGTTGCAATAGTAGTGATGTTCTGGAAGTGCTGCAGCACCATCAAATGACAGTATTAAAGAGACTTTGTGGATTGCAAAAAGACCAGCTAAGGAACTGTTTTGATGCTACTCAGACACTAAGATAGTAGATATGAACGTTTTGTATATAAATTTTAATGTATTAATTATATTACTACAAAGGTATGTAACTGTTATACAGAAATGCTAGAAGAACAGATGGGACAGGAAGCCTTTCTTCTAAAGACTTCAGCTACAACTCGCTCTGTGCATTTAGTTATTCTCTATTCTCTTAGTCCCTTAGGGGTCTGTCTTAGGACCAGTGCTTTTCCACATCTTCATCAGTGACATAGATGATGGGATTGAGCGCACCCTTAGCAAGTTTGCAGCTGACCCCAAGCTGAGTGGTGCAGTTGATACACCAGAAGGAGGGCAAGCCATCCAAAGAGACCTGGACGGGCTGGAGAAGTGGGCTCATGTGAACCTAATGATGTTCAACAAGTACAAGTGCAACGCACTCACTGCACATGGATCAGGGCAATCCCAGACAAGAACACAGAGTGGGAGAAGAACTCACAGAGAGCAACCTGTGGAGAAGGACCTGGGGGTTCTGGTGGATGAAAAGCTCGACATGAGCCAGCAGCGCGTGTTTGCAGCCCTGAAGGCCAACTGCATGCTGGGCTGCATCAACAGAGGGGTGGGCAGCAGGTGGAGGGAGGGGATTGTGCCCCTCTGCTCTGTCCTTGTGAGGCCCCACCTGGAGTGCTGCATTCAGGTCTGGGCCCCCAGCAAAAGAAGGATGTGGGGCTGTTAGAGTGGGCCCAGAGGAGGGCCATGAAGTCGATCAAAGGGCTGAAGCACCTCTCCTACAAAGAAAGGCTGAGAGAGCTGGGGACGTTCAGCCTGGAGAAGGGATTCGTGCTCAGCTGGCTCTAGGGAGATCTCACTAAGGCCTTTCAATACTTAAGAGGTCTTACAAAAAAGGATGGAGAGGGATTCTTTACTCAGATAATAATGATAGGACAAGGGTAAATGGTCTTAAACTAAAAGATGATTGATTTAGATTAGAGGAGGAAACTCTTCACTGTAAGGGTGGTGAGGCACTGGAACAGGCTGCCCAGAGAAGCTCTGGATGCCCCATCTCTGGAGGTGTTCAGGTGTTCAAGGCCAGGCTGGATGGGGCCCTAGCCAGCCTGATTTAGCGGGTGGCATCCCTGCCTATGGCAGAGGGGTTGGAGCTAGGTGATCTTTAAGGTCCCTTCCAACCCAAGCCATTCTATAAATCTATGATCTCAAATTAATACTTATAATCTGTGGGACTGATCTTAGAAAAGCAAAACTTAATTAAGCCTTTTTTTAGATTGAGCGAATACCACTACAAATGACTGACAGAAGGTAACATTCAGTTTCCACCTACTTACTTGCATCTTGACATGTAAGGAATATGGAGTCTGAAAACCTGTGATGTATTAAGAAAGGTAATTAACATATTAAGCACACAGAAATGAAATTAAGAACATAATTACTTTTGCAGGTCCAAAAAAAGCACTTAACTATAACTTCAAACGTCTGTATACAAAGTATCAAGAAGCTGAGGAAAGTGAAATACTACTGGAAGTCTCTAAGGACAGTTAATATCATTAAGCTTGCATGCATCTTGGCTTTTGATAGCTTTGTCAGATCTATTGTGAAAGCAGTATTGACTAGGAAAAGAAAAGAGAAGAAGCAGGCAGTGTTTCAGACAATTCCATCCTTTCAAGAACCTTCTAACTGCAGCAATCTATGCCAATATCCAATTTTACTAGAACACAAAAACAGTTTGATAAAACCCAATCTTCCTTCAAAGTCATTTTCATCATCAAGATCCGTATTACAGCAATTTATCCTCTGAAGTGCTATTTCCTCTTCTTTCTGTCCTCCTCAGCACTTTTTTTACCCTAATTTTTTCCCCTGTAGATCTAAGGAACAGATCTCCCTTATAAAAACCTCCTGAAAGTGCTTTTTAAAGCCAGATCCATAAGCAAAGTTTAGAAGCCATTCAGTGCTCCTTCGACCATTATTTGACTCCCTGGGGAAAGCCAACTAAATCTGACCAGAACAGGTGCCTCACAGCTTGCTTTGTGCAAAGCTCACAAACAAACTCGTACAAAAAGCGCAAGCTTCTTCCAAGTAAAGTATCGTGAAATCTTCAGGTATCTAGAGGGAGTAAAGACTGACTCACTGTTTATCAACTTCCTTCAACTTTGTTTGAAAACAGAAATTCAAAGCTACCCATTGTTATTGAAGGACTCCTTTTGCAGAGCAAACAAAAGCTTTAAAATATACCTTCATCCATTGTTTCCTGTTGAGGAGTTATCATCCACTCCCCTTCTTCTGTGTTTTTTTTTTTTTCCCCCAGGAAAAAACAACAAGTTTTACTGAAAAAACATAGCACATTCTTCCTAACTGGGAACGTACAAGTGAACAAAATTAAGCTAAGCATTAAGCTGTTAAAGAAAAGCATGTGTCAACTTCAAGAACTCATGGTCCTCAGCCATATCCACACAGATAACAGCAAACCACCTCAGAGTTCAGCTAAAAAGATTATTTGCTTACTCAATGTATCTGTATTCTGCCAACCTTCTCCCCATGGATTCCACATTAATTACTTAGTAATCAGTTTACAAAATAAAGAAAAGCCAGTGACATGCACTTCCATTAAATGGCACCATATCAAGGCTTGGAACCCTTCACTGTCTTACCAAGCTATGCTGCTATAGGGAACAAGAACACATGTAAACTTAAAGCTTTTCCTATACCTGTTTCAAAGTCCCCAACAATTTTCTGTGCTTCCTTAGCTGCAGCAGAAAAAATAAATGTGCTGGGGCAGTGACTTCCACCCTGGTCAACTTCTATAGAGGACTTTTGCAAAAGCAGTTCAAAGTATTTTCATTGTATTGTTCAATGTATTTTCATTCATGTTACAACTGAGTCTAAAATTTTTGCAGTGGATGGTTTGGAAAGTAAGACATATTTCAGGGAAAGCAGACAGAAAGATGAAAGCTCTTTTCTGCACTGAAGAAACGCTTAAGACATCAAAGTGAAGGCATCCTTTTACTCTAATCCACAATGGATGAAAACGAGTCATGCTCTCTTAATTAGATGTACTGCTTGTTTCTTGTAAAACTGATGACAGAAGCATGATCGTATCTTCAGTCACTTCAGAACCAACTCCAAAGGAGAAAACACTTGTCCACGGAAGCCAAAAATTACTTTGGAAAGAGAAAATTCTTTTTTTTCCTCATCCCTCAACAAAACATCTCTCCAACACCTACAGACCGAAGAATTCTGTCATGAAGAGAGCAAAAAACCAAAGGTCTTCTCCTACGCGCTTATTATTGGGTGACAAGAATAACAACAACAACAGACAATAAACTTCCAGAGCAAGTGTTTTGTTTGGGCTATGCAGCTAAGAAACAGCAAGGGAAACAAGTTAATGCATACGTAAAGCCTGATCTGTTCAATCTTGAGGCAAAGGAACATCAAGGTTCAGATTTTGTATTTCTTTTTGGGAAGGGGGTCGTGGGGGAAACAGTTTCGTGGAAAGAGAAGGGGAGGACTTGAAAGCTTCTTTCACACAGCTTCAATGGCTGCAACTGCTTTTGGCCCCTCCCTGGAGAGCATCCCTTGCCTGAACAGCCCATATGTTCCTGGAGATTCTCAGAATCAGCTTATACAAAGTTGTGCTAAAGAGGCTAGAGACACCAGCAGTCAAATCTGCCAGCTATTAAGCAGAGCTAGATGATGAATCAGATGTTAGAACAGAGAGAGCACGCTGGACTACAGACAGCCATGCTGTCAGTGACGTACAGGAGAGATTTATCGGTTTTCTCTAAAGATCTCTCACCAAAAAAAAAAAAAGTACTAGCACTGCAAAGCAAACAGCAAATAGGTTGAACAAACACATGAAACCTTGGTTTACATGAAGCCAAGCACTACTGAGCTCAGGCTCAGTTTATCAGTACAAGGGGGGCTGATGTTAAAGAATTAGTTTGGCATGACAGCATGACAACAAAAAGCTTCTGGGAGAAGTATTACTGAGTCTGTCTTAGGAAAAATACAAAGTGGTCCAAAATATCTGATATCATGCCTGGCTTAGCAGAAACATAGTCAAACCTAAACAGAGATCTGAAATCTGAACTTTCACGTACATATAGACCACGCCTGAGATAACGCGCATGCCTTGAAGAAATAAAATGAAATTTCTCAGCAGCAGTTCTGGATTGCTAGTCCAACAGAGGTGCAGACAACAGTATGGAAAGAGAGCAGGCACTAGGAAAAAAAATCTGAACAGAAAGGGATTCTCAGACAGGCTTACTTTATATTTTTCCTCACATGCCTCCTACTGACCCTAATATCACATCGCACAGCATTTTTGTCTTATGATGTTATACATGTGAAAATACAGCACTAATGAGTTTCATTCTTTCCACGGCTCCAGATTAGGAACTGTGGTTATCTCTGAGGTTCCAACACTCAGATACACAATGACAACCTGACCTAATTTCAGGAAGCCTTGGGTAGCTCATGTTTCCTAAAAACAAAGCATGCAGCTCATGAATATACAGCAGGGTAGATGCCATACAAGATATCAGGCCAGAGCTTCCACAGCTCTGTGATTTTTAAGATCATAAACATTTTGAGTACACTCACAGCTGCAAGAGTCTTGCAATGCTGGACAGAAAGGAGAAGCCACACTCCACATTCTCATTTGAAACAGAAATCTAAACTATTACTTAACATCATGCACTTTCAAAAAGCAATTACCTAATTCAAAACAAGCAAACACACACTAAAAAACAACCCAAACATTAATAGTTTAAGTTGTAAAGTGACCTGTAGTGGTCCTAAGCAAGTTAAGAATCACAACTTACGTATTTCCCCCTCCCCCTACCCCCCCAAAAAAAAAAAATTACTTCTGAAGTGTGACCTAGCTGTAAGGACATCCTCAGTACTGGTGAAATACACCAACCATTAGAGGAGGAGAAGAAGCTGTGGAGAATCTGCGGACAAGGAGCAGACGTACTTGAGAAGGGAACTGGCACAAGAGCCTGATTCAATGCTGCTCTTTCTGAAGAAGAGGGTAGGTTCAGATAGTTGAAAAAGTTCAGCTAGGGTTGAACAGTTCTACTACGGCAAAAGCATCAGGGGGAGAAACCTGGGCAGAAACGATAAACTCCAGCACTTCCCTGAGGACTGACAAACAATTCAGAGTATGTGCTCATGGGACTGAAACCAAGCCTTCAACCATGAATGACGACATGCACTGGTGCACTGCATCAGCGTGGCCATGCAAAACCAGCAACACCCACTCGGGTGCTGCCGTCGTTACGGGAAACTCCCCACTTCCAGCCATTCTCCACTACAGCAAGATCCACGGGAAAAGACAGACTTAAAAATTATGCCCTATAGTCTCACCGTCGTAAATGTTTGTTTCACAAATCGACTGTCTCATTTTCAAGAGGCCATTCACAGAAATTCACTGCAACGCAGGATTATGATTCACAGGCCTTACGCTGCTGATCTTATCCAAGATCAACTATCAGATTTAATACAATATATATTTTTTTTCCCCAGGAATGAGTGTTTTCACACCTGCTTGAAAATAAGCCAGGCCGGAAAGTCTCTGACTTCATCAAACTGTACCTCCTATACCATGTCAGTGCTTTCTTTTCCCCTTTGTTGGAACAACTGGTTCCAGGAGTGCTACAAAAGCATGAAATCAACACAGCCAAAGTCTGATAGAAGCTCCACTGTCCTTGAGACTGTAAAAGCTGTTATTTCAGCAATTAAATGAGAACAGTCTTGTAACCAGAGTTTCCTTTGCTGTACAAGGAAGTTCTGGAGACAGACAATGTTGGTAACTTAACATACGCGTGCACACACAAACGCTTACTGTTGTCAAAATTTGTACCAAGCTGAACACTGGTTTGAAGTAGTCCCGGAATATTATGTCATTCCCCTCTTAAGGATTACTAAAATTCAGGAACTTTCAGATGCTTTTACGCATCTAGATTTTGTAAAGGTGTATCTCAGCTGGTGAGCTATGCCAGTGCCTATGTGTTATTTTAACTGCTAAGAAGATTTCCTGGTTGTCCTTACAGGACACTGAACCAGGAAAGCGGGGGCAGGGTTTAAGCAATCAAAAAGTGTCAGAAACTTATTTTGATGCTTCATTCTGAAGAGCTGTACGGAAATTAGAGTTCATGAAAAGCATCGGGATGACTCTAACCCCCCTGCATAATTCCAAATACTTGTCTTAAGTCTCACAAAAGCCCTGCGCGGGGGCACTGAGTGCAGCAGCACTGTAATTTGGGGCAATGCAGAACGCAGCCAAAGTTGGATGCGGCTTCTCCAATGCCCCGTGGCCACCTCTGAAGAAGGGGAGAGGAGCCCTTGCCGCCACTTGAACGCGACGTGCAGGGCATAACCAGGTGTTTGCATATAACAGTCTGTAAGCAATTATAACTGTAAACTCACCTAAAAGTCAAACACATGCAGAAAGCTTCCTCAGAAGCCTGATGAAAGCCCTCCTAATCACTAGTTTAGGGTAAGTACAACTCGTACTAACTGTCTCTGAATGGCACACGTGCCTGCACCACCTGCAGCAGCTCCAACTCTTCTCAAGAGCCCTGATGTCCCACCGACGGATATAAATATGTGCACACAAGCTTCCTGGGCTTCCTAATACCTGATCCCGTGGATCCTGACAGGCGGCGTTGCCTGGAACAGCTGGCACACGAAGCCTCGGACTACCAACACTTCAGGAAAAAAAGAAGCAGTTTCATCGGTCACCGCATACGCGCTTGTCGCTTCTTTCTTCCTCCCCCTCTGAATCACAGCTGAATCACAGCCCTGAACAACTGCCTCGAAAACCCGATTTTGCTGCCTAAAAAAGAGGCTAAGCCACTTCAGGGCGCCCCGATCCCACCCTGCTAATCACACCCCAAGCTCCAACCCCAGCAGACCTCGGGTGGCCTCTGCTGGAGCGCGGCTCCCGCGGCCGGAGCCGGCGGCGGGCACACGGCGCCCAGCGGCGCTGCGCGGGCGGCCGCAGCGAGCTCCCCTCGGGACGCCACTCGGGGGGAGCCGGAAAGTTTCCCGACACCCGCCCCGAAACTCCTGCGCGCCCGGGCAGCCCGCAGCTTTCTCCTGCCGAGCAAAACACCCGGGGAGGCAGGGGCGAGCTGGGGGAGACCCCCGGTACCGCGGCAGCCCGGGGCTGGCCCCTTTGTCCCGCAGCTCCTCGCCCGAGACCCCCCCCGACCGGCCGGCAGGACGCACCTGCCCGCCGGGGCTACTCGCCTGCTCGCGGAGGTGGCCCCGGTGCAGCGGCGGAGGGCGGCCGGCCCCCCGCCTCACGCCGCCTCTCGCCCCGCTGCCGTGCCCGCGACGAGCTCGGCTCCGGCTCCGC
>CM021797.1:36065718-36080524 GCA_011076525.1 Nettapus auritus
CGTGCTCCTTCCTTGCCTTTTGTCCCGGGAGAGCCTCGGCACAGGTCCCCCGGGCGCTGCTGTGCGGTGGCAGCGGCGGGGAGCTGGGGGTCACATCCCCGAGAGCCGCCGGAGGCGAGTCCTGCTCCCAAACCGCCCCGTCCGGGCTGCAGTGCCGCTGGTATCGGCTGTCCTGCAGCGGGAACGAGGAAGGCAAGACCGAACAGCCCTAACTGGATTCTTCGGAGTCGTATTTCTTCTCCATTGTGCAGCGCGAAATGTCACAAAGAATTCCTTATCTGCCCTCTTCCGCGGTTGAACCCCGCGCCAGCTTCTCTAAGGTTAAGCCGTGTTCTCCCTCAGTGTCAGATCTGAGGAACAAAACCTGCTCCGAGCTCCTCTGGCTTGGCGTTAGCTGCCCTTGAGAAAGGGCAGATGGTTTTTCTAGTTGCTAAATATTCCAGATTCCCAAAGCATTCTTAGTTCCGACCTAGTTTCTTCCTCGTTAAGCAGGTGAACCGCGTGTTTGTGCAGCATGCCTCATACAGAAACCAAGATAAAGAAGGCAAACAGTGCTCTTCGTGGAGGCGCTGGACTTTGGAAGCAGGCCCAGCGAGCAGAAAGAGCCCAGTTTATTGATAGCAAGCACCAGACTGTGTTCAAACGTTATTTTGAAGAGTCCTGCTTGTAGCTAGAGTTAATAATTAACATGCATGCGCATTCGGTAGTCTTCGACTGTTCCAGTCTGAATGTCCTAAACAGGGAAAAAATATATAAAAAGGGACTTCCGTAACTTGTTGTTTTCTGTCAGCTATGGAGAGGATCTGGGATCAGTAATACAATGTTGTGTTCAAGCAACCCGAATCGAGGCTTAAGGAGTGGAAACTTGGTCTGACATCCAGGTATGTGTCAGACTATTTGGTTTACGCTGTGCTCGGTGTCTACTTCCTTAATGAATGTTTTAAAACTCCATTTGTTAGTTCTATAAATGTTTTTATTTTCTGAAGCCACTTTTCTAACAGTGGCTTTATGATACTTAATGGCTCTGAAATGTTCTGAAGAGGAGTAATATTATTGACGCACTTAATATATTCCTTTTTTCTTTTTTTTTTTTTTTTTTAGCTGGACAGTAGAGAACACCGACAGCTTGTACAAGAATACACATCTGGAAACTAACAGTGTTTACAAAAGTACTCCTTGTAATACTGATCACGTAGCATAACTACCATGACACAATTTTTAAAAACTCAGCAAATTGGAGAGGGCAGCGACAACACTATACGGCCCGTTTTAAACATGTATTGTTTCCTCAGCTAAACTGTGTCTGTCGTTCCTTAAGCTGAACTCCGAAAAAGGTTTGTAATTAATAACTGTTTGAAAAACTGTGTTTGTTCATAGCTCTGTTTATCCTTCCCCCACGAAAACAGTCTCCAATGCCTGTCTCCTTTGGTAGAAGTCACGAATCTTGCCTTTGTTTTACGATGGCCAAGAGTACAGTTTACATAAAAGACGATGTGGGACAGAGAGGGACATAACTCTGGACAACTTTTTCTTATCTTTAAAGCGGAGTTAAATAAAAAGCCTCAACAGCAACATGGACTGGAACATCTGCTTGATTGGTTACACTTGTAAGTAGTGGTGTGCAGTGTGAAATTAAAATATCATCCCCTAAGGTGCCAAAACATGATGCCGCTTGCCTCTGGTCTCTTTGCTGCCCTGCCAGCAACATCAGCCAATGTGCACGGTTAATCTCTTCCTGATAGCCTCTTCTTCTGCTCCTCCCATGCTTCCTTTTTTATTTTCAATGTTCTTCCAGGTATTTTGGCAAGCTTCTGCCTTCCTTCCAAGGACTCACTCCTGCAAGACTCCCACACATTCCAGAACTGGTTAGCACAATCACAGAGTTCAACCATTAACCAGAAGCCAAAAGTAATCAAACACTCCCTGCAATTCGCCTACCCTTACTCAGCTATCGGCTCTTCGAGACAGGTCAATAAATCCCATTTACTGAAGCTGCTAAAGGACTTAGGGAATTTTAAGGAAACAGGACAGGCTGATTTTGTCATATGGAACAACCTTGCAAGGAAGAGATACCATTGCTTAAGAATTACCACAAGCAGAAAGGAAAATGAACCAAAAAACACCAGACAAGCACTTAGGAACATAACTCCTGCTGAACACATGTAGCATTTCATGACCACCACAGATGGGGAGCAGTTGCTGTAAGGTTAGCTGAACTACATGTATCTATCGAGATTCCCAGAGAACTCCTTGGCACACAGGAAACAATTCCAGCAAGGTTAGAAACGCTGGGACTTTGGGGCTGTAGGACAGAAGCAGACAAACAAAACCACTGACTGCAGAAAGGGCAATTAGGTGAAAACTCAGATGTACCTTAAAAAGGAACAACACGCCTCACTTTCTCTGAGTATCGAGTACGGTTTCAGATGTCAGTATTCGTCTTTCAAAAGCACTCTGTGTTTCCCTTCACTGAAGACAGAGCAACTGTCTTGTGGGGAAAAAGCCACCAGTAATACACCCGTTCTTACTGATATTAACCATTCATGGTGAGTATCAGAGGATTTTCCTTCAGCTATTTCGACAGGAGTGAAGCAGGAAGCAAGTGACATGACATCTGTCAGGTTTGTAACTGTGGAGCAATCTGCTAATACAAGTAAGTTATGGAAGTAAAAAATAGTACAGGAGCCCTATTTTTCTTGGGGCAATATGCAGTCTGACACCAGGATCAGAACTCTTCCTGTGCCTCCACTGCACAAGCATGGTGACTGATGGAGTCCTCATCCTTACTTAAAATTTCGTGCACAAATGAATCATGTCTTACAATTCATTTTCTATATGGGGATAAAAAAAACCCCTCATTCTAACAAGCTGATGCTATTCATCTTCCCCAGTTGGATTAAATCCAACTGTTACTCAGCTAGCTAAAACCAGGAAATTGCATAAATAGCAGTAGCATTGTGGATGAAAGGGAAGGCACTTCAAACATGAAGGTTGGAGTGCTCTTAAAAAAGCCACCTTGGCTGGCCAAATTCTGAATAGAATCTTTGCAGTAAGAGTTTTAAGAAACACAAGTAATCCAGCACAGTACAGCCAACCACCATCTTTATCGTCATAGTGGGAAATCAAACTTTACACAATGAATTCAGAACTCTACATGCAATTTTATTTTGGTGTGAACAACTGTACAAGATGAAAAGGCATAGAGAATGAACCCCAGAATATGAATCAGATGCATGTTAATGAATCAACTGCATGCAAATTACTTGAAATAATTTTAGGAATAGTCAATAGGAAAAAATTATTACACAGGTTATATATGATCATGCAAAGAAAGAAGCAAGAGGAAGTATCCTTAATATCAGATAATTAACATCTATCCAGATGTATCTAAGTAACTTTCTCAGTTACTAGGAGACTGATTGGAATACTATTGTTTTCCTTGTGCTGTAAATTATTTTTACAGTTCTGAATTCAAAACAGCAAAAAGATGTTCTGTTTTCAGCTTTCATTTGAAGGGGGAGGAAAAAAAAAAAAAAGCCTCTTTTATTCTAATACCACTTGCTAGTCGTTTTATTTACCTCATCCAGAAGAGTATATATTTCAGGTAATAGTGACCATGTAAAATTTTGATTGAAAAACATCCAACAGTTTGCACAATTAACATGATCACAGTTTGCACACTTAATCATGATCTGGTTCCAAGGAAATGGTATTCTAATTAACAGTGGGAAATAGCTAGTAACAACGTATATTTTAAATGTAGGTACTGGACAATAATGCTATCTAGCTATTGTACTTCTCCAGTGGAACTGATCACACCTGTAATAATTCCAGCTAGCCAGAGAATCATGACAAACTAATCAGAAGTGCCAGAGGAACCACGAAGAAAAGTAATTTGCACTGAACATCTTTTCACACAATGAGAAAAATATGTTAACAATACGGTATAGGTTATCTCAAGAACCAGACAACAACTTTGTGCTCCCATTTCATAGGCAACTCAAGAATAATCAGCAGCAATAATACTGATACTCAATACAACAGTGCAAGTGTCAGTGTTCTTGTGGTTCAACTGTTTTAAAGCTTTTTGATGTAAGATCTGGGGTATAATAATTTATTTCATTATCTCTTTATTTAAAAACATATCTGAAAACCAAAAGGGAAATGTTTCTGCACGAACATGGTATTAAGGGAAGTCTCATATAATGGTTAAAAAAGATAATCCAAGCTCATTCACCTAAGAAATGCAGTGGTGCAATTTTTGCTATCATGAGAGGATCTCCATTTATCTTAACTAAAAAACAGGCAATAAATTACATCTTTTTACTCTGTGGAGAGTAAAAACAGGAAGAGAAATTCACAGTAAGAGAATAAACTATTTGCAGAAAGATTGCTGCACAGCTTAAACATTACACGCCAGCCTTTTTGAGTTCATATGATGCTTACAACCATACAGACCTGTTGGTAGTTTTAAGTTTAGCTCAGAAAAATATCCACATAAAAGAAACGAGAATTTGGAGACATGAGGAAGTTCTGCAGTACTGAGAAAAAAAAATTACATCCATCACACAAAATTAAAAGCTTCCATCTACCACAGTCATTTCCTTTATGACCCATTCAGTTTGACTCTTATGCCTTATTTACCTGCAGTAACATTAAAATCCCATCAATAGCTGCAACTTTTACTGCCAACGCATCAAAGTACCACCACTTACATCATTATAATTCAGAGGCATTTCTTGGTTTTGGGTTAATGTCTCAACAAAAAAGTTTGACATTTGTGCGCTTGTCAGAACTCACCAGGCAGGCCAGTCCATGCAAAACTAGAGAGTAAGAATCCACAGCTTCTGCAGTAAGAAGGTAAGAAATGCAGTGACAGGAAGGGAGACCTCAACCATGTGTTCAACCATGGGCACAGATTCAAGAAGTGACAAGGAAACCCAAAGGCAGAGCACTTGAGAAAAATGTATTGTTTTCATATTGCTGCACAACACGGTGATGTCAGGAAAAACAGTAAGCTCGGGTATTCAGAAACAGGGAAGGGCTGGTGCTTAAAGTCTTTAAAGTTCCACGAGGTAGAGTATCATGAAGTATCTTCTTTTCCAGAATATATTAAGCAGGACAAATCCAATTTAGTTTTTAATGCTGTTGAAAACTCTTTTGATAGTAGTTCATGAAGGGATACTCTATCATGAGAATACACCCAATTCCGTCCAGTCCAGTCATAGCGCTTGGGCCCACTAAAAAGCAAAACACAT
Source organism: Nettapus auritus (assembly GCA_011076525.1). Classification (NCBI taxonomy): domain Eukaryota; kingdom Metazoa; phylum Chordata; class Aves; order Anseriformes; family Anatidae; genus Nettapus; species Nettapus auritus. The sequence continues at coordinate 36,070,977 of CM021797.1, forward strand.
GCTGTAAGTACAGATTATTCACGGGGAGCTGCTGGAAGCATGTATTTATATGCAACCCAGAAAGTGCCCAGGACAAGGAAAGAGAGTGGAGAAGGATTTGTGTGGGGCAGCGGAGCAGCAAAGGCCAGACCTGCCTGAGCCATCTCACTGACATATCTGAAAGGTGACAAGATGCTTCAATTCTGACAAGCAGACACACGCTCCTTTCCTTCTTGCTTTGGGCACTCATCTCCACACTTTCCTGCCTTACCCCCTTTCTTCCCTCACCCACACAATCTTCTTGCACACAACTATTACAAAGGATATTTGTGTGAGGCTGAATTAATGCTGTTGATTAGCTGATACAGCAGTTACATGCAGATATTCTAAACACAGCAGAACACATACCACCAATCTCACTTTCTTTTTGGATGCAATACAAGAATTTACCACCTGAAAGCACATAGATTGCCATGTGGGAGATTTACATGAAAATTCTGTTTTCCCCTATGCTATATCACATAGTTTTTGGCTCGATTCTTCAGCCTTACATTAAACATCAGGAAATAACTTGAACACCTGGGTGGCATTAGAGACCCTTCGTATCCACCTAATTCTCCACATCTGAAACAGGAGCAACGACTGAAAGGTGCTCACTACTGTTAACATCAGCTACAGAAGCTAAGAAAAGAGAAAGGAATGAAATGATCAGCAGGGATAAAGAGGGATAAACATCACTCTTATCCTTGAACTTAAACTGACAGGACAAAATGCCTTGGAACTCAGATGACTGCATACAAGGTCTGCAAAGAAGACAAGACTACATATACATGAGAACAATCTGCAGGTTCTCTACAACCATAAACACTAACCTGAACCTCAAATACCCTGAATTATTCACCACATTTAAATGACAAACTTTCAGACCACTAACCAAACTAAGAGAAGTCACAGATGCACAGGGAAATCAAAATGACTTCCACTGATGTCTCACTTGCTGGATGTGAACTAGGAAATATTCTGAACTGGGATTACGTGCTCCAGCCACTTTACCATGCATTTCTCACTTATCTTTGCAGAACAGGTATGTTTATACTGCCCAGAGAGCAACAGAATGGGATGCAGCCATTCATGAAAACCAGGCTAAGACAAACCATTTAATCAACAAAGGCAAAGAGAAAAAAAAAAAAAAGGTAATTTGAACTATTTTTAATGTTACTTAGGAAGTATCTGTGATAAGGTTGACCTATCAAACACCTCCACAGTTCTCTGACTCTTCAAAATTCTGTAGAAATGCAATTTTTTCATTTACATTTATCATTTAAGAATCTTGTGAGCACTAACAAATGCCTTCAAAGATAAGTACTAATTTCTCTCTCAGGGAAGGTCTGCATATATTTTTAAAAAATAAGACAGAAGAACCAAAATATCACCTTAAGGTATTATTAAGGTTCAAAATTCATTGCAGTCAATGGAGCGAAAATAAATTACTGCAGTTGCACTGCTGGCAAGTTACAGAGACATCTTTTTTTTTTTTTTTTTTTTAATTTTGTCAACTATATTAAGCTATAGAAACTCAAGTTCATCTGCATGTATTGATACATGATAGCAAATAAAAGGTCAAAAGGATACAAAAAAAATACTTTTCACATCTTCAGAATTTGTCTCCCATGGGGATATATTCTCAAAGACTCAAAATTTTCCATTCACTGTACAAATTTCACAATTATAATATCAACTGCAAGTTATCTCTAAGAGTAATGTTTGCTTCATTCCCCTCCTAGGATATTGCATTTTAGCACTACGTCACTCCAGATCATACAGTATTTGCTGGAGTTGCAACATGTATTTTCAGAGGTTAGGAAATAAGCGAACGTGTGATGTAGTTCAAGAAACACTACTGTTTACTATATTACCAGTTAAGCAAGCACAAAATTGAATGCTTGTTGGTGAATCATTTTCCACAACAGATGCTGAAAAACACCATCAGAAAATTTTCAAGTTTCTTGCATGTGTTCTTATTCACCAATGGAACAACCAAAGATACTAGCACTTTAACATATATTCATTCACAAATTCCCTATTCCGGTGCTTGTGTATCTTTGCTCACAGAACTCTCTGAATTTTGGTTTCCAGAAATGGTAGAAAACTTTGTGTCAGGCACCCAAAAAATCCTACCGTCCTCTTAAGCAGAATCGAGATTCAGGAATTGTTTGTTGCGAAATCTATGAAATGAATGAATGACACACAGCCTGCATTTGTCTAAATGATAAGCTTGCTATGTCAGTGCCTTAAAAAGTCACATACCTGTTAAATAAATTAGTTTAAAAAAAAAAAAAAAGGATTCTGGAACTCTGGAACTGGAGAGGGGGTTAGTAGTAGAAAAAAATGACTGTAAAATGTGCACCAATCAGACTTAATTACCCTAAAGTGAAGTTAAAATTTTCTTTAGGTAATTTTTTTTTATCTACTACAATTGATTTTCTTGAAATCTTAAATTCTCTTGAGCTTCTCTTTTTTTTTTTTTTTTCAAGCTAAACCCTCTTTAAAGAATATAGTAATTGCAAAACCTTTCCCGGTTTTGCAATTACTACATTCTTTATGAACAGCCTTCAAGAAGTATGCTTGCGTAGTTACTGGGTGTGCTCATATTTTCCAGCTAGCTGGTTCCTTCACCAGTAACAGTGGCTGACTCCCTCAGTTCTCTCCTTGGGACAGTGGCAGAGGACACATTTTTTTTTAAGGGGGAATCAGCTTCAGTATTTCCCCACACCTCTGGCTGCCCTGGCAGGTAAAACCAACCAGAAAACCTACGATGGATCAAAACACAGCATTAGAGAAGGCAGAGGGCACACCTAGCCAAGGCTTCCATGAAGTGCAGGAGCTTGACAAAAACAACTAGTGGGTGAGCACATAAACATATAAAGCAGGAAATCCCACAAGCTTGAAGGGGAAGGAGCCACCCTTTTTAAATACAAAGAGTAGTTTAGATTATAACATCATCATTTCTTTTTCCAACAGAAGTTTTGATTTCCTTTTTAATCATGGCTGTGGTTTTATTATTATTATTATTATTTGAGTAGCCTATATTCCTCTAGATAGTGGCTTTGGACTGGAACAGAGTATGAAAATTCTGCTAAGCATTTCCTGGATTTGGGCATATCAGTATACTACACCATGCCACACACCTCAGTAACAAAATCTTACTGAACATTCGGATTAAATCATGTTTAGAGTATATACTGGAGAAAAGAGCTATTTATGGCATTATATAATCCATGCAATGCTAAGAAAAAGGGGAAGTACATTTCTACTCAGACTTGAGATGTTACATACCTTACACATAACTTACCTAGTGGGTGAGGACAGCCAAATCTGCCGGTTTGGTGTTTGTTTATTGATTACATATGTTCCCATGTCTCCACCTAATTTAACTGTTAAAACTCCACTCTTAAATCACAAAGAAAATAGTGAAAAAATTAAGTTTGTATCCTGTTACTTGACAAGAGTTACATGATCTGCAGTTTGTAAACAGAAACTTACACATCTGTATCACATTCCCAACTATTTTCCAAACAGTAACAGCTTGGAAGAATGATTGTTATGAATCAACAGTGTGTGACAATACCTCAGACAACCTGCACATCTTTGAGCCTGACCTAGGCTTTAAAACTTCTGGTTAGTTTGATTTAGTGTGTTTGCACCATTCACAATAGCGCTACTTAAATAATACTCTTGAGCTTTGACCTGTCATCTTGAAACTGGCAGTTTATTTTGCAGTGACTAAAACATCACTCAAACTCAACTTTTTCTACCCATGAATTGGAGTGGTTCCAAATCAAGATCTATCTGTCAAGACTAAATTCCTGAGCCATCCACTTTTACCTAACTTTTCTTCAAGTAACTGTAACAGTTTCCAAGTGAATAAACACAACTCTTTCTCCAATAATTCTGCTGAAGTGCCTAGATCCTGAATCATACCTTAAAAATGTTCCACTTCTAAATTCCAGGTCTGTTTTGTTTTAGTTATGCCAGCTTCAGACCATTATCCTAGTAAGCATTTCTGTTCTCTATCTTACTCACATTTCTTAGTGACAACACGATTCATATTTCTCTGACATTTTCACAAGTGTGTTCTGAAAAGCAGCTGACAAAAATGTTTCTGTCCTAAGGAGCATAAAAGAGTGACAACATTTGGACCCGATTTAACCTACAGATGATCTGAATTTATGCTGGTTAAAAATGGCATCCCTGCAGAACATAATTCTATGACTCAGTTAATAGCTTAGCTACAGTTAATCTACAGTTCCTCAAATACATCACGTCCTATAGCACAAAAAAGCTTATTTGGTGCATCCACGTTTTTCACACCTTAGAATATATTACTAGAGCTACTGTCACTGCTGAGGCTATTACCTATGTAAAAAAACTTAACTGTGGGAAAAAACATTTTCATTTGTGACTGCCTACAATCTTTGTAGCCTGTCCAGCAGCTTAGAGCCCCGCTCTCTTACAAAGTAATTCAGTGTTACTAGTTTCTGACATATCTTGAGATTTACCAGCAACAAAATAATACTCTCAAGGTCTGACTTCCTTTACTCCAGTCTCCACGCTCTTATTTGTGCTACTAGATTATAGATTTACAGCTGTGAGCAATAACATATAAAGACATCCCTGATTAACACTGCCATCAGGCTGCCCTGCTGGTTATGTTAATTCGGACTTGGTTTAGAAAGGCAAGAGCCTACTTCTCTGGCTGTCATCAGTTCAATCTTTTCTATGTATCTGCAGTCTTATGTATCTGCATCTGTAGAGATACAGCAGAGTAAGAGCATGTTGTAATGATTAGCCCTGAATACGGATATAAAGGTGTTGGTATTCTTCTGTGTGTTCCTTAGTGCCGTATCTAAGTATTCAGCATGGTGTTACGCTGTATGCTACAAAAACACCATAAATAAATAGGTTTCAAATGAGTTAACAAAATTTTATATCGTTGCTTACATTATGTGTCAGCCGTGGCAGAGTACTGCTGCTGTCGTTGCAAATGAAGTAAAGGTTAAATTCTAGTGCTGCGTTTTTAAAACTTTTAACCATACATTTGGCAGTACTTTTGAAATACCAGAAAAGACAGCTTGAGCTGTTAGGAACTGCAAATGCATGATACTTTGATCATATTTTAAGAAATTCTACTGCATGTGTTTTTTACTATCATATGAATGTTTTGGGGCTCCTGGTAACATATATATATTCCTCAAAACAGACTTTTTTTTTTTTTTTTTTCTCCTCCTGGACATGAATATATAACTTGTGCGAAGAAATGAAGTTTATTAAGAATTCGTAGGTATAAGACCTTCACCGCCTTCGCCACCTTGTGGCTTGCTGCAGCACTAGCCTTGTTGGTCTGGGATTACCCTCGGTAAACCTGGCGCTACTTAACCCTTAGCTCTCAACAGAAACTTTCAAGGCAGTATGTCATCAGACAGTCTGCGCAACAAAGGGGTACACGTAAAAGTTAGGATGGATGTAAAAACAACTCTTTAGAGCCCCAGAGGGAGTGAATGTCAAGCACTTATCACTCTGCAGTGCCTGGAGATAAAATTATGGCAGAAAATGATTTGGATAACAAACTGTTTAAAAATACTGAAGAGGTTAATGATAATCTTTTTGCTAATTTTTGTCTTAAACTCTTTAAATGAGTCTAATAGATGGTAATATGCTGAAATATACTGAATAGCAATGGTTAAACAATTCATTGCTATTCACCAGAACAGTAATTAGACATAATGTTATTACACATTTGATTAAAGCAAGGAATAATATTTACTAAGTGCAAGAACAGAATCTAACTAACAGTATGTTACTTTTTATCTTAGCTATGAAAAATAAATAAATGTTACGATGACACAAAGTTACAGAGGAGCGGGTCTGAAAACTACACTTGTGTTTTTGTTTGTTTGTTTCTCCCCCCACCCCTGTACAACCCAAACCATCTGGTTCAATGTCCTGAGCATAAAACCTTAACTGACAGAGCTAGTAGAAAGCAATCTCCAAATGGTAAGACATGAACAGGGAGCAGTAGTTATGCAAAATAATAATTAAAAAAAAGCTTTATTGAAAGACCTGTGCTGCAGATGGCAGTGTAGGGAGATGTGCACTTTCTCCCAAGTCACGTAGAAGGCTGTAAGATACAACCCATTTCAGGAATTTTATATAGAACTAATAAACTCCTTAAAGAAATACAATGGCCACTTCTGATCTGTCACCCTGTAATGCAATTTGAGTGGGTGGCCTATTAAAGGCTCCAACTATCATTGGAGCCATTAAAGGCTCCAGCTATCAGGCTATCAGCTACGCAGCGTCTCATGTGACCGAAGCCTTCTCCCCGTGCACGCTCACTTCTCAGTTTTGCAACAACCTGTTGAGACATCCTCTGTTGCTCCTCTCCACCAAAGGCTCAAACTTCATCAGCGCCAGATAAAATATAATCTGTCCTGGCTGCTGAAGGCACATGCTCCCTCTCAGTACTCACGGCCATCAATGAAACTGCTCTACCAGTAACATGATTTACACATACTGTGCCCTAGCGTTTACCTTGAGGGAACAGGTTGCTGATGCCAGAAGTCAGTGTAAGTTTAGAAAAATGTAGAGACCATTGTCAAATCAAGAATCAGTTTCCGTCTCCTCTTGGGCTTAGTCATTATTCTATACTATGCCTTTCTCTAAAGACTAAACATTTTAAATTGTCAAATCAGGTATTTGCACATGCCACTTTTTACCAAAACAGTCAGTAAAAGAGGCATATTTTTAGCAGTAAAGCTGTAAATTTTTAAGTTCTGTCTCTAAGGTGACTAGTTTAAAATTCTCTTTCAAAGAAAAAAATCTAGAGTAATTAAAAGTAGTAACACAGTTTTTAAAACATACCCCTAAAGAGACATCGTAATCTTCTGGGGTGAAAGGCTTATCTGTTAGGTCCTCAAAGAAATCTGCTAAGGAGTCCAGTGTTTCTTCAGCCAGTTTTTCGTAAGTGGTCTCATCTAAAGAACTACAAACAACACACAATCACATAATTAGGAGGGAAAACATGGAAGGCAGAATTTTCCTTATAATGAAAAACACCAAGACTGTGTCCTTGGAGGACACAGTAACCACAGAACAATCACATTAAACAAGTAGTCATTTTTTCTTAAGGTGACGTAGGTAGGTAACAACACACCTTATTAATGGAGGTGGAATTTTAAAATTTGGGTAGTAGAGAACTCCAATTAAAGACCGTGTACTTCTTTTTTTAGATATAGTGACCTCTGAGTATTTGGAAGATAGGTGTCAAAATAAGGCATTTTTGTAAAAGGACCTTCTGTAAGAACTAAGTCAGCCATAGTTACTGTTTGAAACTCTATAGATAGACACAAGACTCTCCTGTTTAGAAGCACAAGTAATTTGAACATAAGGAACCAAATGCAGCTACAAGCAGAGGTTTAGAAACATCAACGTCAAATGCCATGTCTACATGCAGCACTTGATTTCTCCCCTGGAATTACCAATGCAGCCCAGTAACTAGGTATCATTTAAAATGTACACATGAACTAATGCTTTTACAATTAACTTCTCTTTCAGTGTCTCAAAGCACCCTTGCAGCCATTACATAAGGCTTACAACACTTACGAAACCACTTCTGTTATCCTCTTTAATAAGTAAAAAAATGTTAGTGGGAGCAGTGTAGAAATGCAATCAAATCACCTAAGTTTTTCTGTCTGTAGTAGTGTCAACTTTTAACTGAGTGTGCAGTTGGTATCTCTACCAACAGACAATTTGGTGAAATCATTTGATTTGCTAAGAGATACGGCAAAACAGCAGTTACTATAATCTATGGCGACTCTGTATCTTTCACCTGATGTAGAATGTACTTTTTAAAAACATTTCTTAGTCAATTACCAAAACACATTCCACACCACTTATGTTAGGGACACCACAGAAATACCGACAGTTCTGGAGAACAGAAGGCCTTAGGACTAGGCAGGACTCATGTACTGATTCAGGATGAAATTCAGGTACTTAATGGTAAGTGCCATTCTAGACATCTGCACAATACTTCGCTGGGCCTCCACCTGAGGCATCGTACAGGGATAAGTCTCTCACGGGTACCGTGTCACATCCTGCCTGAGAAAGGCATGAATTTCACGTTCCCTGACACACGTGAAATGGTGCTAGACACCCAGCTTTAGGTAGAGGAGTTCCTGTGTAACTTCCCAAACTCACACAAAATGATTTTCCCTGGAACTGTATTTTTCCTGTGAATCACCGTATCAACATTATATTAATTTGATAGCTGTACCATGTCTACAATTGTTTTAAAATGCAAAGGCAGTATTTTCATATGAATAATATAATCTCAGAATATTCTCAGAATTAAATTTACCTTCTGTCATTCAGAGTTCCTGTGCTTCTTATATTCATAAACCGAACAGTCCTGCTCTTCAGCACTGAAGCACATTGTAACTGCTGTTGAAAATACTTGTAAGTAAAAGGGAATTAAAAGTTAAAATGTGAAGATTTTGAATTATATACTGGTTACACAAATTAAACAGATTTGAAGACCGTGCCATCCTCAAGTAAAATATTTATATTCTGTATTGCAGAGCTAATACAGAAAGAATTATGCAGCTTTAGTCCTTGGATGACTGAGCCAATCTGTAGTATCTTTGTTTCCTGTTACAAGCTAGTGAGAAAAAAATTAATTATAAAATAGGTATTTTCTATCGCTGTAACACAGAATTACTGAAGAGGCTCAGACGACTGGTTTAGGCCGGGATTTCCACAAGCATCACCTCGTCGGACACTTCGCTGTCAGCACCTCGTGTCCCCTGCTAGCAGCCCCCAGCACATCCCACTGAAAGAAACAGAAGCCCCGAGCGCTCCTCACTTATGGAAGTTCAGGGCTGACTTTCACCACTTGTCAAATGCCAGGTCTCTTCTCTGCAAGAAGCTGATTCATTTATAATTTCTCTCGTGTTCAAAGAAGATTAATAACGATCAAAATGACAGAAAAGCTGGGTCATCGTGCTGGCAACGTGAGACAAAGGAGAGCAAGGGGCAGCCCCCCCGGGGGGATGGCACACCTCAGCACGGAGACGAGTAACGCCGACCCCCGAGTGCAGCCCGCTGTCAGGAGCACCCGTGCTGGCTGCCAAGAAACGAAGGCGGCACACCTGCCCTTCGCCTCCCCACCCACGCTCCGGAGGTGCGTGTTTTCGGATGAGCGGTCAGGACAGCATTCCTGCCGACTTTCCACGTGCACACACACGGCCCTGCCAAGCACCACAACGCCCTGAGAGGCGCATGAAGCTGCCGAAGCTCTTCCCGCAGCCGGAGGCGCAGCACCCCGGCACCGATCCGTACGGGGACACCGAGCCGGCCGCCGCTCCCCGCGCCCGCCCGTGAGCCACTCTCGGGCTCCAAACCCGCCGGGCCGGAGCAGCCCCGGGGTGCTCGGCAGGCCCGAGGCCGCCCCGCTCCGTCCCCTGGCTCCCTCCCGGCCCCGCACTCACCGCCCGGCCGCGGACGGCGGCGGC
>CM021797.1:36098987-36112764 GCA_011076525.1 Nettapus auritus
AACCTTGTCACAGTATTGTTGATCCAACAGAACATAATGGATAAGCAGATAAATTGTTTATTTGACTAAGTACCCCTGAACTTATAGTCATTATGTCTTTGTATCTAGAAGTGTTATCTGCTATAGCTGTAATTCTATACTAGGATGTAAACAACAACAAAAAACGGATGGTGTACGTTAAAGGATACAAAGCTCTGCAGATATGACAAAATACAGCTTCTACCAGCACATTAGTGAGAATTAGAAATTACAGTCTTTTCACAAATTAAGTAACTGGGCTGCAACCAACATGTACATGGAACTTCTGCATGAGTAAAAAAAATAAGAATATAATCTCTTAATGCAACATACTTGCTGGAAACAGCTGGTAACTAAAAGTTCAAGTTACTGCAACAGACTCATCATAGCTGCATTGGTGATCATTCAGTTTCAATGCAGACTTCTAATACGGCATTCAAAGACAAATTGGGAATGAGGGGACAGAAGAAGAGAATAAGAGAAGACCCTGTATACATGGTGTATCAGAAAGAGCAAATTAGTGGAACACAGGTTTTGTACAATTTCCATGATGCACTCAGTCCTCATCCTTAATTTTTAGGCTGAAAGAGAAAATCCAAAAAAAAAGTTACTTTCTCCCATTCAGAAATGATCATCTACAAGTGTGCTCAACTCTACTGTTGCCCTCAACTTCCTAAAGCAGACTATTTCATCTTGGTTCTTAATAAAAGAGAGAGAGAAAGGAGAAAAAAAGAAACCAGAAAGAAACAATAATGCCATCACAGCAGGATGGGGAAAGCCTTATTTTTCTTTCAACTACATATTACATGTTGCTTCAATCATAGTCAAATTTTCTTTCTCTCCCATGGGGATTCCCCCACTGTCTCAGTGCATCTGTTCACGAATTAGAGCTCTCATTTCTTTTTCCTCCACTTAGTTGCTTATTTACATTCAGTTTGCATGAATTTCTCTTTTAATCAAATTCAAGCAATTTTTTCTAAGCTTCAGAAACTAAAGGTGGTGGGTGGACAGACAGAACATTTAAACATAACACAGAAATTTGCCTATGTAGAAAGGCAGATGCACGAAAAGTGTATATTTCCTACAACAGTAAAGTTAATACTTACAAATCCCTTCCAAAAACAGCAGAAGCTTTTACTCTTGTTTTCTGAGCTGTTTTAGAAAGGGTTGTTTGATAAAATGTCAAGTCTTGGGATATATCAGTTCAAAGCTAAGGAGTTTCAGGAAGTTTTGATGGTGTACGAGAGAAAAAACAAAACAAAACAAAAACAAAAAACAACAACAAAAAAACAATCCCTTAAAGACTTCCAAAATTTCCAGTGGTCTGCAGTGAAAAATAGCAATGCAAAACAAACAAACAAACAAAAAAAAACCCTGGGAAGTTGTTACTTGTAACTGAAATACAGCAAAGAAGAGGAAAGAGAAGGCAAAAGTCCATTCTACATATACACCTTACACAAAGAAGGTACAGAATACATAAACAAGAATTATATTTCATATAGATTATTTTCCTAGGCTTAAACACATCAGGTAATTCAGTAATCCTCCCCATACAAACCATAGGTTCTTTGTGTAGGTCTACAGACAGAGAGACAAAGTAACCCTTTATGTATCATGGGATTTTATTTAGATTTGTAACTGGAAGCTGTGAGACCTGCTGTAAGATAGCCTGGAAAGAGAGTTTGTTGCTGTTGTTTTTTAAACAAAGCAAAACAAAACAAAACAAAAACCTCCTGTTTAAAACATGTCTAGAAGGACCTGTAAAAGCATCAACCTTCTCCAGTTCTTTGCAATTATAAAAACAATGTTAACTGAGACAACAGTCACAATGCTCAGGACACTACAATTTACCATCTTTAATGTACTTCATCAGTACTCACTATGAAAACTTTACCTTCAGAGAAAAAAAAAACAAATCTGGTATCACTTCTGTTATAGAAGTAATGCCAGATATAATGTGTAAGAATTGCCTCTCCTAAAATAAAGCAAATAAACTCTTTCAATTAAGGGTATTTAGACTCAAACTTGAACATATTTTCTTGTGGAAAACATATCTTTTAAATCTTTTAATTACTGAAATCCCTCTGTGCCACATATAAATTTACTTGTGGTGGACTGGAAAATCTTGAAAGCCTACATTTGCTGAACAACTTATATCACATGATTTTTGTTCACTTTCTCGTCTTTACTTCCCTATTGTAGAGGAACGTCCTTCTGTGCTGAAGAATACAGCCATCTTCCACCCCCCCACACTTTGTCTTTTGCCACTCTTTCACTTCACTTATTCACTGCCAGGGTAACACCTGAAATTTCCTCTAACTCTTCAAAGACTGAAGAATAACTTGGTGAAAAACAGTCAGCTGGCAGTCTGGACAAACACTCCTAATAAGCTATGTGTCTATGACTGCTGCTCAGTCTCCCTGTTTTGCTGAAATCTCAAATCCCTAACCACTGCTCGGTGTTATCTAACTACTGTGCTAGTTCAAATCCATACCAAATCAGGATTATATACATGCTTCTCACACGATAAAGCCTCAGAAGCCAGCTCCAACTCAACAAGTCACCACTGGATAGCTACACTGGCAGCAGCTCCTCACTTAGACCACAAGTGCTAAGCACCCTCAAGGTGATAATGAGCTCCTTTCTTGCACAAAATGCCATGTGTCCCTCCTTGGAAAAAGATTACATTAATGACTGATAGAAACAGAGGGTAGTTCTGAAAAACTGAGGTTACAAATGTGTCTCTCAAGGTATTGAGATGTGTGCCTCAAGGTATTCAAAAGTATCATTGCTGTTTTTTTTTTTAATGGGGCATACAACAGCATCTGTCTTCTCAATGGTATTGGCACACACTGCTTATCAGCATTAACGGCAGTCAAGGAGCCATCCAGACACTGTATTGTTACTACATGTGCAGGACTATTTCCTTTCAATATCATATAACAGAGATTTCTAAGTGGTTATTCTTGTACTACCTACTTTGTGCTACGACACTCTGAAGGAGGAGGAAAAAGCCTGAAAAAGCAGATGCTTCTGTGATTTCAAACTGTGATTCTACTGAAGAACTTAAAGTAGAATTTCATAGTCAATTACATATTTAAAGACTGACAGCAGGCTTACATTTGTAAACAAATCATTCATTCAAGCTTTGTTTCAAAAACTGCTCCAGGCTTTACAGCTTAAACAGCAAAGTGCTGAGTCCTGCAGCACAGCATTTTATAATGCTCAAAAGAAGAACACTAGTGAGAAAAAAACTAAAGCATCTAAAACTAGAGGCATCATTCTGGCCTTTATTTATTTATTTATTTTAATTTTCCTACCAGCTTTTCTTATTCTAGGACTGAAGTGCCTCCAATATATAACAAAAACTAAGAAAACTTCAGCTGTGCATATTATTAGTAGCATAAAAGTTTGTGTAGAGGCTTTTTGGGACAACTTGTCATGGTCCCGTAATTAAAACAAATCATTTTTTTTAGACCCTAAACCATACCTCGTTCCAAAATTTCTTTTTTAGCAAAACATCAGACTTATCGAAAATGCCACATCGGTGAGATTTATTTAAACTTAATGAAAATGGTACCTGCAAATACCATTTTGATCAAGCAATGCTGCAAATCATTTTGCTTCTTATACAAAATTAATTGGTGATATTTTAATAGGGAAGTAAAATTCTACTGCTTCAAGATTACTTGTAAAATAACTTGATCTTTTTGGACAAAATGCAAAGTAAAGGACTACATCTCAGTACATGAGTAAGCTTACCAAATTTATATAGACACTGTGTAGTGCAGGATTTCCAATTACTACAAAGAAATTCAAGATGCTTGATTTCACAAAAGATACCCTTCCTGACAAAAACAGATAAAGAAACACCTAGTCTGTGATACCACATATAGCAAATGATCTCTAAGCAGGCAAGACAGCACAACACAAAATTTCCTTTCAGGCATAATTGGTAGAGTACAGGTACACACAATCTCCCAGAAAGCCTTACTGGTACAACAACGGTATTGGGCAGACATGGCTACAAGGCATTCAAACACAACTCATATCACATCCAAGCTAGATCACAAGTGTCTACACTTTCCTTGAGACCTTTCTGTTTTCATCTGTCTTAAGTTAAAATTAGACAGGCTCTCATCACATCCATTGGAGAAGGTTCACAGAAATGCACTACAGAAATGGTCACTTTGAAGGAATGTAAAGATCATTCAGCACTCAACATTCAGAATAAATATCAACTTGAAAGTAGTTCCCTTGTCCTAGCACATCAAAGTTTTCTGCAGGTTTTTCAGGCTGCAGCCAAGTTACAAGTATTTCCTACCCTGATCTTAGTATACCTTGGCTTGTGGAACAAACTAAGGCCTAAGCAAGTTTTCAATGCCTAGTTTAGTTTTGCAACATGACAAAAAATTAAAGGTGTACTGTAATATTTATGCAGTATTTATGCATTTTGTGAGCTCAGTGCAAAATACTTAACAGGTCCTGTGGTGTAATGACACCCCTTCTACACTGGAGACAGTCAATATTGATCTACAGAGATAGTCTCACATTTTGCATTTTCTTTTGCACAGCCTCCTCCCATTGAATACATTGTCAGACTTTAACCAGAAGAGTGGGGAGTATTATTCCAAATATACAACCTTTACCTGCTAGAATAGAGCATAGGTTGATCATGTTGATAACGATCATCTACATTCAAGGAAGAAGAAGAAATTGTGGTTGCCAAAGAAGCTGCTTCAAACAGAGAAGGAGTGCTTGGCACTAGATCCGGTCGATGGCGTGAACCTAATACTAAATTCACAAAAACAAAGAACAACATTAACAACTGTCATTTCAAACTGGATCCAAGAATCTTTATGCAAGTGTACAGAGTCACCTGGTGCTCTCACCAGTTTCTTTAAGCTTCTTGACGTGTTTGAATTGATGAGATCATGATACTCATGTGCCCATATGCACACTCTTTCACACTACGGGGCAAATTACAGCTGCTAGCCAGTACATTTCTGCAGATGACAGAGCAAACCCATGGACAAATATTAAACACTGGTATGAATATCTGATGAGTTCATCTAAGTTCCAGAACTGGTCTCATGCTGCGAGGGCCTGTTTTTCAGATGGGATTAGGTGATTGATTCTCCTTTGTGTCAGGCTGCAGATGCACTCTGAAAGGGGCATACTCTGTGTATCTCTACAAAAAGACTCTTGGGAAAAATGAACTGAGCTCTAAAAACACCTCATACGACATGTTTATTTAGAAATCACAGAAAAGAACAGTACTGGCTCTGGCCTTAGTCTACTGCCTGTGTTGAACATACTGTTTTAGGATTCCCTGAAAATGAGGAGAACGCTAAAATTATATTAAAACCCCAATTCTGACTTCCTCTTGCTCCTGGAGATCCATTCTGACAAATAGAACTAACTGCTCTTTCCCTGTATTAACCAAGAATAACCCAAACCTCAAGTTTTGAAAGATCAGCCAAATTGGAGACCTCCTAGTTTAGGCTTATACTAAAATTGCTTTAAAAACACTATTTAGGCTGTTGATTTGAAAGACATTACCTTCCTCATCAAGGCTGGAGTAGCTTTGTCCTTCAGTAATAATGCCATGTTTCTCATCCTTCCAGTCCTGGCTAACAGCATACACTATTTCTTGCGATGTTGCCTTTAGGGCCGTGATGGAATTGCACCGTTTCTTGGAAGGTGAAGATCTTAAAGCTGCATTACCAAACAAACACAGGTGTTGAATGAAGCCATCTTAATCAACCTGCCTACCTTTAACAGCATACAGAAAGACAAGCCATCTCTAAAGCTAGAGTTTCTGGATATAGACCAAGAACCCAGATAGACTGTATCAATTCAAATACAAAATCACTTATCAAATAGCTTAAACCAAGAGCCACAGGCATTGGCTATTCATCTACGAGTGAAGAACTTTTTTTTTTCCTGAGGTTTCTTACTGACAAAAAAAAGTCAAGTCAGTAAACCAACTTTGACATCAATAAGATATATATCTCCTATGTAGCATCAACCTGTGTAATTAGACACACATTGACACAGAAGAAAACACAAGACAGGAAAACTGAAAAGTTTTGGTTTATTCTGAGAGTTTATGATCACTTCATGGACCTGTGAACTACTGCTTTATAATGATGTATATGATACCAAAAGTTTCCACTTCAGTGGCAAGTTCAAACCCAATCTTCTTTGGGTAAAATAAACACTTCTGATATATTGATGGCTTGTACACTCAGGTATGCACATACCTTTTACACATCTTAGCAGGAACTTCCTACTTACTTATGGGACTTTGAGTGAATCTAGGATCTGACCATTATTACTGTTACTGGATCATGACCTCTGTTTGTAGTTCTCTTCCAGAAGGATACCAAGTAGTTCTTTTTTTTATTTTATTTTATTTTTATTTTTTATTTTTTATTGCCAGCCTCTGACCTCCATGCACTGGAGCAAGGTCACTTCGGATGCACTAGAACAGTTTATACTGTGCTCTACTCCAAAATTCAAATTAAGAGCATCAAAATCATTTCGCTAAGGACTTGCTTGGAAGAGGAGAATCAGATGCACAGCTCCAGAATATTGTTAAAAAAAATAACAAAAAAAGTAGATCTGCTGAGGTAACACCTGACCAAGGCTGAATCTGTTTACTACATTTTAATAGTTATTTTTGGAGGCTTGCTCTGTGCACTAAAGGAAAAGGTTACATTCAGGACAGGGCTTAAGAACTTAAACTGAAACACCTCATTCAAAGTTCAGAAGCAATGTTCCTGAAAACAAGACCACTCCTACTTTACTTTTTGTGAAAGAATGATAATGCATTTGAACTACTGATCTATATAAAAGTTGATTTGCCTTGTATGCAAATCAATAACAGTGGGATATTAGAATAGGTTAATACCCTGGAAAAACAAGACAGACAAATTAAGATCAGAGAGAAAATTAGGCATAGTGTTTTTAATTTTACATTGTAGTTTTCAAATACAGAAAGGGTTGAATCTTGTGCTTACATAAATCTAGAAGTAAAAAATAGTCAAGTGTTCAGGAAATGTATATAGCTGCAAGATAAATTTAGTTTGTTCAACGGACAGAAGTACTGAGCTATGTACTGTTTATTCTCCATCAGTATGGAAGAGTTCCAGGTAACAAGGCCTTTGGAGTTTATCTCAGACAACACAGCTCCCATCAGCTCTCTAGCAAAATTATTCTATGGTTTAGGAGATCTCAGTCTCTGGAGTCTCCTTCTTCCTTTCATCTGAATTTTGCTTCGTTTTTATCATATTAGCAAACAGTGGATTAATACCATAAAATTGTCATAAAGTGGTAATTTTAAGTTCATATTCTACCTCATTTACCAGTTCCAAAGGTTTTAGTATTTAACACCTTAAGTTGTTAGCTTGTACTAGTATTTGCAGTAATTCTCCTTTCACTTAAATCTCATTTAGTTCTATCCTTCATTTGCATTTTGTTCTACTTCTCTCCAAACAGGCTTCCTTCTCACTCAGATAACTATTGACAATGTTAAAAGAGACCAGCCTCACACTGGTCACAAAGGTGTTTACAAAACACCTTTCGTCATTTTGATACAATGCCATAGTCTCAATACTCTTCCTACGGCATTTGAGCCAACTGTCTGTTCCACGTATCACCATTCACCTCCAAACCAAATACAGGTACACAAGATAAGATTATCATAATGCTAAGCAGGAACTTTTCTAGAGTTTATGTTTCTCTATCAACTACATAGTTACAGACAATCAATTTGTATTTATCTGTCAGGAACTGTGCTTTATAAAAGGCAAGAAAGTTACAGAACACAATTTCCTAGAAGATAAATGCTGTCTTTTACCAAATGGGAAAAAAACAAGTACAATGTCAGTACCTCCACAGATCTAAAAAATAGTTTGGCAGTAAAGCAGTAAGTTAGTAATGGATGATACCAACTGTTTATCTTATATATTACATTTTTTATACCACCTGCCATGATTGCTCAGATAACCAGGACAGCTTTTCCCCAAACTGCGGCTTGGGACACAGTGAAACCCAAGCACTCATCCGTGCCTTGCTGGTATATTCATCAAGTCTTGCCTACAACTTTCATCACTGCACTAACGCTGAGCACTTCTCAGCAGTCAGCACCATTCTCCTCTGCATATTCTATACTTCAGACTGAACATCCTTCCAGTAGCATGACCTATTCTATTCACAGAAAAATTATACATTAACTCCTTAATAAAAGACTCTCCAAAAGTCTTATTTTCCTGAATACTTGTCACAACATAGCAAGTATATGTAAAATCACTAGGGTTAATTCAAGTTTTTTCTTCTTCCTCTAAAACCCCCTCACTCTACTTAAACTTTTTTAAAAATTTATTTATTATTATTATTTTTAAGTTTGGCTTCTCTCAGCTTTCTCTTTTCTCCATAAGACCTTTTTCTCTTATTTAGTAATTTCACAGAGTACTTATCATCTACTGTTCTGATTTCTTGTTGTTCTTAGGGTCTGCAAAGGGTCACTTTCCTCTTCAACCCTAATGCTTAAGAGGATATACAGTTGCATGGTCTACTTTAATTTATATTAATAATTCATTTAATTTCTGAGAAGATACAATAATCAATAGTTAATTTTAACAGTAAATTTTTGCTGAAAAACTTAAACTGAAGTCTTTGGACAACTCTTGATAGGTAGTGATGTCCTTTTGTTTGGGTTTCTACTGGCATTCTCCCTGTTTTTTTAACCCATACCTAGTAATGATAAAGTATTAGGCAAAGTACTTAATAATGGTATGTAATTTATTCTCGAGAATGAATTAAAAGATTAAGGAAAGGAGAAATGGATAGGAAAAGCAGAAACAGGTAACAATGACAAAGGTGAAAGATTTTATTAATAGTAAACTTCCATTTTTTTCCTGACAAAGCACAGAAGAAATCCTTATCAAAAGGAAGAGTGGCTACACTCAAACATGCTAGAAATGGTATTTAATCAACTGTTGCAAATTATATAAAGTGAATGGGGGCATTTCTCTGAACAGATGAAGGATTGGGCACATAATTACCTCATGAAATTTATCTTGATATCAATGCCAATATAAGGGAACCTGCCTTACCTTCAGATACCCCTGATAAGAAAAAAAATACATAGCAAATAATTCTCCATAATTCTAATAGTAGGGTACAATCCCACTAGACCCAGTGAAGAAACTCAACTTCTGGTAATATAGTTACCATGTGATCTTGAAGAAGGATTTATTCGATTGTCAAGACAAAAGTATTATGAAGTAATGATTATAAAAGTGTCTAGAAGAGCAAAAACAGCAACTTTCTTACCTTGAACTTTCTTGAAAACTCTGGTACTCATAAATTTTAAAAATCTGTCTGCATAAAAACTTGGTCTGTGAACTGAAACTGTGTCCTATAAGATTGAAAAAGTTCTCAGTCACATTTTCCATATGAAAATCAAAATTAAATTGTCAAGAGAAAAGCTCTACACCTCTGGTAAATTCTACCATATATTTCTGTCTTACTCAGAACAACAAAACCCCCCAATTTTTTTCCTTTAAGGAAACTTGGCTTAGATGAGTCTTAACTAAGTTAGACAATTTCATTTATGAAATTTTATGTTATGAATTATACAGCCACATTCTTCAAAATCTTTCCAGAACTTGGAAATGCTACTTTTTACCCTACATACTTTCTTCAAGGTCTTGCTACGTGACTATTGAGTTACATCCTGAGTAAGTTATAAGGGCAAGAACATTTTATTTGCTTTTTGCAAGATAAACAACTAAAGTAAGAGCAATAATTGGGAAATGGATCTAAACAATTTCAACACTCTAGATGATGTGGTGATGACAGACTACAACCATACCGGAGCTAGCTCTTCCCTGGTCAACAGAAGTCAAATTTCCATCACCTAAATATCAACTATTAAAAAAATATGTATTTACCCCATCATAAACAAGAGCTTTCCATGAGTGTTCCAGCTTCTTCATTAACCTAAGCACATAAAAACAAAGTCAGAATTTCTCTATAAATATTCCATACTTGTAAGCAATTTTAAAATATTTTATTCAATAAAATATGAAATTCAACTGCCACTTACCTGTAAGACTGTAGAATATCAATAATACCCATAAATAGAAGCAACTTTTCTCCTTTATGGCTTTTGGCTGGAATACCTCCCATTCTGACAAAAACAAAACAACTTAGTTAGATTATCTTTTAAGAGACTTCTGATTTTGTCACTTAGCAGGTGAACTTTACCTATTTAAAAATCCAAAGAAATAATGCACAACTTTAAAGCCAGCTGTCAGAGTGCAAAGTCAGTCAGATGTGGGTCCCTTAGCAAGCAAGTGATTTTAAATGGCAAACTTAAAGTACCTCAGATATACTGGTAAATATCCATCATAAACAAGGAATTTTTGGGGATGACTTTTAGATAGGATTGGAAATCCATGGAAAGACTCAACTTGTGCTTTCAGCAGCAATACTGCACTGCTCATGATCTGGGCAGCACCATGTTATCACTACTGTTACATGACACCCGGTCTTCCATATATAATAACTATGGGGACTTTCTCAGATGACCTGGGTAATCAGCCTTGGCTTTTAGTAAGTAACAATAAACAAAACAAAACAAAAACACCCTCCTCCCCCCAGAACCTGCCAGTGCAACACCTTTACCACCATGGAAGAGCATTCACAATGATCTGTGTGAATGTTATACTGTAAAAACTCGTTGAAATTCAGCTCTAACTTATATCCTAAGACCTCCGAATATTTAGAAACTCTATTAATGCTAAGTATCATAATTCTCCCATTTGTTTGCTCTAGGTTTGAACACACTTCTGTATCATCAATCGTTTTTACTAGAACAGCTCCCTTGAGAACCATGAGAAGAGTAAATCCTTTGAATGTGAAATTAAATCCTTATAATAAAGAACTGACTATACAGAATGGGAATGGTGATCATAATGCTCCCACTAATATGGAATGTATTTCAAAAGAAACAGGAGAATAATAACTGTCTATATACTTAAATTTCTACTGCACTTTTTGCTATAGAAAAAAGAGAAAAGCAACAGTTTTTAATCTCAGGAAATATCATACATAGATATGACTGCACTACAGTGGTTGATTAATGATACAGTTCTACATATTGAGCATATTACTTTAAGATGAAAGTACACACTGGAGAAACATCCATTTCAATGCTAATAAATAGTTTTTGCTTATGGGCCATCAGGATGTTTCTAGTTTAGACGATACCTGGGACTCCTGTAATGGCTGTCTTACAACATCTCTCATAAATGAATGCATTTATGAAAAATGCACCTAAGTCACTTTGAAATAACCAGATTTGCTTTCATGCATTTAAAGACAATCAGTCAACAATCAAGATCTTTATTTCTTGGTCTCCAGCAAATCTTGATGGTGTACCTTTGAAAAAGTTAAAAAACACTATCTTTCAATTCCTGAAATGCAGTGGTCCCTTGAATGTTTTACAGTCATTGACTGAAGAAACAGAACGTACAGATTTTGATAGCAACCTTAAGAATGGGTTATGGCACTTACGTGTTTGTTGCCTCTGTGACAACAGAGTCCCCTGACTTCCCAGGCCCCTGTATAGACTCCATGGCTGTGGAATAGAGAACCTTCTGCCCTCCAGGACGTTTTGCATCTGATGCATTCTGGGAAGCCTCACCCTCTTTTTCCTTCATGTGACTGTTCAATATGTGGATTCCTAGTAGAAGGCTGTAATCCATGATCTTGAAACTTTCTAGAACCTATCAACATAGAAGAACTGGCTGTACTAAAACAATAAGGGCTATATACAATGTCCATTATGCAGCAGTATTTTGAGAACCTAAATAAAAATAGGACTTAAGAACACATTTTTTTGAGTAGGAAAATGTGCACATAAGTCAAACACCAGTTACCTATTTGTCTCAACCTTCTTGTAACAAGTGAGGATAGAAAAAGATACATAGCTGAAATGTAACACAATATCCACAATTGTTTTTATTTACAGCAAATAATATATTAATAGTTCCACTACATATTTATGAACTGCACTTATTTTTGTTTAAGTCACTTTTAACGTATGTTCTAGACTCCTTATTGAATATTTTTGCCTAAACTAAAAAAAAATTACTCTCCCTCCACCTCCTGTTTATAACCGAAAGAGCATTCTTGGAGAATTTTCAAATGTCAAAACAACAACAACAACAACAACAAAAAAAACCAACATTTGCTATCACTTTCTCATTCATTTCTTCTTTCATGCTCAAATATCATGAATTTCTTGCCAGTTACATCAGCATTAAATCTGGCGTACTTCCATTAAAAGTTCAAGTCAACATGTAAACGTGAAATAAAACAACCTGTAATCACATCTAGCAGTATAATGAAAATGTTAGCTGACACAGACTGAATTAAATGTCCTGTAAAATGGCAGTGCTACATGGAGAGAGAAAAATTAATAGCAACCAGGAAAAACAGGCTGTGACTCAACTTTCCTTTACTTCATGCACCTCAGCAATGCTTTATGATATGATTTGACACACAATACCAATGATAATGGTGTAAATTTTGGCACTGAACCAAGAGGAATGAGTACATCTTTTTACCTGACCAAGAACAAAATGTGACTTCATAGTAATAACAAAGACCATTAACTCCAGGTACGTCAGCTGAATGAAGGCAGTCAAAGCATAAATATTCTTACACAGAACATTGAGCTGGTTTCTGAACTCTAAGACATATACTGCAAATCTAAAATGGGATTTCTTGATAATCACCAGGGAAGGTTTAATCACCTGTGAATTTGTATAAGGAAGTACAGGTAGTCTACTACTTAACAGTCATCTTTAGAGATAATTTTAACTTCAATGACCCAATATATATGCAAAGAGGTAGGAAAGCTCTGTTCCACTCCATTTGTATTTCTTATATACTTGTCAAAGTAACTAGATGCTGAGTTCTTTCCTGTCTCTGGCATTTATCTTTCCTGAGGAACTCGATGGCTCAATTTTAGCACCACTGTTAGTATGTAAAGCAAGGAAAGCAAGTATAGCAGAAATCAACGTAAGTGTGGAAAGGCATGGACTCATCCCAATTTCCAGAGACAAAAAGACTAAAAAAAAAAAAAAGACATGGAGACTAAAAACCATGGTAGGTTTGATCTTGCTCAGAGTAATTCTGCACCAAGGTAGGATTAGAAAAAGACTGCTACTTATGGCTGTCAATATTCCAGAGCATCCTTTGATAATGGAACCCACCCAGGGTTTCAGGACACAATAAAAAAGCATATTCTATATTACAATATTAATATTATATTACTATATTAATAAAATGTTATTACTAATTGTGTGTTGGTAGCTAACAAGTTACCGTTTTATGATCGTGAATTGCAAGACTAGCACAGCTAATGTATGTATAAATGCAAATACACTAGTGTCAAATAAATTCTGTAACTTCCCTTATCGTTTGCTAATTACTAACCTTTACAATGGTATTCTCAAAGACAATGTTACATAATGCAGTCACTAAAAATACGTAATCAGTGGATATCTGCCACCACATACTGAATTAGTTTCTGGGTTGGCTGAAAAAAACAAACAAACAAACAAAAAAAACAACAACAAAAAAAAGCACGCCCAAAACCTCAAAATCAGATCTCATCCTCGATGAAAATAATTAGCTAAACTTCAACAACTAGTCAAACATGGAAAAAAGCTTAACC
>CM021797.1:36112864-36197682 GCA_011076525.1 Nettapus auritus
TTATTTTACAGTTATAAACATAATCTCTGGAAGTCCTGCACTCAACCTATTTCTTACTCTTACATTAGATATGCTATGATTTAGCTGCATTAATTAACTGCATAACCTACGTTTAAGATTGTATCTAGCCTCATGGAAGGCTATGGTATAATATGCTGGATCTTACTCCCCAGGGACCTGTTATGTGACAAAATGAATCTTTCTGACTACATTAACTCACCGTCACTCAAACCCATACTACTTAGTACTATGGACATAAAATCTCTATGGTCATAAAATCTCTTTGACTATTTATTACTTTGTTCTAAAATCAACAAAGAGAAACACCATAAAACCAAGAGGCCATTTTGTAATTCCAGTTCATTATGAAATTGAAGCATGTGCACATCCAATGGATTACTGAAAAACACAGTGTATGAACTCCCACCTTTGTCCCCCAGAAACCTTATTTGTGGTCCTCTTACGAGGCATGACTGTTTAGTCATCAGGATATTGTAATATGATTTGTCTCTTTGACTGTGAATGGGCTTGGTAAACATTTCTGATTACTTCCCCTTAAAAATTTGATAATCAAAATACACACTCCTAATGCAAATATACATCTTTTGACCAGATCTAAGCATACCTCTTTGACCTGTCTGTGTCTAAGGAAAATGCTGGTAAGAAATTATTACCCATAATAACAGGAAAGAATCTCAAATATCGCTGCTAAAGAAAAAAATAACATCAAATTCTTCAGCCTGCATTAAGACAGACTTCAGTCAAGAGGATTTCCAAATGAAGGTAACTGAAGGGTTCTCCCATACATATCATTAACAATATTTAAAGTAACAAATCATGGTTATTTGAAAACGTGAAAATAACATTTTGCAGACAAACCTGCAAAAATGAAAAGGGAAAAGTCAGAGAATACAGCGTATCAAACTATTTTTGAACATTCAGCATCTGAAGAACACAAACAGGTATAAGCCTTTTCCTGTGTCAAGTGTTGCTTGCAAATAGTTCTGCCGATTTTAGATGAAACTGCTTTGATAAATGGTATCAAGTTTTTGCTATAAAGGTACTGAAATGAGTTTCTAATCTATTGGGGAAAAAAAATATCAATACTCACATCAGTCCTACAAAGGCACGTATGTATAGCAAAATGAGCAAGCTTTTTAAAATACCTCATGTCATCCACGTGGGATCACTAGAAACTGATGTTAATGCTCAGAAATGTGCCCCTTGTGTAGGTAAAGTGAGAGAAATTAAATCTTTCTTCTTGTAACCCCTCTGAAATGCACCTTGCTAGCAAAATAGCACTAGGAAATTTCAGCAAGAACATTCTTGTTTGTTTCTACAGAGCATGATTAGGTATATTTGATAATGACAATCATAGAATCATATATATATATATATGTGTGTGTGTGTGTGTTTTTCACTAGCTACAAAGATTCACACATTCAGCATTCGGCAGTGTCATCACCTGGTCACCGTGTGCTGTTTGCAGGGCTGGTTTTAGCTGCTGTGACAACTTCCAGGTGGCAAGCCTCACTCATTCTGTTCTAGCCTTATGCACTCCCTCTTTTGCGTTCATGCTATATAAAAACCCCGTAAAATGGCATCACAAAATACATTGCTTTCTGAACAGGCAAAAATAACTCCTTGAATCAGATTTTCCTTTCCCTGTGCTAATCAGATGTTAAAGTTTTCTGTGAATCATCTTAGACATAGCCACATTGAACAATCTCAGTCAGTGACTAACAGAAAGAAGCACACACTTCTGCCACATTTTCATTTTTATCGTAGATGCAGCTCAAGGTGTGTACTGTCTGACAGTGAAATCTGCATTCATGCTGCTAACCACAAAAGGCAACTACATAAAATTGAAGAAAATACTACTCAAAAAAGGATAATTTCAAACATTCAAGAAATGCTAAAACTTAAGAGGATAACCATGTAGGGAAGCATTTCCACTCCTATACACATTTCAGAAAGGGACCATAGGAACTGATCTAGCAGAAACAAGATGAATTTAACACCTAATCAATAATCACTCTCCATCATAAGGAGATATATTAAAATAAAATAATAATAAATACTGTCTCACAGATAAACACTTGGAAGAAAGTGTGCATATGTCCAATGCGTAGTGATGGGACAGGTTTAGAAATAATCTACCCAAAGAAAATAAATCCCCAACCATTCCAAAGCATTATGTGGAATCCCTTCCCATTTCAGTAGAAATATCAGAATAACAGAACATCCAAGTGGAAGGGACCTACAAGGGTCATCGAATCCAAATCTTGGCTGCATATGGGACGACCCAAAAATAAGAGCAAGTGTCTGAGAGTATTGTCCAAACACTTCTTGAACTCCGGCAGGCTCAGTATCATGACCACTCCCTGGGGAGCCTGTCCCAGTGCCTGACCACCCTCTGGGTGCAGAACCTTTCCCTAACCCTCAGCCTGACCCTCCCCTGTCCCAGCTCCATGCCGTTCCCTCGGGTCCTGTCGCTGTCCCCAGAGAGCAGAGCTCAGCACCTGCCCCTCCGCTCCCCTCGTGAGGGAGCTGCAGGCCGCCATGAGGCCTCCCCTCAGCCTGCTCTGCTCGGGGCTGAACAAACCGAGGGATCTCAGCTGCTTCTCATACATCTTGCTCTCAAGACCCTTTGCCATCTTTGCAGTCCTCTTTTGGATGTGCTCTTATACTTTTATGTCTTTCTTATATTGTGATGCGCCAAACTGCATGCAGTACTCAAGGTGAGGCTGCACCTGCGCAGAGCAGAGGGGGACAATCCCTTCCCTCAACCAGCTAGTAGTGATGTGCTCAATCCATCCCAGGATACAGTTGGCCATTTTGGCTGTCAGGGCACAATGCGTTGATTTGTTTCAACTTGCCAAACCAAAACCTCCAAATCCCTTTCTGTTGGGCTGCTCTCCATCCTCTCATCCCCTGGTGTGTAGGTACAGCCAGGGTTGCCCTGTCCCAGGTGCAGAATCGAGCACTTGCTCTTAATAAGCACATTGCTGGTGATTGCCCAGCCCCCTAAATTGTCAAGATCTCTCTGCAAGGCCTCCCTATCCATGATAGAGTCCATTGCTCCTGGCAACTCAGTGTCATCCACAAAGTTACACAGTATACTTTCAAGTCTTACATCCAAGTCATTTAAAAAATTGTTGAAGAGAACTGGGTCTAAAAGAGAGCTTTGTAGAACCCCACTGGTGGCTTTCCACCAGCCTGATGTAGCAACATTTACTGTAACTCTTTGAGGCCAACCTGTCAGACAATTGTTCACCTATTGTATAATGCATTTGTCTAGCTGTATGCTGAACATTTGTTCCAGAAGGATGCTGTGAGAAACTTATTAAAAGTTTTGCTAAAATCCATAAAGATTACATCAGCTGGCCTCCCCTGGTCAACTAGGTGGGTGACCTTGTCATAGAAAGCAATTATGTTCATTAAGCGGGACCTTCCCTTCATGAACATTTTTTGGCTGTGACTGATGACTCCATTGTCCTTCAGGTGTTTTTCAATAACTCCCAGAACAACTTTCTCCATAATTTTACCAGCCACTGAAATGAGACTGACAGGCCTGTAATTACCAGGGTCCTTCTTGCCCTTCTTGAAAACTGGAACAATGTTTGCCAGCTTTCAATCAACTGGGACCTCTTCAGATTCACAAGACTGCTGAAAAATAATTGAGACAGGTCTCAATAATGACATCAGCCAGCTCTCTGAGTATCTTGTGATGAATTCCAATGGGCCCCATAGGCATGCATGCATCCAGCTGGAGCTGCAAGTCCTGCACAAGTTTGAGGTTGGCTGCGAGTTAATCGTTCCTGCAGTCATGGAACTCACGGTAAGAACTCAGGATACTTGGGGTCCCAGAACCCACCATAGTGCACCATCTCAGGTATCTGGGGTCCCAGAGCCCATTGTCTGTTGAAGACTGAGCCAAAGAAAGTATTAAACATCCCTGTTTTGTTTATGGCCGTGTTTGTGAGGTGACCATCCTCATTGAGTAACAGAGTAATGTTTTCTCTGGTCTGCTTTTGCTGTTAACATATTTAGAAAAATCCCTTTTATTATCCCCCACAGTATTAGCCAGCTTCAACTCTAATTGCACTTAGGCTGCACAAATTTTCTCCCTACAAAGGCAAACAGCATCTCTGTAGTCCTCCCATGTCATCCGACCTTGCTTTCAGTGACCATACACTTTCGCTTTTCACCTAAGCTCTAGAAGATCCCTGCTCAGTCAAGCCAGTCTTGACTGCCCCATCCTGATTGACTTCTGACATTTTGGAACTGCCTGTTCCTGTGCTCTTAAAACATGGTACTTAAAAACTGACTGGCACTGATGGAACCCAAGGCCTTCAAAAGCAGTTTCCCAGGAGACCTTACCAACTAGTTCCCTGAGTGGTCTGAAGTCTGCTGTCCCCACATTCAGGACTGAAGTTTTGGTGGCACTTTTCCTCCTGTCACCAAGGATTTTAAACTTGGCTACGTCAGGGCCACAATCGCTAAGATGACCACCAATCACAACTTCACATACGAGACCCTCTTTGTTCACAAGCAACAGATCTAGAAGAGCACTTTCCTCGTCAGTTCCCTTATTAGTACCTGTAACAAGAAATCATCATCAAGGTGTTTTAGGAATCTCCTGGACCTGTTTCTATCAGCTGTGTCGTACTCTCAGTTCATTTCTGGGAAGTTGAAGTCATGCATAAAAACAAAGGCAGATGATTTACAGGTTCTTAGTTCTTAGTTCTAAAGGTTCTTAGTTCTTTAAAGAATATTACATCAGTGTCATTATCCTGGCCTGGTGGTTTGTAGTAGACTCCCACAGTGACATCCCCTTTATTTGCTTGTCCCTTAACCTTTATCTTGTAACATATTGCTAGCTAATACTTCTAAAAATTACAATCTGGTTTCTGATTTTCAAAGTAGAAGCAAAGAGGAAATTTGAGGCTTCAACATACACTACATATGAGATAATATATAAAGACACGAGAGATCTGCAGTATCATTCTATGCACATCCTCCTCAAACTACCATTTCTGCCCAAGAGGCCCTTCATCAAAGATTAGTAGATCTTCCACCTCCATGCCATGACATCTATATTTTCATAACTGCTCTTTGCTGCATTTTTTCTGCATTTGCTGCTCTTTGTCCTTCAAGTAGTACTACTCTTTGGAAGGACATGCTGTAAAATGGGTGACTGAAATGATTTGGGTTAAAGAATAATCTGCATAAACCCCTTGGGATAGAAAAAAGACAAGAAAATCAACAACAGCAACAACAACAAGCAAAACTAAGGGTTTTGAAAAATCCTGTGAACAAATTAGATCATACAAGGTCTCTTATAGTTGCTACAGAACAAAAGAGATATGCATTTATGCAATAAAGCTTCAGATTTTTGCAGCAACCCATTAAAACTGCAGTGATTAAATTATTAGCTGGATTAGAAACTTATGAGATAAGACCCTCCTTGTCCTCAACTCTCAATTTCCTTGTCTTTATAGGCTTCTTTGTTAGTGAGGTTACTAATAGGGGATGGTTGGACCAGATGATCTTGGAGGTCTTTTCCAACCTTAATGATTCTATATTCTTGGTTATGTGGTAAAGAAAATATGCAGACTTTAAGTAACCATTCAACTGTCAGTAGTAAAAACCTTTTGAATTTATTTATTTATTTATTTATTTAAATTAAAAGCCACATGAACACAGCTGGAATAACTGTGGTTGCTTCTGTAGTAGACTTTTTACAATGCAGGTATTAATATATTAATTATTCAAAGGTTAACTTAAAAATGAAAAATAGATAACCACTTATATTTGTTTAGAACATTCTCTAAAACTTGCATAAAATACTTACAAATGTAGAGAGCATCCCTAAAAAACTATGCCTGTTGCTTTTCCAGCAACTGGATCATTTCCAACCATTGTTACTCAATGTTTGAAGGAAAAAAATAAAAACAAACAGAAACACAATGGTGTTACATCACGACAAATAAAAATATTTTTGGTAAAGTGTAATTTTGGAATAAGTTGGCTCAATTTCCACTTAAAATTGTCAGAAGGGAAATTTGTTGTTATAAAACGCTGAACTCAGTCATTTGTTTTGCAATTCTACTTTAAAGTCTTAGCAGCAATGCATTTTGACCCTTAAGTCTTGAAAAATACTAGACAATGAGAAAGAAACAAACATGACTTGAACCCCTATTACTACCACTCAAAAACGGCATTCAGAAAATCTAATTTTCCAGATAGCATGGTGATACTAGCTAAATAATACTCACAAAACTCCTATAAGGTGCTTAGTTATTACCTTTTTTTTTTTTTAATGCAAAAATATGATATAGAAATTAAGAACTCTTCCACAGAGGGAACACTGACTCAATCTTCATACGTCAGTACAGGTTTTTGGTTCCTTATCTGTAGTATGACTTCTTAAGGAGAGAAGCGAAGAAGGTAAAGATGATTTGAATCTCACTCTCAATATAGCTAATTTACAGAGGGAAAAAGGTCATTCTTCCAGTCTCATGAATTTGGAAGAGCTATCCCCAGTGAAAAATCATAAAACATGAAACATCTCCAGGCATAATGTGCCTATTCATAAGTCATTAAGCACCTCAATTGATAACTTGAAAAAATCCTGTTGAAATCTTCCTATTGAAACAGAAAATCTAATCACTTAATACCAAACAAAACCCCTTAGTCTTACAGTGAGCTGGCTTATCTATTTGTGCAAAATAACTTTTGTCAATGTAGTTATGAATGTGATAGGTGTCCTTAACCTCTCTAAGGTTTGAGAGAAGACCAAGGTTTGAGTTTATAGGTATTGAGTTTATAGTATATAGCATATTATGCAATATGCTTCATTAAGAAAAAAAAAAAGTCCTTGAGTAACAAATGAAGATCACTAGTGCTCTTATAAATTGTCTCACTTCCTCCCCCCCTCCTTTTTTTTTAAAAAAAAAAAGTAAATGGAGAATAAATCTTTACTTCAGCTTTCAGAATATCATGTATTTGCAATTTCTCCAGGGAATTATATCCCAAACCTTAGGATAAAAAAAAAAAACAAAACTGTTCAACTTGCATAGACAGTGTTTCCATCTCCAATATTTATATACATCAAAAAGTGTTATGCAACAGGAGGGAGAAACATAAGGAACAGCATACTTTCAGATGAAAAGAGCTTGTCAGAGTGCATACAGATAAACATCTTACTGAGCAGACATTAACAGCAAAGTAAAGAGCAAAAGGAATACTATTTGTAAGATTTTTTTTTTCCAATTTGTCCAGTTACTACAGCAAACTGTATTTACATAAACCCTTACTAGCCCTTTTCAGTTTTATTTTCTCTTGGATTCAGCAGCAGATGGAAAGGAAAAACACCACGAGGCTATTTTTAATAGAATACCCCAAATTCCTGCGTGTGACTAGTTGACATTCAAGAACATGCTTCACATACTCACATATATGCAGCAGAGATGTACAAGAAAAAAAAATCCTGTAAATACCTGTTCTCCTAAAATTAACCTTTACTTTCTGAAGTTACACTAATGTGCTTTTTTAGCTTGCTATATGAGTTTGTAAAAGAATATCTCTGCATAATCACGACACTGCCAGTTTTTAAAGGTACTTTAGAAAGGTACTTCTTTTTTCCTTTTGATGAACAGTTACTAGTTCAATAGTTTTTCTGCATTTTAAGGGTCTACAGGGAAGAAATAAAGGCTGGACCAAATCCTGATAAGATGTTCTGGTGAACCTTTCCTACAGTAATTTTGGCATGTACATCTACAAAACTCCTAATTTCTATATCTGAACATTGTTACTTGTGTGTTTAGACTGTGAATTTCCTGTTTTTCATACCTATACTGACTTTAGTTTTGCTTTGTATGCGCTTATGAGTGATAAAGCTTTTATTTCTTTGTATCATTCATGAGTGGAACAGCTTCTGTTATCTGTAAGACTAGAATTTTATTTGGAAATTGGAGAATCTGCCTTATTTTTTAATGTTACACAATGATCAGAGTAACTACAGCAGTATTGCTAAAATAAAGTACAGATTAATAATAGAATAGTTATAAAGGTAGTTTAAATCACTACTTTCAATACTCTCAATGTTTACCATTGTACAAAATACAGGCACATTGGCTTTAGAAATTAAAGCACTCTGAAGTGAATAAGTATTTAAATGTAACGTATTCAATAAAGGTGTTCAGGCCAGTGAAACATTTATTACTAGTACCATTTGGCTGTATTTCCTCCCTGCCCCCAGCAGCTGTGATAGTGCTTGCTCACAAGAAAATGATAGCTATATGAAGCTTCCATTATAGTCTGAAATTCGAAAGTGAGTTCAAATTTTCAATTGTATGAATTGTATTGTACCATAAACTGAAGAATGTTACATCATTATGAACACTAAAATGTTGTAATTCTTCATTTAGATATGCTGTAAAAAGCGCAAAAAAGTATGTGAGCGAAGCTTTTAGCTCCCACCACCTTGAGCGTGAACATGACAAGCAGGGTATGCAAGAGCTGGATGGAGAACACTATCAACCTGCACTTGTCCCAAAGCAGAGAATCTGGAGTGGACACTGGAAGCAGCTGCCTGTGGCAGATCACTACAAGCCCCTCAGCTCCATCCTCTAAGTGAACAGGTCACACATCTCATCAAACCTACAGAGAGCTGTGATAAATGACAGCTAATACTCAGCCATGTCCCACCAGTCCCTTATCTGCTAGTACAGTCCCAGGGTACCGAGCTCAGGGTCTTCCAGCAGCCCAGCTGAGGAGATGTATCGGGAGGCCAGCCTGGCTAAGCAAGGAAGCCACAGTGTGGCTTTGAATGTGAAAAGGCAGTACACAGGATGGGGAAAATGGATAGGCTACGAAGGAGGAATTGAGACATACTGCCTTGGCTTGTAGAGACAACAAGCATCGTCAGTGAAGCCAAAAATCAGCTAGAGGTGAGACATGCAAGGGGTGTCAAAGAAAGCAAGAAGAGCTTCTACTGTTCTTAATGCTAAAAGGCTGACAAAGGAGAATGCAGGCTTGTTGCAGCAATGGGGTGGGTAATACACTGACAGCAGACCCTCATCACCTTTTTTGTTGCCACCAGAAAGGTCTGCCAGGACTGTTGCTTAGTGATGAGGCACAAAGAGAAAAGGAGTTACCAGCTGGGGATGTTTACATTAAAGAAGCAAGAATAAAAAGCATCGCTTACTTATTCTGATTGTAAATTTGAATGTGAAAATACAGCCTAAACTTAAGCAAAAGAGAAGACAATGACTGAGTACTGAAATACTGGAAAGATCAGTAATTTCTTCCCTTTAATGAATTTTTAAATCCAATGTCTACACTAACTTTCTTTGAAGTACAAGGAAAAGTAGAGATTACTTAAAATTGTGAAGCTATGAAAAACTAGGTCAGTTATCTCTTGTGCTAAATAGCCATCCAAATACCATGTGGGCAGAAAAAAGCAGTGGCAAAACTTCTCTTGAAATGGACAGAGTGCTTCTAAACTTGCTAAAGGCAGCAGTACAAGGCAGGCAGGTAGATCCAACCTCATTTGTTAAGCAAATTCAGCTACGTGAAATATGCTCCCTTTGTTTTACAACACAAAGCAGGGCTTCTTTAAATAGAAAATAAAAGTTGGTTTAATTCTTTTTATATATATACATACATATATATATGAACAGTATATATGTACATACACATGCTATATATAGCATGTGTATGTATATATGTATTCATGCATAAATGCTATTTAAGGATAATTTTTTTCTTTTCTTTTATAACAGTAACATTTAGCTGGGCCTTTAAGAACCCCAGGCTAACTTTTGAGTTATTGATTTAAGATTGCACACTAATCACACTGGAAAAAGCTGATGTTTAGTTCAGCACTCAAATAACACATGCCAAGACTTTATAAACACCTTCTAACAAAGAAGCTGTAAGAGTCCTCCTTTATATGAAACAGTTAAATGATTGATTCTTGCTTTTACTTTTCAATCACATTCCTTCTTCTAGATTCCTTATTATTTTCCACACAATAGATTACCTCCCATGCTTTCACTGCATAAGAAACCTTTGACAAGTTGGGGAGAATGCACAAATGGATGTCCAAATCCCCAGATGTGAATTACTGATGCACTCTGTATTATCATACATGGCAGGAGCTCAGGAAATGCTCACTGCAAGAGTCTACAGAAAGAACAATGCTTGATGTTAGATAAATATCTCATGCTGAATATGCAGCTGAATGTTAGGTCACCCAGCTTTACAAACCAAGCACAAGATATTGCAGACTTCTGTGTTAATTAAACAAAAAGTGCTACTCGTGCAAAACCAACACTTTCCATCTTACACCACAGGTGGCAGTGAACAACAAACTGACATTCAGGATGCTGTTCAGGATGACGTTCAGTGTAATGAGTTCAGTCTACCCATTCTGCTGTTTTATCACTGACCCGTTAGGATTACCTTAGACAAAGCTGAATTTTCTTTCCACATCCCCCTTTGAACATTGTGAATCCCTGAGAGACCTGGATAGCTCCCCTTTTTTCTTACTTTGTATTTTCTTACCTTTGCTACAGAAAAAAAAAAAAAAAAAACATGAACCCTGCAATTTTTAAAACTATTCTCTGTCTACAAGTGACACTGATTTCATTCACCAAGGTCCTCCCAAAGGATAATGGCAGGCATCCTCTCCTGCCTCAAAAATCTTATGTGGACATCAAGCACTACCTTTCAGCTTGGGAAGAAATTACTTTCCTCCAGAACTAAGACTGCTGCCACAAGACACCCCTTCCCCATTCAGTTTGCTAGATCCTGTCCACTTACAAAGAGACAGACTTACCAAAGCAGTACAGAGCTTGTAGCTCTAAATACACTTCTATCATACATCACAACAGCTCTACTAAAATCTCCAAATTAATGGAAAACAATAATAATAGTAAAAATTATACAGAACTACTTTCCCAGATTAATCTGTATTTCCATGAATAGTTCGTAGATAATAAATTTAAGTAAAACACAGTCTTTATCAGTGTTTTGATAGCCATAGTTTTTCTAATTAAATTGCATGGAAAGGGACTTGGAGGTTAAACAGCACAGAGAGCCATGTCTTGCTCCTTGTTTTTCTGAAGTAAGTCTAGAACAGATATGAACACAAAAATTTAAATAATATTTTTACTCACTCGACAATCCCGTTGTAGTGTTTTCATTAATGCGCTGTGAGTTTCTGAGTCAAAATACAACCCTTCATGCATGTCTTGCAAGAAATCCAAGTCTTTGAATGTTGGGTTGGACTTCTCCCTCTCTTTTCTTGATGCTCTCCTTTTATATGTGGAGCCTTTCAAGTCGTATGTGAAATGCATTTTCAAGGCTCGTGGCAAAACATTGTTCATTACAACAATTCTAATATTAATGCCTCCTGACTGAACGCAGTACAGCCCATAAAATTTGGGTAGGAGAGTCCTTGGATTCTGGTTCAGATTCTAGAACAGAAAAGACATTAAGTTTATTTATTTTAAATAAACTTACATGCTTGAGAAAGTGATTTTTATGCCAAAGGACACTAACAAATAGCAAGAAAAAAGAGCATGTTTCCCTATTCAGCACAGTTCCTTCGACCAATTTATTTTCTTTGTGGGCCCAAATTTCAGAAAGCTAGTATAAACACAAGAAAGTAACTACTCTGAGTTGAAACTGAAAGAGAGGTCTATGATAGACCAACCAAATCTACTGTGAAGCCCAGAGCACTACATACCCAGGCTGTCTTTTCAGTGTTAAGGGTAAAAAGAAGTCTTGCAGTAAAAGAAATAGGATTCTGCTACCACTGCACACTCTTTCTTGCCAGGTGGTTCCAATCTAGTGTAAACTGCCACAATCATATTCCCTGCCATGCAATGTCCTGAAAAACATGACTGAATCTCTGATTCTTCTTGTATGCCAGATTTCATTTTTCCATATCCCATGAAAGCACAGACTTGGCCAAACCTAAGCATATCCCAAAGATTTATTATTCTGACCTGAACAACCTTTGCATTCCACCTGCTGGAAGGAGTTTGGGTCAAGTAACGTTCTCATTGCTTTGACCTGGATTCTGAAAAACAGAAACCATGTCTCCATGCTTTTCACAATGAGGGTGAGTGCCAAATGACCAGGTTGTCTCCACATGAGTCTGAGGTCATAACAGAATCATGACTGACCATCAGAATAGAAGGTGTGGAATTACCCAAATTCAACAAGTTAAAAAATAACTAGAAGATGGCAAGAGAGATGAGAGCAAAAAACTGTCTTTCTGAACATAACTACTCTCAGTTTTTGGCATGAAAACCAAGAAAGGGAAAAACTACTTCAAGTTGTGCATTATTACTAAGTCACAACATACAGCTACAGGAACAAAGTACTGTCATAGGAAGCAATCTCAGTGATTAACATTTTATACTTTGGAAATGCCTGCATATGTTTGTTAACAGTGAGAATAAAGATCTCAGAAAAAAAATCAAGTGGTCTTATATTTACTTGACAATGATCAATTCAAACTTATGCTGAGATGATTATTCTGATTATGAACAACAACAACAAAAGTACCTGCCATCTTTTTCCTTTTTGAGGCTGTCAGTGCACTAAATTTTTTTTTAAACAAACACTGAATCCAACTCACATTACTGTAAAAATGATGATATTCCTCATTTTTATTGCAAGTGAGAAGGTAACTTTACAAGTGTTTACTTAAGAAAACACAGAAAGAAAATCAGGCCAACAGTAACAAGTCTAACACTTCAAAGAGAATCTCTGTTTACATGTATGTTGAGTGGCCTTTTTTTTTTTTTTAAAAAAAAAAAAAGAACAACTTAGTTACATTATTTTGGATTGATGGTCTCCCTTTCTGATGCACATAAACCAAGACAATCAACTTAGCATTAGCCCTCAAAAGAGCTCTACTTCAAAATTAAATTCTGAACAACTTATACTGATAAGAATATTTTTAACATCACTGCTTTAATACATGAGAAATGGAAGTAGTCCAGAAACAAAAATGAAACTGACCGGTCTAGTTTCTTTGTCCACTCTGAGTGAAATGCAGAGGGTAGACAAACACAAAATGGAGAAAAAAAAGTTGAATTAGAAATTTAGGAAACCTTTTTTGATTACTAACTTATTAGAAGCAAAGTTTGGTATTAAGTCAGAAGATGATATTCTGCTTCATCTTGAATGCTAAAGAACAACTATAATGTTAAATTTATCCTTGATTTATATCTATTCTTTCTGATGGATGGGGGAGTACAAAGTCAAAAGGTAAAAATGTCAAAAATATATGAGAAATATGGATAAAGTTACTGAAAGATTAGAAGACATCAAATGAAACTGAATCTTTAGAAGTGTGAAGTGAAACTGGAAAAATACAGGTAATGATTTATAAAGATGGGAAAAAAAGTCTTCAATTACTTACCATATAATAACCTGGCAAGAGCTTCTGAAGAAACTCAGCCTCTTTGTGTTGAACTGTTTTGATGATGAACTCGTCATCACTAGTTACAAAAAATAAGGACCCACTGGCACCTGGATTGGATAATTCAATTAAAGGCTCACTGCAGATTGAATACTGGAAGAAACAAAAAATTTTCATTGCCAATGCACGCACTACTCAACGACAAGTTTAATACAAAGAATTGCAGGTGCAAATAGACGTAAGATAATTGGGGACCTCTATTCTTTGGGCTTCAACTGCAACAATACCACTGCATAACAGGCTGGGTCACAGTAATTTGTTTGAGGACATGCTGCACAGCTGTGGAAGAAGCAGCTGTAGCTGAGCATACAGTCCATTTCCATGTCCCACGGCACCAGCTGAATTCTCACAGGAGTAAAGAGAGCGAGTGAGGTGGAAACAATCCATCCCCACATCATCAGTACTGCAAATCCTTGAGTCAGAAGCCCTAAGACGACATTTTCTTTAAAACCGTTCACTTTTCACATCTGTTTATGAAGCACGTGTGGGCAGTACATTACAAAAAGCCACAGGAAGTACAGGTATTGAACTTCACAAAAATAGGCAAGTCCTCTTTTGTGCAGCTAGGGCTGACACCATTAGCATAATAATCTCAGTAAAACTGCCAATGTAGTTTTCTGATTACTTGCCTGCTTGAAAAAGGAAAACTAGATGTCAGCAAGTACAAAAAATCGTACTTGGAGGACCATTATTTTGGATGTTTAGATAGCCTCTCTCTTCCACAGGGAGAAAGTAATATTTATGATCACATTAAGGAGGAAAAAGTAACTTAGGACTGTTCTTTCCTAGTAGACCCAGACCTCACACAGAGGCTCATGTTCATTTATTAGACCTCCACTAATTCACACTTCATGTTCCACTCGAGCTAAGCGGCGAGGAGGTATTTAGCTCCAAAACCATAGAAAAATCTGTTTATATTAAACTTGAGAGTTTATTTAAAATATAATAACATTAAATTTTGATTCACACAATCTTTTCCTCTGTTATATATATATCAGCAGCTTTACACACTTGGAGATTTAGCACACAGTCCAGTAATTTAAGATTTCAGCCTCTGAAAGAAACAAAATTACACAGGCCCTGAATTGTAAGCAATGTAAGCACCAGGTAATTATTCTTCACAGAGCAGTACATCTTCTGTTCTTATCAGAACAAAAGGAGTAACCCCTTCAGTAACAAATACCTGGTTTATTGGGTTAGTGCCTGAGATGAGCAATTCCATCGGAAAAAAACAACTTGCCAACCAGTTTTGTTTGCTGAAAATGGCTTTCATTAAATTTAACCAGAATCTGTCCCGTGATTTCAGATAGTTGTGATAGCATAACAAGCTTTTTTTTTTTTTTTTTTTTTTTTTTTAAAGGAAGCACACTTTCTATTTACTCAAATTACTACTTTATGCATTTTCTTATAGTGGCTCTGGCTGAGGCTTTTCCCACGCTTGGAATTTTTAAAACTTTTACATGCTATAAAATTTTTGCCTGTTCCTCTCTCTGCTTCTGCAGTTCTCTCAGCTCCAGTTCATAACAGAGATCTTTCCTATTTATCCTAGCATTGCCGGGGTCTACAGACAGAACAGCATTACTGGACTATACTGCCACAAGTCTTCAGTGTGAAACAGCAGATGCATAACAATCTGAGTTTTTCTTGCCAAGATAAAAAAAAGCTTCATTAACAACTTTCATTGTTGCATGCACTTGAAACCAATTATCTTAAACATTAAAGCTCAACAACACAGTTTAGCATAAGCAAGAATTACTAACCTATACTGTCTGCTGGTCATTTTATGGTTGAGTTCATTCCTATAAAATAAAAGTCTACACATCAAACAAAAAGCCCACCTAATTTTGCAACTGGAACTGCTGGAGAGTAAATGAAATTAAAAATGAAAATAACAAAATCTCTCTAACCACAGCACTTAGGGACTTTATGATCAAAAAGTTTGTGTATAAAATGTCAGCATAAGGTTTCCAATTCAAGGTGTCAATTTCATTCTGTAAGTTGTTCAAATGCATTGATTTTTACCATCCAGTCTGAATCTCACAATGCATTACAGCTCAACCTCTTTGCCAAAGATAAAACTGTAAATCTTTGAGCTCTGTCATTCCAAATTAAGCATGTAAACCTTCTTATACTTGCCATAATTTATTCTCTCCCTTATTCAGCTTTACTTTCTCTTCAGCCGCAGTTGGACAATCAGTTTGCGTATTGTTTCTGTAAAGCGTATTATTTTAGATACTGAAAGCGAATTGTGGTCACTGGATGACAGACAGATCCAGATTTCACTAAAACAAGTGGGACTGTTCAGCCAGGATCCTGACACATGCTACTGGGAGCAATACTGTGGCCACAATCAACAGAGAAAAGTGTTCCAAACTAAAAATAGTTTTGTTTTATTATTTGATTTTTGATTTATGACTTAGTTTTATGATTATAATGACTCCTCTGATCACATCTGCCTCTGGACC
Source organism: Nettapus auritus (assembly GCA_011076525.1). Taxonomy (NCBI): domain Eukaryota; kingdom Metazoa; phylum Chordata; class Aves; order Anseriformes; family Anatidae; genus Nettapus; species Nettapus auritus. The sequence goes on from CM021797.1 coordinate 36,128,840, forward strand.
ACAAAGGACTGCAACCTGCTCTGATTGCGGTATGATGCCCACTTAGTCAGAAACAAAAATTAATTCTAACTTGGTGTCAGAGCAAGTATAAACATAACAGCAACCTCTATCAGCTACAACAACACACTAAAATTCCAACTATATTTCAAAAAAATACCTGTTTGTTGAAGGAAACATGCCTCTGTATTTTAAAGAAAAAGGTGGCACTTAATATTGAAAGTGCTCAACTCCTCACTCTCTAGAATACTGCACTCAGCCTTCCCTTAACCTATGTAGGAAAAGGGGAACACACAACAACAGCACAAGTGTCCCAGACACATTGACCCGAATACACTGTGCCCACACTGTGGTACAGAGAAATTTAAATCTCCTCTCTCACCAAAAATCAAAAACGCTTCCTAAAGTTTCTTAACAGCTGCCCAAATTGAATGCCAGTTTGGAAATAAATAATAATTTTAAAATGCCTATCTACACTGTCTGCATGGAGACAGGAGGATAGCTTCATTCAGCTTTTAACCACTGAATAACATGCTTTCTCCTTTTCTATCTCCTCTGAGAAAGTTGCTCCTTTTCTTTGGAAACATACCTAGGTGACAAGTTGCACAGAGAGCAAAAGGTTTCTAAAACGAGTTAGAAATTTCCATCAGGAATTACTTATTTTGTAGCTAAGCAGAATGGCACAAATTTCCATCAATAGCAAGTATGGTCTTCCTGTAATCTTTAATTTATGCTACTGCAAACAGTTCTTTAGATGTAACAGAAGTTGCAGGTGACAGTAGCTTTACTCTACTAAGTACATTCTTTTCGAGCAGTTGGCAACACAGCCTGAATACTTGGTCTTTCTCCAGGTCCGTAAAAGAAAATAGAACATGTTACATAAAGACACCTTTATAAAACTCCAATCCAACAACATTTCCTAGCAACTAACATCTGTAATTCAAAGGAATGATCTGCTTTTACACATAAGTACTGCTCTGAGGGCTGGTAATACAAAATCCATACACAATGCTATAGAATTAAAACCAGACGCCCACATTCAACCTAAATAAAAGCAAAAGCAGCTACATTTTGCTTTTATGTTTGTCGTCCACCAAGGGGGAAAAAAAAAAAAGCTTATAATGTACTCAAACACACTGAAGTGAGTGAAGTAATATGTTAAGTGGCATTTCAGCATCATTTAATCCTTTTTTTAAAATGCATTTCTTTCAAATTCCTTTGGTTTAAAAGAAACTCATTTATGATTAATACCAAAAAGTATTTAAAAACACATTCTGAAGAAGTAAATAAAATAAAGCAATAAAACTCTGACGCACAAAACTGCTAACTTGTATGGGGACTCTGATTTGTTGAGTGGACAAGCATGAGACATGGGGACTCTGATTTGTTGAGTGGACAAGCATGAGACAGACAGGACATGAGACAAACATCTAGAAAACAATCCATCTGTTCCCTTTCACCATACCCTTTGAAAAGCAGAAATACAGGAGAAGCAACGTAAGTGGATCCCTGTCTCTGGCAGTGCACAATGTGGTTTCACCAACTAAAGCCTGCTATTATGACAACAACAAATACATAATATTTTTCTCATGTAAGCAGCTGAACAGCAAGGAGGAATAAGTCTTCAAAGTATACCGATACTGGAAAAAAAGAAAACACTAGAATACTAGAATATTTCTTTCTCAGGCCCCGATCCCACTTTTCTCAAGGCTAGATGGGAATGTTTGCAGACAAGCATGTATTTAACGGAGTGAATAAGTTAAATACCAGAAGAGCACTTGCACACAAGTACTGATTATAACTTCTCCAGAAACAATGACCTGAATGAACAGGAATACCTAAGTTACTCTAGTCAACTAACAAGGCTTTTTTTTTCCCCACCCCCAGGAATCTTCTCAAAGACCAAGAATTAAAATTTTTGTAAATCTCTAAAAATATTCACTAATTATTAAACACTACACACACAAAATCTATACCCATTTATGCACCATTAAAGCATCCTCCTCTGCCGGTACAAAACGAGTATAAATTATAATTATTCGTAACTCATAAGAAAACTGCAAGCTCTTACCAAATAATCATCAGGCTTGATACCAAAAAGTTCTCTGAAATACCGGAAAGCGAGAGGTGCGTATGTCTTAAATCTGAAGTCAGGGTAATGATGAGCAGGGGTGAGATTGCTCCCTTCACTGAAAACAAAAATGAAACAAATCCAGTTATTATTGAGCACTTTTTAGCAAAATTCTGTAAATCTCATCCTTAAATGTAAAGCTACCTCAGTCATTGGCCTTGCTAGACAAGAGTCATGAACACAGACAAATGTGCATTTATGTATCACCACTCATCAAAGTAATACAAATATCTGTGAGAAGCAAGTATTGCCAACAAATTCCTTTTTCTCTCCTTCAAGTAATTAGTCTTTTCACCATTATTTACACATTCATAAAGATCATGTTTAAGCTACTGCTACAACTTCACACATCCCTCCAGGGTAAGCCAGTCCAATAGCTTACTAACTCAGAAAGGGTCACCCTATTTCATGTAAGGCCTTCCAAAAAGCTTGGAAGTTAACCCAGAAAAACTAACTTCACACTAGCTTGGTGACCTAACAGGTTCACATGGGAGTCAGATAGACAGATACTGAAGACACTAAAAATGCAAAACAGATGAAAAGATATGAAAAATGAGACAGTACAAAAGAATACTAAAACACAACAAAGAGGACAGCAGTATGTTGCCAGAGCAGTGCTAAGGAAGCAGGTCTACCTATCTTTTTTTTGGTGCCAGCAAGCTTTGACGGGCTCAGCCTTATTTATGAAACTCCATCCCCAGCATAAACTTCTTCTGCAGGTTAATTGCAGTTATGATACTTCTCTTTTCCTTGCTAGTGCAATACAGGATTGGAAAGACATACCGGAACTGCTAACATTAAAGTGTTTTTTATTTGCCTGTGACATTGCTTTTTTTTTTTTTTCCTGCCTCAGGCTAAACCACCACGAGCTTACACGCTCAGTTAAGAACATAGGGTGTACACATTGTGGGGAATTCTGGAAAATGGTATACAGTTACACACAAGATACAGATTCAAGCTAGAAGAGGCATACTGTGGTGACCAATCTGGCAGACAGTCTTCCTTAAAGAAGCACAAGAGAAGAATATAGCCCTCTTAGATCTTTTCCTTGTTTTATAACTACACTTTCACTGTGTGTTTAGGTTGCAGTTCTGTGATTCTTGAGATGAACACTACGCTATTTAAGCTGAAGAAAAAGGCAGGAAGATGTTGCCAGAAGGAAAAAAAATATTAAAAACTGCCTGTGGATTCCTTAATGGAGGAAATTTTAAAAAGGCTTTAAACTCTGCACAGGTTTATAAATAGTTGAGAATAAAATTCATAATATTGGATATAGTGGCCAAAATAAATTCCTCTGACAATGCTTTATCCATTTCATTTACCCTAATTAAATTATTCAGAGATGTAGTATGTTTCTATATGCTTAGCAACAGGAATATACAAAAAATTCAAAGAAAAAAAAAAAAAAAGACTCCAGGAATTCACATAAATGTGAAGAGGAATGAACTTTCAGTAAATATCCTACAAAGACTAACTTAGGTATCATGAACTTACCATCAACATATTTAAAGGCTTTGGTTCTGTACAATCAATGCTTGTCCTATGAACTTGCCACCTACCAAATAACAATGTGATAACAGAAGTCTACTCCAACCCACTTAGCTGTCCCAGAGTGCATACCACCAAAATCCACCACAACTGAACTGCTGCCAACTAAAGGGTTTGAACTGGACAGGAAGCTTTCTCAGGCTCCAGAAATGCATTTTCTTAAGATTTTTGAACAGGAGACAGATGAAGGAAAAAAAACTACTTTCTGGCTGGAAATCACATGTCAAAAGATGGCCATGGCTGAGCAAAGATGCATACAAAGACATTATAATACTGGTATTTCTTTGATTGCAAAACCACATGGTTAAGAGCTGGCAAAGGCTGCCTAGTCCTAATGAACTCATTTGCACATTTTATAGTCTAACATATAACAACTCTAAGGTATTAAAATCAAATCCACTTATATTTTATTATTACATTATATATTAAAAAAGATAAATCAATAAGCCTCTAGGCTGAATGTGATATTTTTCATTACAGTTAACACTGGCTAATGCTTTTTCTTACAAAGGCTTGCTTTCAGTATGCCAGTCTTGCCTGACATGAAGCTTTGATTGACACTGAATTTTTCTGTAATATGGGGATGACAAAAGATAAATATATAGTTATACTGAGAACTTGGGGCCAGGTTTGTAAATGTGTTAGATTGTTTTAAGATGCAGACAAGAAGAGAACAAAGTGTTCTTTGATGAAACATCACATCCCTGTCACAAAAGATTTATCATCTAAACTTTATAATCAACCTCCTACCTTTTAGAACATACCTTTATAAATCTGCTTCCTGTAGCTATAACTCAACAGCGTCTTTTTTGTAAGTGTGGCAATAAATATATTACATGTCCTTGCTCTACTAGAACATGTCTGTCCCATTGTTGAAACTTCACTAGGGTAGGAATGAAGATAGGATGTTTTCTCTGCTAATATAATGGGCCCAAGCCATTTCTTAAACATAGAATAAAGAAAAATGACCACAAGTAAAAAAAAAATGTTCTTAATAGCTCCAGAGATGGACTGTAATGCATAGTACATGGAAATTTATTCCAGAAAAACTGGAAAACAGAGCAATCATTTTTATACAGCACCGACACAAAGAACAATTCCACATACCTAACAGCACATAAGCTTACTTTATTACAGATGTGATAGTCATTTCACTAAGCAAATAAGTTCCTTTACTCTTTGTAAAATTATTACTTTTTTTTTTTTTTTTTTTTTTTTTACTAAGGATCTGCAGGGTTTTTTTTACCATACCCTACAGTTTCTGCTGATCATATTGATTAATTTCAGTTTCATTGTTTAACAGAATAGATTAGAAGATGCCAATAGTAGGCTTATCTCTGATGTAAGAAACAAGCTTGACAAAAACGTAAGATTTCTTGGTTAGCTTTCTGGATGAATGTTGCTTTTAACAGAAAAAGCACCCTGACCTCAAGTAGTTTCCTACAACAACGAAAACTTTTGAAATCCTTGTGGCTAGGCATGTCCTTGCTCTCACCTGGAAAGGACGGTTTCTACTGACAGTTCCATACTGTCCTGTTCACTCTTGATGTAAATACACCTCTACCTTACTTTGACATGAAGTTGTCCACAGTGTATCCTCTCTCTACCCAAAAATCACTTGTAATAGATAAGGATGTTATGCACACTATTTGCAGGCAAAAGCAAGCCTTCAGGTAGGTGCATTAACTCAAACCACCACAGAAACTGCAATAATAAAATAAGAAGATTCCCCTGTTTTCTCTCACGAAATAAAATACACCTCCCACTCTATTAGTTTCCAAGACGATTTATTCTGTGCTTTCTCCTTGCATTTTGCTGAGGAATTCACTCATTCATTCATGTGCATTTCACTCTGGCTGGATTAAAGAATATGTGCAAAGCACTTCGTATTATAATTTCTAATCAGCCTAGGTAGTTCCCAAGGTATGGCTATGTCTGTATAGCACATCAAGAAGAGTACCTGAGATTTGCTGAAGAAAAATCTAATCTACAAAATGGAGCTTTGGACATAAAAGAAATGCACTCCATAGAGAAAGAAGACAATCATATACATTTCCTCTTGTGTAGTTTAGAGCACACATCTTCCAGGAAAAGGAAGTGACTTTTAATAATAGCTTTGATTCCTGCAACCTTGAGGGAGTCTAGTCTCTGTACATGAGCTATGACAAATAACATAGGCTTTGGAAAGTTTATGAATCAATTGCAACTTATGAGGTAATTTAATAATCTTCCCTGAAGACCACACAAAAGTAGAAGACTGGTAGTTAGAACAAAAAAGGAGAGATTAATTTTAACCTATGCAAATCAGATTTTAATATCTAAAATTAAAAATAAAATAAACATTTTCCGGAAGAAAATGGGAGAGCTGGTCACCTGAGATATGGAGAAGGCTGAGGTGCTCAACGACTATTTTGCCTCAGTCTTCACCAACAAGAACTCCAGCCACATGGCCGAGGCCCCCTAAACTGCGATTGGGAGAATGAAGAACCACCCTGTATAGGAGATGATCAGGGTCAAGACCATTTAAGGAACCTGAAGGTGCACAAGTCCATGGGACCTGATGAGATGCATTTGTGGGTGTAAGGCAGATGTAGTTGCTAAGCCGTTCTCCATCATACTTGAGAAGTTGTGGTAGTCCAGTGAAGTTTCCACTGACTGGACGAAGGGAAACATAACCCCCATTTTTAAAAAGGAAAAAAAAAAAAAAAAAAAAAAAAGGAAGACCTGGGGAATTACAGGCCAGTCAGTCTCACCTTTGTGACTGGCAAGGTCACGGAGCAGATCCTTCTCGAATCCATGCTAAGGAACATGGAAAATATGGAGATGATTGGTGACAGCCAACATGGATGGCTTCACTAAGGGCAGATCATGCCCGACAAATCTGGTGGCCTTCTGTGACAGAGTTATAGCATTGGTGGAGAGGGAAAGAGCAACTGACTTCATCTACCTGGACTTCTGCAAAGCATTAGACACTGTCCCCCATGACATCCTCGTTTCTAAATTGGAAATACATGGATTTGATGGAAGGACCACTCAGTGGGTAAGGAATTGGCTGGATGGCTGCACTCTATGAGTTGCAGTCTATGTCCAAGTGCAGATCAGTAATGAGTGGTGTTCTTCAGGGGTCAGTATTGGGACTGGCATGGTTTAATGTCTATGTCAGTGACATGAACAGGGGGATCAAGTGCACTCTCACCACGTTTGCTGATGACACAAAGCTGTGCGGTGAAGAGGGAAGGGATGCCATTCAGAGGGACCAGGACAGGCTTGTGTGAACCCCATGAAGTTCAACAAGGCCAAGTGCAAGGTCCTGCATCTGGGATGGGGCAATCCCAAGCAGAAATACAGGCAGGGCAAAGAATGGATTGAGAGCAGCACTGAGGAGAAGGACTTGGTGATATTGGTGGATAAGAAGCTCAACATGAGTCAGCAATGTGCACTTGCAGCGCAGAAAGCCAACTATATCACATCAAAAGCAATGTGACCAGCAGGGCGATGGAGATGATTCTCCCCGTCTGCTCTGCATTTGTGAGACCCCACCTGGAGCACTGCACTTAGCTGTGGGGCCCCCAGCACAAGAAATACATGGACCTGTTGGAGCAAGTCCAGAGAAGGCCACAAAGATGATCAAGGAGCACCTCTCCTGCAAGAATAGGCTGAGGGAGTTGGGGTTTTTCAGCTTGGAGAGAAGAAGGATGAGGGGAGACCTTATTGCAGACTTCAAATATGTAAAAGGGAAGATGGGATGGGACTCTACCAGGGAGTGTAGTGACAGTACAAAGGATAATGCCTTTAAACCTAAGAAGGGTAGGTTTAAATTAGATGTAAGGAAGAAATTCTTCACTCAGAGGGTGGTGAGGCACTGCAACAGGTTGTCCAGAGAAGCTGTGGAACACCTCCAGGGATGGGGCATCAAGACCAGGCTGGCTGGGGCTTTAGGCAACCTAGTCTGATGGAAGGTGTCCCTGCCCATGGCAGGGAGGTTGGAACTAAATGATCTTTAAGCTCCCTTCCAAACCCAAACAATTATATGATTCTATGAAATACCTATATTTTTAAATAACAGTATGTGCACCTTAACCTTTCTTCTAGTAAATTATGTGGGTTGATTTAAATGTAGGTGGTGCAATATCAAACTAAAAATGAACTAACACAAATTATATTTTCAATGGCTAACCCTCTGGCTTGCAAAAATTCTGCTAAACAGATCACCCACATGTGTTTCTTGGCTGCTTTTCTTTTCTGTGGCCTCACCCTGGTGGGAAGTGCTCATGAGATAGCACACTTATCTGAAGGTGCAGGGAAGATGAGCTGCATCTCTTGGTAACAAGCATTCAGCAAAGAACAGTGTTAATATTCTGTGATGTAGCTGTTTACAAAAGAAACAGTCATAGTATAGTTGTGGATCCACACATAATCATCTTGTATATAAAAAGGGTAAAGAGAAGGAACAAAAGAAAAGAAGAATATCAGTTCTCTCATGTGACAGAAACTCTTTTTTTTCAAATCTGAAAATCACAATGAAACATCTAACATTAAATGCTCCCAGCATTAAAAACTAGCAAACAGTATCCAATCTCACTGCTACTGTTCTTGGAAAAAGCTGTTCATTTATAACCCATCAAAATGTGTTAACCCATCAAAAAGTGCTACTAACTCTATAGAACAAATACATACTAATAGACCAGTGCTAATGTAGTTCAGGCACAGCTTCGGCATATTCATTTCCTACATATTATTTCAGGAAAACAATTGTTTTCCATATGGTAGAAATAGGTACTATGGCTACCTGTACAAATAGGTGTGTGTTTGCTTTTTTCACATTGGGGGATAAAGTCCAGTGGTAATATCCTTGCTTCTCACTGTATTTGCTATATTTTTTTATTTTATTTTTTTTACTATTTACTCTATGCTAAGCAGTCCACTGCAAAGGCAGCTGTAAAGTAGACTTGTGAATTGCAAATAACTTCAAAACAAGTCAAGCCAGTGTTATCTGTGGAACACTGACATTTTCTTACAATGATGATATGACTATTTAACAAACAACTGGGGATGCATTTAATGCAAGGGATCTCAGAGTCCTTTAAGAATAGGCAAGTAGGTCTACAAGGTCATGTTACCACACAAGTATCCAGGGTATCTCAGGTTTACCAAGAATTTGATACTAACAGAAGTGGGCAAGAGCAGTAGTTCACAATGAATGTGGGTTTTGCTTTTGTTGCCACAGTATCACCATTTCAAATACTATTTGTTTTGAAACAGGAAACTAACAGCTTCCTCCTATTTTTGCTGTCACTCTACTCACAAACCATTAAAAGTATGTCGTAACTGGGGTCATCCTGCGTACCTCTGTGACTGAAGCACTAAAAAAAGTATTTAGTTATAAAAGGTGGCAGGCAGCCTTCTTAGCTGTCTTGTGAAACTGCCCAATTGGTAACAGATATGCTTACATAAATTACACAACAACTAAGTGTTGATACAAACATTTGAATCTAATCACATGTAATTTTCAAAGTATTTTATGCTTCTTTAATTAAAAAGACACTGTTTGGCCCATCACAAAACCTATGATACCTGTTTGGTACAAAGACATTTCCAAAGCCGAGTGTCAGTTTTCCTCATTTTCACAGGGAAAAAACATACCAGAAGAGAGTACACTTCAGTCTCTGAGGCAGGGTAAAAGCCAAACTGCCTAAACATTGCCCATGCTTTTACTTTTCTTAGTACTTTTCATTACTGATTTGGGCTGTCATTCAAATGCTACCTTACCACAGTATTAAACTTTGGATATTAAATAGCAGAAAGCACTGAATAATCTTTCATTAGCATCAGAAGAAAGCAATTTGCAACTGAACCAGTTCCTTGTACAGATGACTGTAGCTGCAGGGCACATTCAGGTCAACAACATGTAACAGACTTAATATTTTAATTAGAAACCACAACAAGTGTTCATACCATACAGGGTCTAGATCCTGAAAATACTACATATTAGTGAGGGAAGTGCACAAGACTGATTAACAGCTTGCTGCAAAAAGGTCAAAGACACAGCAGTGCTTACTTAGCAGTGGCCTGTATCTGAGAAAACAAGAAGAGCCAAAGCCTGAAACATACACCGTTTCTCCAAATGCTCTGAATTTCTGAAGCTGCATACTACTGACTAGCCAAAGTTGGCCAACAGTATAGAGTGGCTTGTTAAACCACTGCAGAAATTGTGCCTACCTAGTAAGTGTTTGCTGGAATTGCTTAGCAAGCTGCCCACATTCCCAGCTCACAGGCAGCTGCACAGCCGCATGGCCCAGTGACCAGCTGGAGCCACTACTGCCAGACACAGCTGGGCTGGTTAGCTCAGCACCAAGGCTTTCCAACCATGGCCTCACTACCTGGAACTAGCTCTGAATTTAAATTAGATAGCTGTCAAATACTACGGTATCCACATTGCACAAATGATTGATTTGGGAACAAAATGTGACACCAAGAGATGAACTGGTTCCAACTGAGGCCAGGGGCACTGAGCATAATGCAGGAAGACAAGAAAAAGCCCCACACAGCTGAAATATGGGACAGAGGGAGGAGAGAGAGCAGGCAGGATGCACAACTTTCCCACTGAATCCTCCAGCCACTGCTGCTGTAGATAAGCACCAGATAAGCAACTCCCTGTTGTATTTTAAAAGCAGTGTTTAATAGCAGTTTCCCCTGTGGTTTCAGCCTATGCAGGGAGTTAGGCTGAGACTTCAGATGTTGTATCTTCAGAATCAACTGGGTCACTGCAAACTGCATTTGTTTTTTTAGCACAAAGGGCACATTTGCATAGTGCCATTTAAACTCAGTCTGGACTGTAGTTCTAAATACACCCTTTTATGGCAATGCCTTTTAATACCTCACTTAACTCCCAAAAGCAACACAGTATAAACTCCGTATTAAAAAAAAAAAAAAGTCACAAAAGGGACAATGTGAAGCAGAAAGTACCAAAGGCACTTTCCCACCTCCTCAGTTGCCGCTATGTACAAATGAAAGCAAGCAACTTTGCAATTCAAATCCACTCACTCTGCTAAGATACCCATACTTCACTGAGAGTCACTTCCTGAAACAAACATCTAAATGAATCTGGGATAACCTATAACCCAATTAAACCCAGTTACAAAGTAACTCTGAGCCAGGCATAACCTGCAGTCTGTGGGTTAATCCTGATTTACAACACCTCCCACAATAAGTAGCATAATTACATTCGATTCTGAACTGACCATTTTTCCCTGCCTCTTTCCTCCCTCCTTCACTAACTGCGAATTGTGCTGAAAGTGCTTTCCTATGGTTACCAAAGCTGGGCTATAGACAGTACTGAGGTTTACTTCAGGGGCTGAGGGAGATGCAGAGACTATTTCTCTTTGGTCACTTACTGAGTTTATGAACTACTATTAGCGTGTTAGCTATGTTTCCCTAAAACAGCTCAGATGATATTGTTTTGCTGCATTTCTAATAGCTCAGGCCTATTTTATCACAGGCACTATGACAATGCTCATGTTGCTGTTAAAAAAGCAGGTGTGCCTGCGACTGTGCAAAATAACTGTTCCCTCACTTCTCTTTCCAAATCACACCTGCCAGATCTGGATGTCACTGGGGAATATCAGCTAATACCCTGCTTGGAGTTGCAGCTAAATTATGTATACCCCAAGCAACAGGAAAAACGTTGCTTCTTGCTTGGTAAGTGACTACTTTCAGCACCATACTTGATGCACTGCCTTGACAGGTTCCCTTCCAGCTGCAGGTATTGGGGAAAAGGATTACTTCACCTCAGCTTGCTCTTGGATGTTCATCACCTCCCAACAGTAGTCAGCCCACTGCATCTCCTGGTGTAACTAATTTGAACTTATGTCTTTCAACCCTGACCAGTCCAAGCCAAAAAAAAAAAAGAATCCAGAGAGAACATGCAACCTTACCTTTTTACCTCCAGCTATGGTAATGAAGCCAACTACAGATATGACTCAGGAATTATCCATATAATGCCACCGTTAAAAACTCAAAATGCCAGCACCCTTGACCATCAGGAAAGAAGCCTGTATCATTCCATGTAATACTAAATTATTATGATTTATGCAAATTAATACTACTTTGGATCAAAAATACTTTAGATGAATGTGCATGTTATGTGAAGACAAATGAAAGACTTTAAATTTGAAATTTGTTTGTTAGTTTAAGAAATGAAGTGTCATGGTTGTTTTTAAGAGACTGCTATGGATAGCCAATTCTTAGTTTCAGAGAAAAGTATTACCAGCTATGTGTAGAAAGGCTCTTTGCTATAGACAACATAAGTTACTATATTATGTACTCCTGCTTACTAGACAGTAATTCAAAACCAAGAAGTCAGACCACTTGCTGATCCAGCCATTCTTTCATTTGTATCATTTTCCTTTTTTTTTTTTTTTTTTCTCCCCATGTATCTGTCTAGAAAGGTGCTACTAAAGCTTTTATGATAAATTTCATGTTACTGCAAACAGGCTGTTACTTTAGTCTTCGTTCTCTTTCTCAGCCAGAAGGGATCATTCCTCGTTCTCCATTAAAACCAGTACCAAACAAACAAGGAAATCTCTTTTTCTGAGTGTACAAGCATGAAAGTTTCATAGTTGACTACAAACCATTTTATCTTACTTGGCTTTGGAAGAATGTTAAAAAAGATACAGATTAGACTTTTTTTTTTTTCCCCAAAAAACTTGGTTATATAATAAAACAGTTTTATCACGTATATCTCATTGTGTTTCATGAACAACAAAGTCAGTATCATAGCCAAACAAACAACTACAGAATCCTGCACAGCTGTCACAGTTGCATAGTTTACAAATATGATTGCTCATTCCACTTTTCATATCAAAGAATACACTTATTTACATGATATGCAGATTTCTCAGTTGTAATTTGGATTCTTTAACAAAGAAGTAGTTGAGGTTACATTGTATGAAAACACATGCACAGAGGCAACATATCGATGTCTATCTAATCCCCAAGAGAAAAGACTACAAAGTTGCATACAGACATTATAGTTAACAACAGAACACAGGATATAGATATCCTTGATTCCTACAAATGTAATGTAAATGCTTCTTTTCACATAAGAAATACCCCAACTCCTTAAGATATCTCAGTGCAGAGGAAATAAGAAGTTGAAACTAGAAAATTTACTTCAGCAGAGATCAACTTCAACCTACTACAATTATTTTGTTCATTGTCAGTTTAAGTTCCTGTTTAGTGACATTAGTAATCTCTAAACACTATTAGGAACAGTTTATGAAGTAACATTAAAATTGCAAATGAATCAAACTTTAAAAAAAAGATTTTAAATATTTCCAAATTCAGGAATTACTGCATAGATAGCATCTCCTTAAAAAATGATGGACGCTACTAGTACTTAGTAATTCTGGAAGTCCAGACAACACCAAATAGAATACATCCTCCTGGTTTTGAAATATATGTTTCCTATTTTCCTATACCTGCTTTATTTGTACCATAAGTAACTTGGAAGTTACATGACACTGTACATCAGCTTCTGAACCCACCAAAAGAAGATGACCTTGATTTCTCTCATCAGTATAACTGTATTATTAAAGATTCTGCATCATCATTGCCAAATGCAAGGCAGTGATGGTACAGAACTTGCAGTCTGCTATGAAGAGCCGAACCTAGTCACAGGCTAAAATCCTGGCTAGAATGCTATACTAAAGCTAACATCTTATGTTACTCTTAACCCTGTGGGACTGGAATTTGCATTGATTCTGATTAACACCTCAACAAAATTGCAAGTACTATCCTCAGTTTTTAGAGCCCAAACTATGTTTGTGAATGCTGGACATAATGCTTGTGTATAGATCCATCAATCACTTTCAACTGTAGTTAACAACTCATTTAATTGAAAGTGTCACAATTATTTTCCTCCTCTAGATACAATATGCCTGAACTCTTCAGTTGAAGTGTGATCTTCCCAGTTTTCTCCCTACCTTTCAATGACAACATGAAGACAGGAGCATTTTCAAGATCTCCTATTTCAGGCTTACTCCAACCCCATTTTGTCAGAATTGTAAACCAATCCTTACTTGAAATATTTAGGTAGAGTTTCATTATGAAATTATGTGAGAAAGTAATTTGAATAGGCTTGTCCTTACCTGGGTAGGAAGACACTTTCCACTACATAGAAGTCTTGCATAAGAACATCTCTGTCTGGTTTTGAGGTAAGGTTTCCTACTGTGTATCCTATTCCCAGCTGGATAGCACCTTTAATAGCTGAGGAGGCAGTCTGCACAGAAAGTAAGAATTCAAGCATCAGTTTGCTACAAACAGATTTCTGTTCATTATCAGTAATATAATATACTAAACATGTAATTGTTATCATAATAACAACAATGCTACATCATCTTTACCTCCTTGCCTTCAAGAGCAGAGAACATTTATCCAGAGATGATTTTTTTTTTTTTCCAATTACAAGATTTAAAGAAATACTATGCTGTAGCAAAACCCACAAAAAACTATTATCTGGTTGTACAGACTGAGAGCTTTAAAACTGTCTAAAGAATGTAGACATCAGGTTCTAACTTGGACACTTCCAATATAATTAGATATCCAAACCCTTCCATAGTCTGATACTGCATGCACTCTCTTCTAGAAAAAAAAGTTACAAATTCCATGGGAATGTACAGGCATGCCAATGTGTAAGTCACAATGCTGGCTGCTGTTCTACATACAAATTCTGGATACAGATTTATTTACTAAGTTCTGATTAGCAGTCAGTACAAGATGTGCACTGACTGGGGGGAATCCAGAGAGAAACCAAAGTGATGAGGAAAGAAAAATCTCTACAAAAATCTATGCACAGAGAGTGAAAGACTTAAGTGACTTTGATTCAAATAACAAGGTTTGCAAGGGACAGAAGGGTTCAAATGGGCAGTGCCAGATTGTTTTAGACACTGTATATGCAAATTGTGCTCATCTCTGAAATTTTCTCATGCTGACTAAACAATCCTGCTTCGATGGATAAAAAAAATGGTAGAAGTGAGTCAAGATAAGAAATTGCCCAAGAAAGGAACTCTTAAGAAAATATGGAAAGAGTGACTAAAGGAAATGATTGGGAAGGCAAAGAAGGTTGTCAGGAAGGCAATATCTTCCCTTCGCACTGCATATTTTCTCTAATTTGAAGACGCTATTTTGATGCCTGTTTTCAGGTTTTATGTCCCACCCACCAAACCAGAGATTGTATCAGCAAACAAAAAACACCAGAAGCTCCATGACTAGAACTATTGCAGCACTTGAACAAAAACATTTCAGAAATGAGTGGGAATTAAATAAGAAAGAGTTAATGTATACAAAACTACTTTTGTTTTAGTTCTCAGAACAGCTTATGCCAGAGTCACTGCTTATTTTTAGAAAAGAAAAGATGGAGATGTGTAGTTCCTCATTAATTAAGACTGCATAACAAGCAGAACTTGCACTTTTATAATAGTTCTGAACAGGCAGTTTGGTGGGAACAAACAATGCCACCATTCTTAGACTTATACTTCAACTAGTAAAAAGATTTGGCTTGTGTTGTAAGAAGATTCACATTTTTCTTTCCTAAAAAGGCCTCTATTCATGAATGATTAATGCCCAACAAAAGCAGTAATTATATAACTTTGATCAAACCAATACACATACAAAAAGAGTTTGTGCTTCATAGCTGGACCCCCATCCTGTTCACTGCCACAGTGCAGGACTATGTCTGAAAACAACACACAGATAACCCAGTGCTCTATTTTACTAATGAGACAGGACATTCAAAAAACAAACAAAAGGCAGGTAATCCAGTAATGTGATTCCAAGAGGACAGTACTGGATCACCATTCTGGCATGTAGAAAAAATCTGTAGGATTTCTGCAAATACAGACCTTATCTACAAGGTTATTTTCTTGTGAATTTCCACACCTATTCAGGGGTGACATTAGTAATCACCCATAATCACAGCACAGGGTTTAACAGAAAATCAATGTTATTAATTATTCAGGATATTTTTAAAACTGTTTTCAAACAAATTGATAGCAGTTACAGCATGCTGAAGGCAATTGCTGACCCAGGTCAATTGCTTATGAACTACTGTCATGAGTTAACAGCCCTCACAAAGGCTGGTCAACCAAGACTCCCTTACAAAAGGCTATTTTTTGTTTTCACAAGCCTTAAAATGAAAACAAAACAAATATTGGAATTTCTCTCAATACAAATGCTTGTTTTGGTCTATCGTTTATTATTATTATTATTATTTTGTGGTTAAGAATGGAATCCAAGGCTGCTTCTCAGGCCTTAGGGGAAACGTTCTTGATTCATCTATTTAACTGCTAAAATACATAAATAAATATATATTTATTTATTGGAAGTCCGTGTCTACCAATGCAAATGGCAAATATCCACTCTCAGCATTCATTTTTCCTTACTCAGGCACCTCTTCCAAAGCCCTTGAAAGCAGAAAAGTCTAGACTCAAACCTAAAACCCTCATATCTTTCAATCTTTCAGTTCCTCTTAAATACTCCTACTGTGGAGAAAGCAATAAAGTTTAGCAATCTCCCGTGCCAAGAATTCTCCCTTGTAGAGACTGAAATATTTATATATATATATATATATATATATATATATATACACATATATACACAAATATATATTATATATTGGTCTCATGCAGATGTTCACAAAACTGATTTGGGCTCATGTATCAGCTGTAACTGTGCAGCGACTCCTGAATCATTTACCATGTTATCATCACCTTCTGAAGCTCTAAGAAATCAAAGAATGAGAATAATCAGGAAGATGAACAACTTCAGTTCATCGATGAATTCTTCAGTGAATTATATACCCTGGAACTAACTGGATTCATAGCAAATAATGTATGCCCTGAAAACTATCTTTGCTTCCTAAAGTGGCATAACAAAACAAATGCCTGTCATCCTCCTTTTACTGATTAAGATATTACTACCCATTGCACAGGTGCACTCAATGTTGGATTTTGTACTAACAATGAGACAGAAACCCATAAAAATCTTGCCAGTTTCAAACTAGGCTATCTTTTACTGACCTTTATCTTTTACTGCAAATCCTAATGTGTCAGGCCTGAATTTGTCCACCTCTGAAACATTAACAGCATAAACTTGAATGGGCATAAGCACACATCCTCATTTTTCTCAGATCAGCTCAGATCCTAAATGTTACTGACTTATAACGGTACCTACTTCTAATGCTGCTGTTGAAAAAGAGATTTGCTATCCGCTTTCCAGACCACAAAATATATGCATGCTACTCATCACACTGTGCCAACAATAACATCTATGTGGCCAGACAACAAGTTACAAAAGAGCTGATAAAACAGCAAGTTTTCAGCAGGATCAGTTCCCTGATTCACATAAACAGTTACGTCTGTTGCCTAGCCAAATCCAAGTACCACAGCCTAAAGGAAATTTCGTGCTGTTTAAGGTTGTCCTTCTACTGGCTGAGGGAGTGTAAGTGAAATCTGAACTAAAAAAAGCCTACCTCTTCAAAATTAACATGTCATCACTTCCTGAATACATCCTAACAGACACTCAATGGCACACTAGCTCAGTGCTTTGTGTCATACCGCAATCACATTCTTGACTTGGTAGTGAGACCCCTGGGCTTCTTTTCAATTCACAATAAGCATCAGGCATAGTTTCTCCCCAGCCTAGGTTTTCAACAAAAGTTATTTCAGGAAAGAAAATGTTTTCACATAAATTCAGGTAAAAGGTAGATACTAAGACATAAGGCATGCAAGTATATCAGTAAGGATAACTACAATTCCTGCTGCCACAGAAATTGAGAAATTGCCCATTTCCTGTACTTCTGCCCTTACCTCTTCCACCTATCTCTCCAGAATGCCAGTATTTTAAAGCAGGTAGGGACAGTTCTCTTCCACCTGCCACTAATCACCTGTTAGGTGGGAACAGTTCAGCAAAGGAAAAAGAGATACATTTCAGAAAGAGGTACAATGGTGATAAAGTGCTCCAGGATCCTCCCAGACAGAATTCACCAGTCCCATTTAAATTAAACACAAGTGGGGTCACCCTATCTAGATTACTCTATATAGAACCACAGACTTGTAGAATGGTTTGGGATGGAAGGGACCTTACAGACCACCCAGCTCCAACCCCCTGCCATGGGCAGGGACACCTTCCACCAGACCAGGTTGCTCAGAGCCCCATCCCGCCTGGTCTTGAACATCTCCAGGGATGGGACATCCACAGCTTCTCTGGACAACCTGTGCCAGTGCCTCACCACTCTCTGAGTAAAGAATTTCTTCTTTATATCTAATTTAAACCTACCCTTTTTAAGTTTAAAGCCATTACCCTTTGTCCTGTCACTACACTTCCTGGTAAGGAGGCCCATCCCATCTTTCTTGTAAGGCCCCTTTAACATTCTTAAGTATGCAGTAAGGTCTCTACTCTGGTCATTTCTGTGGCCCTCCTCTGGACTTTCTGGTCCATGTCTCTCTTGTGCCGGGGACCCCAGAGCTCAACACAGTGCTCCTGGTGGGGTGTCACAAGAGCAGAGCAGAGGGGGAGAATCACCTCCCTTTGAACAAGTCAAACAGATTAACAAATAATAGTGGAACTTATTGTAATGCCTTTTTTATTTTCTCCTCAGTCAAGAAAATACCTTCATTATGTCTCATAACACTTATATAATTCTACCTTTAATGTTCCTACATTTTTTATTTTAGTCATCTGCCTGGCTCTCCATGATATGAACATACTGAAAATGTTCCACTGCTGCCTACAACCTCTCCACAGCTTTATCCCTGCATATAAAAGATTAAAAAGTCTTAATTTTGATGAAATGTTATTTTTGCCACTTTTTGTCACAACTAACTGTATCTTTTCTCTGTATTTGTCTTATATCTTTGCTGAAAGGCCCATAGAGATGAAAATTGGTATGTAGAGTCAAAAAAACGCGTATTGAAAGGCTACAGGGTGATAAAATATACTAGAGTACACAGTACAGAATACAGAATATCTGCATCAGAAATAAGTATTTTAGCATAAATTGTGCTGTTACATGAAGTATTGTTCCGTACAGATGGGTCTTCTATTCTCTCTACATGACTCCAAGCTGAAATTGTTTCAGACTAGCAAAATAAATGAAAACTTAAATCCTTTCAAATCAGGTATTAAGTTTGTGCATGATCCCATAAGCAGGACTTCTATACCTCTTTTCCTAAAAATATTCTTTTTCAAGCTAGTTCTGTAAAACTTGTATTTGCTATTTTCATTAAAAAAGCATTAACCAGATAGATATAACATGTGTAAAGGCCATTTACATTCACGTAACAACAACAAAAATGAACTGAAACTATTTAACAACTGGGTAGAGGGCTATTGAAAAGACTATGAAAATATGTCCTTTAAAAACAGGGAAAAGAATTCAGGGATGAAAATAATACAGGTACTACAGTTAGTATACAGAAAGGATGTTACATTTTGCTAGATAATTATTTCCATTACAATTTGAAGGCCATCGCAGCTTCTATGTAAATGGCTAGCAAACCTAACTAGCCACTGATTTGAATGGCTGGCAAACCTAACCAGCCACTGTGTTCACAGTGAACAAAGACTTTGGATATGGTAAACATGTTCATCCTTTTAAACATTTTTTCTTACAAGTTCTCTGTATCTGAATGGGGCTATTGCTGTCAACAAACAAATTAATTAAAACAAACAAACAAATCATGAACAGAGAGGAACTGTGTGAAACATAGGCTTAATTTAATTTTACAGTAGTCCCCCTTACTCTTATTCACAAAGCTATTTTCCCATTCTTCTCCCACAAATAGCTCATGAATAATGTAATTCTACATTTTTGCTTTCTTTAAAAGTAGACATCCTAGGAATGTCATATAGGATTGCATGGATGTAAACTTTGTCCTTGCTTATCTGTTTGCCCTTTTTATGACTCATTTTATTGCAGCTGAAGCTTAGCCTATGAACTTTCTGGGTCAAAGATGGTGATGCCTGGCTTACTGCAGGTGCTATAAAGCAGCTGCTATAATCGTAATACTCAGCCTCAGAAACTTCACCTCATTATCACACTACAAGGCAAGATAATATTTGCTTTCTCCCACCCTCTGCACTACTGTAATTCAAATAAATACAAGTAAAACAACACAGGTTTTAAGACTCTGCTTAATGAAATGATAGAGATACCTATTTATGCCGCTTCTGTGAATGAGACAGCAAGCAGACAGCATCTGAAGTGAAACCACCATTGATTAACACTGTTCTACAGCTATGCTTCCCACACAGTGGCCATTAGTTCATTTCTTTCTACTACCATCTGTGGAGAAAAGACTGCTCTTATCTCTTTCACCAGCCCACTGTACTACTTGGAGGCACTAGATCAATGAACTGGTTACCTACCTCACTCTATCCTGTTGAAATACTAGCTGGTACTCATGTCCATTTAGTCGGAAAACTTAGCTCATGAAAGAGGTCACATTCCTCCCCATCCTTAAGATTCTAGAGCTTGAGTAGACTTTAATTCTTTAACATCAGTTATTTTGTAACACTACAAGAATGCATTTTCACTTTGAACCTTATACTCCTTATATTTATACTTATAAACCTATTACACTAACCTGAAACCACAGTGAGAGGCATAAAGAACCTGAAGTTGGCAGTATAGGAAAAAAATCTGATGAAAGACATTCATTGACTTGTTATTTAAACTGAGACACAAAGCACACACTTCAAATTGTCAATTACTTAGGTTGCTGAGACCATAAACATCTCTCCCATGTAATGGTACTTCAGAAGGGGACTGGTGTAAAGTAATGGCATATAGAAGCCCTCCTGCAAGCAACATACTCAGAGAAGTAAAATAAATAAATAAATAAATCCACAGGGCTTCACTTCATCAAAATGATTATCGCTGCGTGGATTTGGACAGATCTGAATTGTCTATTACAAGTAAGCATGTGTTCTTCAGTTACACTGGTTACCGTAAGTACCAGAAATCTGCACATACTACAACTTCTATGCAAACATGGTTTATCTTTTAAAGATCCCTGAAAGGAAAGTAAGACTCCAAAAACAGTGTCAACACTTAAGCCAAACCACCTGAAGAGGGTCCCTGTTGAAAAAAATGTCTTCTTCAAGCAATATGCAAAACAAACAAACAAACAAACAAAACAAAAAACAAACAAACAAAAAAAACAAAACAAAACAAACAAAAAAACCCAAACAACTTACCTTTTTTAACATTAAGAAATTGCCATTTTATCCAGGATGTATGGGTAGTAATTGTACAGTCCATTGCTTTTGCACTAGAGCTTTCTTGTCTTTGGGTGCTTCCTGCACTTAAAGTCCCATTGACAACACTTTTCACATCTGCTTCTGTTGATGCTTCTGTAAGTGGCTACCATATCTCAGCATGCTCTCTGCAGCTGCCACATCTGAGCTATCAGTTTCCTTTTATGTTAAATCACAGACAGGGACACTAAAATAGGACTACTAGAAAACTAGTGACTGAACTGTTTTTCCTGTTTCTCCACAACTTGGAGTAACATGGTACCCCTTCACTCACCCTTAAGGTCACACTGCCTATCTCTCTGACAGCTGCTTGCCCAGCTGCTGCAGGTCACATTTCATCATACTGGATTCTGTCCATCCCCCTCACCTCTGGATCTTGGTGCTGGGGGCAGAGGTTAATGCCTATTCCTAAACTGCTCTTCCTACAGAAAAAGTTACCTCATGCTGCTAATTTGCTTTGCAAGAAGTAGCTGGGACCTCCAGATGAAAACTCTGCACAATGTTTTTGTTACAATAAGGCAATTCATAACTCAAAATAAACAGAAAAAATAAACAAAAATAAACAGGCATCCAGATGTAAGCAGTAGTGTCACAGACCTAGCAAAATAAAAGGCTGCAATAAAGGGTAGAAATATCCAGGGTATGTCTACTCTTTCAGAAAGCTATTCATTATACTGGTCTATGCCATGTTCTTTGGCCATTCTTTTTCTTTGCACTCTAGAGCTGTGCCAGAGTACAAAGTAATGCAGTGGTACGTGCTTCTCTACAGTGTTGGCTGTGCTTTCTATATTAAACATATCAATAGCCATGATCCTAAAATATAAATAATAGACCACACCCTTAACTAGTTACTGCTCAAAATTGGCAAAAGCTGTTTTTTTTTTTGTTTGTTTGTTTGTTTTAATACTGCTAACTTTTCTGGGATGTTCTCCCAGAAAAGAAAACACATCCCTGTTAGATTCTTTCACTTACAGCTCATTTGCTATTAGAATGATTTTATCACCCAAGTTGAACATGATCTTCCTTCATATTTCAAAATTGGATTCAGGTGACTTCATGGTTTTCAGTTAGTTATTTTTCTATTACAAAACACTTATGCCAAAGTTTCAGAAGTAGCCATGAATCCAAGTGCTTTAGTTCCCCCACCCCAGGCAAAGAAAATAAAAATACAATAAAACTGAGTACTGTTAAGTCTGGTAGTAGCCATTGCTACAAGCAAAACCATTAAAACCAATTTTGTCAATATCTTTACAGATGTACAAAGCACTCAAAAGTATGACATTGAAAACATACGTTCCAGTGCAGCACAAACTCCAAGAGGGAAGTTTCATTGTCTACAAGAGTGAGTATTCTATCTGTACACACCAGGCTCAGGACATAACCCAATGCCATCAGTGATGCAGCAATGGTACTTGTACATGTTTGCAAACTCTAACAGTAAGTAGCTGGTTTCCTTTATTCAGATAAATTCCCTTTGCTCCTGGGCAAAGTGACTCACGCATGATGTGCAGTTTTGAACAGGTTACGTAAGACACTTGCTGTAATACACCAGAGAGTAGAACTGTAAAATATGTAACAACTGGAAACAAAGTCATGCCACGCATATATGCATGTGAGGCAGCATTCAGATTACAAGCAGAGATTTTGGTAAACCAGTAGCAGGTATCCACAAAAAGAGCACTATGTTTTCTGGTATGATTTTCTTATACACACTTAACATGCTCTGACAGACCTGTCTGTGCCTCATTCTTGCTACCAGCATATTAAGTTTCAGAATACTACTGAAATCTCATTTGTCACAAAGCAGATTAAGGAACAACCGTGTGATTGAAGACAATGAAATTCAAAAGCTGCATTGTGTGTCAGCAGATTCTCACAATGGAGTCTGCAAAATATCAAGAGGAAAATAAAAGTGGCTACTGTATACTTGAGATTTCCGTGACAAAATTGTGATGGCTATCCATAAGAAGCCACAGTCCGGTGACCACATTTTGCTGCCAGGTTTTCTTGCTACTTTGCTTAAGATCTTCAAGCATCAAATGATGCAAATAATGTCAGCTTCTCAATTGTTTCTCAGTTACTTTAAAAAAAAAAAACAAAAACAAAAACAAAACAAACAAGAAACCAACAACATCCAGTGAAACCAACCAACCAACTCCTTTCCACCTCGCCAAAGCACCTTCATAGTATGCATACTTTGAGATTTCTTTGATCTCTAAATTATTTCAATCCCGTGCCTTAAAAGCTGTATTGAACACACAACTGTGAAGCTTCTCTTCCTTTAAATGCATTCTTTGATTAGAATTATTGAAATGTTTTTACGGTATTCACAATGTAAACTTAGTAGCTTCATGAAACTTACGGATGCAGAGAAAACCCAGGAGAAGTCCCACAGGTACACTTTTATCAAATGTCTACAGCTGAACAGACCTACAGATACACCTTGGATAACACAATTTTAAATAGAGGATACGCAAGGGAAGATTGTGGTTTTCAAAAGGAAAAAAAACAAACAAACAAAAAAATCAACAAAACAAAACACAAAAACACAAAGTTGTGTCATCTTTCAAGGACCTTTACTAAATAATATTAGACAATTAAAAAGTAGAAGAGCTTCTATGTCAGACTGAGGTGAGAGAAAAAATATATTTAAAATATCACCTGAATGAGTAAGAATTATTTGAAACAGAAACTGTCCCACTGTTTTCATCTAGTTATGGATTTCAGAATCTGTACAGTTAGGATGTTTTATCAATGCTTGTGCAAGGACCTTCACAATGTTTTAGTAAACTGAGACTTTTTTTTGAGCTCTGAAGTGTTCACATTCGTGCAGCTGGCAAGGCACATTTTCTTCTGCCAGGGACATTTTCTTCAGTTTCCTACATTAGTGTTGTGGGAAACTGAAGAAAAGCATGCTTCATGAATTCAGATAAGGACGTTACCTACCTCTATTTTAGCTGAGCTAAACAAAATCAAAAAGGAATTACTTGAAGAATCTGACGTCCCAGAAATATAACTGACCGGCCTACAGGCTACTTACTCTTATAGAAAGCTTTATCCTAGATAAAGTCAGAGATGGTCTGCCAGGCAAAAATTCTTTTACCTGACTGAGCCAAACTTTTTTCAAAAAATCTTTATTATTGATGTTTGTAATAGCTCTGATAACTATCTACATAGATTGAAGACACATTCGGAACACACTGGTACTGCACAGCAAAGATACTATAGAAACAAACTTTTCCATTATTAACAAGATTCCTTCAGCACTGGTTTTGTCTGGGAGAAAGTTAATTTTCCTCCTAGTAGCTGGTATGGTGCTGTGTTTTGGGCTTAGGATGAGAATAATGTTGATAACACACCAATGTTTTAGTTGCTGCAGAGCAGTGCTCACAGAGTCAAAGCCTTTTCAGCTCCTCATGCTGCCTTGCCAGTGAGGAGGCTGGGGGTGCACCCAGAAGGGAAGAAAACCAGGACAGCTGGCCCAGGTTGGTCAAAGGGAAGTCCCACACTCATGCTCAGCAATAAAAGCTGTGGGTAGAGAAGAAGTGGGTGGGAGGGGATGTTTGGAGTGATGGCATTTGTCTTCCCAGGAACTTGTCACATGTGCTGCTTTCCTGGAAATGGCTGATCATCTGCCTGCTGGTGGGAAGTGGTGAATGGATTCCTGGTTTGGCTTTGCTTACGTGTGCAGCTTTTGCTTAATCTAGTAAATTGCCTTTAGCTCAACCCAGGAGTTTTCTCAGTTTTACCTTTGTGATTCTCTCCCCCATTCAGCTGCAGGGCAGTGAGTGAGTGGCTCCCCACCAGGGTTAAAGCACAACACCTTCTTCCCCCAGGATGAACAGGCTAGTAACCCCTTTGTGAACTCTACTGAGGCCAAACAATACCATAAAGAATCACAGTGTGCCAAAGTATACTGATGTATATACACCTGGAAAGGATGATCACTTTTTGAAGTGTCCCCATTTTCACCAGTGAATGATTCAGATGCTTCTTCTTAAAGAGCTACAAACTAATTTATCACTTCTAACCAGTCCTCTAAATACTAGATGAGAAGATGACCTGTAGCAGTGTGCAGCCTGACTGCATGAACAGGATGCAAAAGGCAGAGTTACAGAAAGGAGATAAAAAAACAGAAAAGAGAGCAGATCAGTCCTTAGGTTCAACTCATCCTAGAGCTGCTACAGTCCCACATCACTAGATACAACTGCAGCTGTATAGCCAACTCACGCTTCAGTCAGTCCAGTTGCTGCTTAAAGCAATATCTCAATCAGCTCCGGAGACTTCAGAAGGCTAAGTGATCCATGAGGAAAGGGTAGTTCAGGTTTTCTACATGCCCCAGCAGAAAGTTATTTTTCTTCAAACAGCGATTAGAAATAATTTGTTCTCTGATGGAAATGTGTTTTAGTAAGCCATCATTCATCTGTGTCAATGAGGCTGACTGTTTTGTGCTAAGGAAAGCAGTGCAATTTACATTAGAAGCAAGCTACCTTTAACTCCAAGATAAAACAATGATTTTTTAAACTTATATAAAACAGGTCAAAACAAAAGTCAACTATCTGCAATTATTTTCCCTAATTTTCCTTCATGTTTTACTTATGATCGTAAGGAATATCTACATTTTCAGATCAAGCAATGAAAACACTGTTTAATATGCATTGATTAGTTAGGTTTATTTCTCATTGGATCTGACAAATGGAAAATGTCTCTAAAGCTATGACATTTAATTTTCTTTTATGGGTCACTGAATTTTACATCAGACATTTTCCATGCATTATGTTTCCCATTTGTATGCACTTATATATATATATATATACACACACACCTTCATATTATGCATTTCTATATATATGTATATGATGAAAGTTGCACAGACATAATCCTTGCATACTATTATTAAAAATGGACACAAGATATAATCAATCAATATATAATTAATCAAAATGCAAAATGGTTTAAAGCAAATTCAGTTTGCTTTTTAGATGAGATTGAGAAATGCCCCTTCTCCCCCGCCAACATGCAAGGAAAATACAACCTTTCAGTAAGGCAGTATCAGCACATTACTTATCCCTACAGGTATCATTTTAGTTTTGGCATTACAGTCATTCCAACATACAGCTGAGTATCACATATATATATTTTTTCCATATAGAAGCCAGCTTCTTTACAACTGCTGAGACAGAGAGGTTGAAGAAGCACACTGGGGCATTTTGCTCTGTGAAAAGATGAAGAGCTCAAGGAAGACTTAAAAGTTAAGACCAAACCACAGCTCATGAAAGAGTTGCTGCTGAGTTCACATGTGGAACCATGTAGTCAGGAAGGCCAACAGCATCCTGGCTTGTATCAGGAATAGTGTAGCCAGCAGAACCAGGGAGGTGATTGCCCCCTGTACTCTGCTCTGCCGAGGCCGCACCTCAAGGACTGTGTTCAGTTTTGGGTCCCTCACTACAAGAAGGCCATCAAGGCCCTGGAGCATGTCCAGAGAAAGGCTACAAAGCTGGACACAAGTCCTGTGAGGAGCGGCTGAGGGAGCTCGGGTTGTTTGGTTTGGAGAAGAGGAGGCTCAGGGGAGACCTCATTGCTCTTTACAGCTACCTGAAAGGAAGGTGTGGGGAGCTGGAGGTCGGCCTCTTCTCACCTCTTCCCTCACAATAGGACTGGAGGGAATGGCCTGAAGTTGTGCCAGGGGAGGTTCAGGTTGGAAACGAGGGGACATTTCTTCTCAGAAAGAGCAGTCAGGCATTGGAATGGGTTGCCCAGGCAGGTGGTGGAATCACTGTCCCTGGGGGTGTTTAAGGAAAGGCTGGACGTGGTGCTTAGGGATATGGTTTAGTGAGTTATAGTGGTGGTAGGGGGACGGTTGGATCAGATGATCTTGGAGGTCTTTTCTAGCCTTAATGACTCTATGATTCTAAGAACCTAAGCAGTGCAGCCCACAGCAGGAGATGTGGGAGAATGAAATTGACTCCACCTTCACTACACTCTCTGCTTTGAAAGCACAAACTTTTACCTTGGGTAGTAGTGAGATTGAAATTGTCAGCACATTTCAGGATGACTACCTCCTAGTATTAACACTAGAAATCCCTTCAATCGCCCATGTAAATTTTGGCATTACAACACTTTCCTTATGTCAGTGTTTCTGAACTACCTGTTAGTTATCCATTCTGCCTCCAGTTATCCTACCGGTCTGTGAACCCCCTACAGCCACATTTCATGATACAACTTCTTTGGCTACCAGACCAATTACTGCACTGTCTTTAGTGGAACACTTCAGTGGTACAAATAGTCAAGGTCAAAGACATACAACCAGGTCTAATGTCACACAGCCCTTTATAAGTTTACTCAGTCCCATCTTAACAGCAGATACACAGCTGACTCTTGACATTAGATCAAAACAGAGCAGATCCACAGCCCAAACTGTCACAATTCAAACAAAAAACTGTATTTTGCCCATTTTCAGATGAAGAACATATGCTTCTTCACCTTTAATATGTTTAAAAAAAATACGGAAGGGAGGCCTCTGAGAATGAGTTAACAGGCATGGTCTGACCTCAGAACTACAAGAGTATCTTGCCTAAGCATTCCCACTGTCATCAAGTGCAGAGGTAGACAGGAACAGGAACTGCCCAAGTAGCAGAAAAAGCATCAGCAGAGGAAACAAGCTCGTCCACAGCCCAGATTTCTGGAGAAAGTGGCACACGAAGTCACAGGTCAGAATAGCAAGAATTTTCCAGCCAAAAAAAATGGCATGAAATGCCTCTGTCATTGGAGGCATGTCCTGCCAGCCTCATCTCACAAATAACTTTCTAGACAAATGCAGTTGATTTATCTGGACTTCTGTAAAAAGTATGCAACATAGGATATCTCAAGAACGTGAGAATTAAAGTGCAATGTTTGTAAAGAATTTGGCTTATGAGGAGAGATATATTATCAAAGCAAAAGCATAATGCAAAGACATGCTACCATTAAGCTCTTTGTGCATTATTGGGTTACGTTTGGTTTTTATTAACATTGGCACAAAAAGCAGAAGCATAATCACAACATTTGGTGATAACACTGAACCGTAGGGTATCCACAAAGCAGGATGTTGAACAGAGAAGAACTGGATGTGTGAATATCACTAAAGGAATTAAACTGGCATAAGATGCAAGTACAAATTGGCAGCTCAGGGGAAAGGACAGAATTTGGAGATGACTGACTATGATGTCCCTGTATTGTTTCATCAGAGATGCATTTCTAGTGAAAACACAGAAGAATTGTTGCCATGTCAAGAAATCTTTGTAAGGTCTACTCTGGAATATTTTGAATTTAGAGCTGAATGGGAAAAAAAGTAGGGCATGTAGGATAAATGGGGGGGAACGGCAATTCTCCCTTGCTGGGATTAGCAGGTTTTGTATTGTCTAATCTAGCAATATAAAACTGTGTAAATATCCACCTTGGGCTCAAAAGCTTCTTTTTTTTTTTTTTTTTTTTTTTTTTCCCAGTACCAAAATGTCAAGAGCAATTTAGACTGTGATATTTTACAGTTATAAGCAGAGGGACCAAACATAAACTGTATCTAAAAAGAAGAGAAGCATTTTCTCAAATATGATTTTCTTTCATGTCTGAGAAAATTACCAGAATGTTAAGGCCAGCTAGATACTTAAAATGCAGCTGACAACAAAAGGACTGGGAAAAGAAATATAGCTTAATATTCTCCTTGACTTCACCAGCAGTACTGTAGGCAACATTCAGAAGAAAACAAACAAACAAACAAACCAACAACAACAACAAACCACCCTAACTTATGGTATATACTCTAGGAGCATGTAGATCTCAGTGCTACATTACAGGAGGAAAAAAAAAAATAAATAAATAAATAACCACTTTGAGATAATCTGTCAGGAAAACTATCAAATGCAGCAGCTAACAATTGGCTTATGTAAATATGTACACGTACATGTGTACATGTATCTTGCTTTATTTACCTACATTTCTAGGTGGACATAAATAATGCTGCTCTCAAGAGAACCAATGAGAGAAAATCAAAACCAAAACCAATACCACTTACCATTACAACATCTAAATAGCCTTATACTCCTACTGTTGATGCATACTACTACATTAATTAAAACATCTCTTAACATCTCTTTTTTAAAAAACAAGTCAAACAAGAAGAGCACTCTGGAAAAGCACTTGGAGGTGATAAGTATGCAGTTCAGACATATGGAATAAACGTTCAAAGCATTAGCCAATTCACCGTACTACACTTCTGACAACTGTTCATGTTCCCAGGGTTACCTCTGTTGCTAAGAGCACAGAATTTCCACCAATCTAGCAAGAACATGTGTTTTAAAACCTTATTGAGCTAGCTTTCAAACAGTCAGCTCAGTGGGTAGAAATGTTTTACAATTTCACAAAAGGAGTAAAATACTTTCAAATAATCCTCAGAACATGATTTCTTTGCTCTTGTGTTTAGTTCTGAAGCATAGTTCACTCACAGTAGGCTTAAGTTCTCAATATGAAAGGAAAAGCATGTAATGGAAAGGTTGTAAGTCTTATTTACCTTTTTGTATGTTTTCTCTTCATTTGGCTTTCCAGCAGTAACATCTCCATTTTCAGTAACAGACGACATCTAATAATAGAAGATTAGATGAAGATTAGATAGAAGTTATAGATGAAATACTTGCTTAAGAAAACATTCAGAAAAGATCATACAATTTGCTGTCAAATTCTTGCTTATGTCCAACTTTTTAGAGGATGGCAAGTCACCAAGTTACTGACAGTCCATGAGGATTCTCCTCTTTTGATGTTAACTTAACTTTCCCTTTTTTTCTGGTCACTTCCACAAAACAATGTCCAGAGTTGCAGAAAGTATTTTAGTTAGGATCACCTCTTTCCCTTTTATAGGGGGAGCTCAAACTGCACTGGCATAGTCTGTTTGCCCTACTGCAACTAAAATTCAGTCTTCATTTCAATTATTGAACTAATTCTTAATTCACTCACTTTTACACTATCTTACATCTTTCTCTTTGAATAAGCAGTATTATTTTAAGTATACAAGCATATCACCTATATTCCTTGCCTTATTTGTTCCTGATTAATTCTTGTTCTGCTACCTTTATGCACTTCTCTAAAACTTCTCAGCTCTAAGTCAGTGAGTCCCAGACTTTGTCAGTTAGGTAATGCCATCAGCAGCAAAATAACATCCTAGCTGTGAGCAGGCTACTATCACATTCAGCAGGAGCCACACCTACCAGTTTCATCCTCTCTTTACCAAAAGGGTAAATATTTTTGCTGCGTACACTGAACTACTTGTACAACGCTCAGCTACTCTGTGGCCCTCCCTTAAACCTTCACTTCCTCAGAAGCAAACATCCTAAACGTACCTTGCCATCCAGGTGTGTGCACTCTACTCTCACCTGACCTCTCCCAGCCCCACCTATGGCCTGACCCAGAGACGAAGCAACTGTGGCTTCTCGCATCAAGGGACTATCAGATGCCAGGAACAACAGCTCAAGCACTAGATATGTTCACATCCACCCATTCACCAGCTGCCTCTCATTGGCAGGGTTGGGACTGCTTTATTGCTGCCACTGCTACTGCCACAAGCACAATCCTCTGCCACTGACTGGTAGACACTGCACTGGGTCTTTCATGGTACATGCAACACCTATATGTTTAGCTCCATCAGTGAATTCAATTACTCTCATGGCAATGTTATCTTTTGGATTATTAAAGAAATGCTAACACAGGAACTGACAGTAACATTACAAGTTACAGGACAAGCTATTGTTTTTCACCAGCTCTCTTCTGTGAGTACTTAACTTCACATCTGAACAGTGGCAGGTGTAGTTTAACTCAACTTTCCATTAAATTGTCTTAATTTCTAAACTGCTTGACTGGTAAACTCTTTAGAGAAGAGTGATGTCTATTTATTAGATGCCATAAGGTGGCAACCAAAAAGAGGAGCTCCTAGACACGCTGTGATGAAAAAGGAGAGGGTTTGGTAGACTGACTACAGTCTAGTCAGTCTATTCCACTTCAGTGGAATTTTACTTTTGGTATTTTTTTTTTCAAAGTTTGTCAATAATGTGATCCTCTCCCTCCTTTTTCCTTCTGTTTCCTACAGTTTGGTCAGTGTACAGTTTCAATAAAATCAATATGCTGATCACGTTCATACTGTCTTTGAAATTCTCATTTTGAGCCAGATCTTCGAAATTCTGATTTTCAGAGACATTTTTTCATTACTCTCTTCAAAAATCACATACATAAGAGAGGCAAAATTTCCATGCAGCTTACTTATCTGCTGTGCAAAACCAATACTCAGAAGGACCCCTTTGGGAGGGATTTTCCAGGCCGAAAAGGACAACATTCCCTCAGGCCCATGTCTGGCACATGACTGATTCAACATGAATGTCTTTCTCCACAACAGTGTTCAGCTCCACAGGAAGACTCCTCAGCAGACTGCATGGGATGAGCTTGAAAGGTACAATGATGGACAAAACTAAGAGGCTTGTGAGCTACATTTTCAGTGGCACATCTCAGAGACTCCAGGTCTTTGGCTGCACTAACACTGTATCTCCTCCAGAGAGCAAGGAAGTATTTGACATTGTAGAGCAACATTAGATCAAGAATAAACCAGTATGTTAGAGATCACCTGGGTCAGACACTCAAAGTGTGGCTGTCAAATTAAAATAAAACTTAATAAGAAAAAAAAAGCACACACACGAAAACTACTCAAAAAGCTACAAGAAGCTACAAGAAAATGTTTTAAAATCACCCTAGATTTCACTAACATTTTCACAGCGTAAGCATACATACCCTTACAAACACCAGGGAAAGTCATCTGGAGCTGAAAGCGATAATCAAGCCGTTCATTGGTGTTGTTGATGTTTTCCAGAATCTATTAAAAGAAAAATCTGTTACCATCTGCCTGCTATTACACATGTACACCTCACAGAATAGCATTAGACTTCCTTCTTCCATTCTTCTTCAGACGAAGTAAGGATCTAGCTAGAAGCAATGCTGTTCGAGGACTGTCTCAAATAGTTTGGTCACTAATATGTCAATAATGTACACAGGACAAGAGCAATGTTACAATGAATTAAATCATTGCAGTTCAAATTGCCTCTGCCCTAGAGATGTCACTACTACGGCACCAGCATCCCTACTATGAAATTTATACAGAGAGCAGTTGACATACATGCTGTGAAGTGTTGTGAAGTTACATGCTGTCTTCCATGAAGAGTTTTGAAATTAAATACTAATCTGTATCATACTCTTTCCCTGGGGATAGCCCAAATTCCATGAAAAAGATAAGCAATGGGAGTGATGGTTTGCAGGACTGGATTCTGAACAGTTGTAGATAACAACTAAACCCATTTTGGAAGTTTTTCACAATGGCAGCTGCTGTTAACATAATTTCTGAGAACAATGTCGAGGTAAGCAATTTCATATTTAAAATGATCTGAATGAACCTTAGACATATTTAATAGTCAAATATTATTCAATACCTCTTTGGAATGAGCCCATCCTCCCATCTTCTACATCTGTTTTAAGCTACATCAGTAAAGCCAATCCTCAATTTAATTTCTCAGCCACATCGGAAGAAAACAAATCTCATTCATCCTTAATCAGTACAAACTGCATCTTGTATGTAACTAAAAATGGATTTAAAAAAAGAATCCACAGGCCTTGTTCACTGAATTTAATTTTCCAATAATCTGAAAAGTATCCATAACACCACTAGAAAGCCTTTTCATAAACAACTTCAAAACAGTATTTACCTCCCCTTCAGTGATGCACAATAAAAATTGCTCTTGAGATTAAAAACAAAAGCAATAAATGATGGGACAACACAGAAGCATAGATGGCTGGATTCTCTTGAGAATAAAGGCTTCCTTAGGCACATCTTTTGTAAGGTCACATACCAGTATTTTCCTACTGCAGTTAGCTACACTGTTCTTTTTAGCCTTCAAGCAATTAATGGATCCTAATCAATAATTTCTTTACTTGTATAGAGACTGCCATCATGGTACACATGAAACTTCTACTTAAAGACAATTCAGTCCAGATAGCTTTTAAACCTGCCTGTAGTTTATCTAGCTTACGTATATATATTTATAAAGTTTATGTCATTGACTGATCCACATTGTAACTATTAGTACACAAATATAGACATCAAGAATTTCTGTTAATACAACTTCTGCAGGAGAAGGAAGACTCTTTAGTATACTGATCCTTGGGTAAAACTCTGCCTAAATCACTGTCCTCCACACACACACAAGATTATCAATACAGCATCTTCTACTAATTCCGTAACTTCCTAAAATATGATCACACATACTCAGCAAAAGCCAAACACAAATGCAGCATGGAAACTTACTTTCACTAAGATGCTGGCTGAAGAAAACACTCATGCCAGATATGGAAGAAAAGCTTGTTTGTCCCCAGTACAGTCAGATAAATTATTTAAGAATGCCTCATCCATGTGTAAATACACAGCTGTAATACTGACAAAGACAGGAAAACAGTGAGATCCCAGCTGCAGCAACTACCAAATACAAAAATTCACACACCATGTTTAAAATGATTTTTTTTTTTTTCTACCTACGCTGGTTTATTTCATTCCTAGAGGCAGCTAGAATTATTTCAGTTCCTAGTCTTTCAGAAAACAGATCACAGTTCTGACTTAATAGGCATTGTGCTAAATACCTTTCAAGATCTTCACACTTGGACAATGATCTCATACTTCCTACAAATAATCTTTGGAAAAGGCAGTGTAACTCAGAGTGTTTTCTCCCTGCTCTGCAGCAACTCCTTGTGTGCTCTACACTGTGTGTATCAAGAGCTACTGTTTCAGTACTGCTGAGCTTTAGTAGTACAAAGACAGGCCACAACTTACAGTTTTGGAACCCACTTCCAGGCTGAACTATGATCGATTGATCAATTACAACAGCAGGAAACTGCCATAACTAAAGCATCAGGTCTCTGCATGCATCTGACGAAGGGCAGGCTCACAATGAAGTATGGCTGGGCTGAGGGTGGAGGAGGAAAACACATATTCAGAAAAATAAAGTGGGTATTCAGAGTAAGACTGGGCTGTGCAGATCTGGTGTTGAATTTTTCAGACATCACACATCCGATGTCATGACATAAAACAGAAACATTAAGACCCAATAGAAATGTAAAGGGCACAGAAAAATAAACTGCTGAATCCTCCACTTAATAACACAGTTTGGTTCTGTGTATTTCAGATAATCAGTTTATTGGAGATAGATACTTTCTAATTCTTACAAAGCTATCTTCCAGAAAGAAAAAAATCCCCAGAACGGGTAAGTTTACTCCTTGAAGGAGCATATATAATTTCATATTGTATTCATTACGCACATATTAAGTCAATATCAGACCAAAAGATGGAGATAAGAAGAATTGTTTTATCCACCCTTAGCAACTGCAAGTTTTCAACTTAAGATTGCATTTTTGATGATGGCAGCTTACCAGAACAATGTGTAAAGTTTTTGTCAGACGTGCCTACATCTGTAAGCAGCATTTGTCGTGAATTCTATTAAAGAGAGTAATCATTATCACAGTTAATATTTTGCTAGCTTTTGTCCCTCCTCTGCTGCTTTAAGGCAGCTCTCTTAACAAAATTAGGAGTATCACATCCATTTCATTTACCACAAAACACACTTTTACTCGTAACATTTGGCCAGTCATACTTTTTCTCATGGTGGTAGCTGTGAAGTAGCTTGTCAAGTCCATTCCTCAATCCAATAAAGACTTGCGTATCTATCTGGAAAAATACTTCACCAAGCCACATTGGGCACAGAGTCAAGGTGCTGCCAGGTTTCAGGTACAGTGTGAAACTGGAAATCTTTGTCTTGCAATGATGTAGGAAGCAGAAAAGTTTCCAAACCAAAAATGCTCCACAGAGGAGGAAATCCACCAAGACTTATTAATTAATGAAAAGCTACTGTCTTTATAGGTGCTTTCCTCTTGAGATGCACTGATTTCCTTTCTCATTGCCCCTGGCAAACAGAGAGCAAACAGCACTGTACCATACTCCTGCCTCCTCATACTGCACTTTCCACTTTCAAACCTTTTTCACTTTTCTTTTCCTTTACCAAACCCTCTTGAGTTTTCAAAAGTAAGATTAATTGACCAGACAACAGGCATAATATGTGCAGCTGCCTAAAGCTTTTTCATTCCTCTATTATCTCTCTGTTTCAGAAACTGACATCTAGTAGGCAGTGTGGTCAGGGCTTGGAAGTTTAAAAAGACAGCAGAACCTGGATAAAAGACCTTCATTAACTACCATATTCTCACACCACCAAAGGAAACAAAAAAGAATGAAAAAAGAAGAGGAACTCCAAGAGCAAATGACACTAATAAAGCTAACCTAACTCTCTTAGCTTGGGACTAGGGGGAACTAAGACTGGAGCTCACGCCTTATTTAGCACTGAACAACCTACTCTCACAAACAGTGCAATTACAAAGCCTCCCTCCTGTCTGGATTCTCTGGTAACTAATACAGTATGTACATCAGCAGCAGTATTCCGTGTTAGGTGTCATCTCAACTTGCTTATTTTTCCATGAAACTTCCTGCAATGTTGTGCCACTGTAAGATTTTATTGACACTGGTCAATTAGAGCGGACAACAGCTTTCCCCTTTCCTCTTTAGTAGAATTTGAAGAGCAAGATTATTTTCAAGATTATTTGTAAAGGAAGAGACTTGGGACACACAAAACATCCTCTGACACATGTACAACTTTCATGCATACATCTTGTTTCCACAGGAATTTAAGTTAAAAATATCAGTGTGCTTCTGGGTGTCCCTGGGAGCAGGAACTGAAGAGGGGACCTCGGAGGTTCTTCCTGTTGTGCTATTTTCAGAACACTCAGAAGGTAGCAGAATATTTAAAATGTGGTGAAAAGTGTGACCTAAATTGTTAGAACTTGTCAAAATTAATACAATTCCCAGGCAGAAGTTACACGCTACCTCCTTTCCAGAGTTTTTCTTTAAGCTTTAAGATACTGCTAACTATAATTTTCATGATTTAATTCCCTGTGTTCTAAGGTGAACAGACAATTCATGGTGGTGCAAGAACCTGCAAGCAATGCTAGCATTGTGCCAATAAACATGTAAATAAGAGAAAGGAAGCATAATCTGGTGTCACGTAGAGAATAATAGAAGAGGTAATACAAGAAACATACTATAGTTTTCTCAATGATCATAACAAGTTAACCTCATCTCCAAGAAACTCTTAATTTTAATTTCAGTTAACATTCTTTGCACATGAGAAGCAGGACGGTTACATATATCTTAAGTAAAAAATGAGGTTGTTCATGTGGCCACTATGATATAAAATACATAAAAATCATGGTGTTTTTTTTTCTTTTTTTTCTTTTTTTTAAGTATCCCAGACACTAGTCTGCGAAATGGACTCACTTCCTTACAGCTTCCTCAGCTTCCTTATAGCTTATGGTTACAGTCATGTAGCCATCTAAGATCAAACATTCTTGCATGTCCACATACCTGAAATACACCACAGCAGGTATTTACAAACCAATATAACCTGAGAATTAAGTCAGTGCACACTTCAATGCACATGACAATCATTAGAAGTTCTGACAAAGCTTTAATTCTGAAAAGCTCTATTTTCCTCTTTCAATTTTCAGATTCAGAACTTCAATCATAGTTGCACACCTATCTGATCCTAACGCCTGTTTTTAATTTCTGCTGCCAGCTGCCATGACTTCAGCTTTTCCCAGCCGCACCGAGGATCTCCTTTTGTCTTTCCAGACACCAGCTGTGAAAGCAGAGGGAAATTTTTACTGCATCATATATACCACTGATATACCCTGCTAAATACGTACCAGAAAAATATATTGTATGAATTTGTATGAATTGTGAAAGAGGGTAGGAAAGGAGCTAAAAAACAATGGTTAGGTCTGTTATCCTGGCAAGTCTACCTCCTACTGCCAGGCTGGTTATGGCAGTTTTAAGGGTGATTAAAAGTCAAAACTTCAGGGTAAAATTTGTGATAGTACTGTAAAGGTTTGTGCATCAGAGAAAACTGGAAAAGGTTTCCCTTTCCATTCAATATATATATTGAATTATATATTCCCTTTCCATTCAATATATATATATACATATACACTCTTTATATACTCTTCCTGCATCCCTCCTCCCCCCCCCCCCCAAAATGGAATTACTCCTAAAACAGCCTAGCTTATTTTCTGCAGTCTCAAGCCCTGGCTAACCTATAAATCTCTCTAATTACTGTTTCTATCTTGCCTGAAAAAAAATAGAGGAACATGCATGTAACACAGAAAGAAAATGATGAAATGCTAACCTAAAGAAAAATAAAAAAAAAAAAAAAAAAAAAAAGAAATTCGTTTCTTCTCATGGTCTGCATAATAATGAGAGGGCAGCACAGAGGCTATAGAGAAAAACACAGGCAAAAAGCACCATAAACCTGTGATTCAGATTGTTCACGTAGTTAAACTATCTCATCTGCTCACGCCACCTTTATTTACATAGCTTAATACCACACATTCATTTCAATGGCCTGTCAGATTTTTAGGCTCACAGTAACTAACCCAAGCACAGTGCTGAGATTCTGATAACTGTTTGATTCTCTTGGCAATCCCCATTTCCAGGAATACAGGATACCATTTGAATTAAAACAGACAGGGAAAAAAATATGTAGCAATAGGAGAAACAATCTTAGTTTGCAGGCTGAATTTGAGATTTATCTGAGTAATTTGAGTTTTAAAGCTATATATGTTTCTATCGTAATTCTTCGATTCACTGTAAGAAGTATCACATCAACTATCCCCCTGTAGCTTTTAGAAAGGGAAAACACATTAAAAGGTAGAACATCAGCAAATATCACCTCCATCCAAGTTTACAAATACTCAGAATACAGTTTAATTATCTGGGAGATTTGACAGCTTACAAAAGCCCGGCCCTCCTGCACTTAAGTTGGTATTAATTGCACATTAAGCTGTTCTCTGCTGCAAAACAGCTTACAAGTGCAATAACCACAGAATCACAGACCACAATAACATCACAAGTTATAGCTGCATATTCTATTTTTCACAACAAATCACATTATTCGTTATGAAAATAATCTGCTGTGGTTTTTCATGGAAACTTGCTTAAAAGAATGGAAATAAAACTTCAAATCCGTAAAAGTAAACACAGTTTACTAATCATTGGAAAAAGATTACAGTGCTCCTACAACAAAGCATGCCTCTTTCCATAACTTTTGTTTTTGAAATTCTACATCTCACAGATAACTTGAAATCTCTCTAGAAAGTATTATTTTTTTTCTCCACAAATTTTTGTATTCAGATCTTCATTCTAAGTCTTAAATCCATCTCACTACCCCAATGCCAGGACTTCAGTCTTCCCAGAAGCATTGAAGTATCTCTTACATCTTTCCAAACATGGCCTGTAAAAGCAGAGCAAACTTTCTACTGCATAGTAGGTGGTGTTCATACATTACGAACTACGAGACTTTTCCAAATCACTGATACTAGACCAGCAATCAGAAAGAACAAACATTTGATCCCTGACATAACTGATGTCACACTGTGTATTTTGCAGAAATTGCTAACAAGGCCTCCTTTTAGAGTTGTATGGCCTCATTAATTTCTCATTTTGTAACAGACCAAAAGCACACAAAAAAGAAAGGCCTATTTGTACATTGCCGAAGAAGGCTTCCCAATTTGTACTCATGTTTCAAGAACTAAGATTTCATATTCCAACAGTAACATTTTGGAGATTAGCAGCCTTTGTAACAGCCAACTGCAGTGGCAAGGTAGAAGTATCTCAAAGTCCAGAGTCAGAGCCCTGCTCCATTACTTTGGGAACTTCAATACGACAATGGTCTTAATGCTATTAGCACATACCAGACACTGCATTATTTTGAAATAACATTACCACATAAGTGCATACTCTCCTACTAATTACTCTT
This sequence comes from Nettapus auritus, assembly GCA_011076525.1. Classification (NCBI taxonomy): domain Eukaryota; kingdom Metazoa; phylum Chordata; class Aves; order Anseriformes; family Anatidae; genus Nettapus; species Nettapus auritus. The sequence goes on from CM021797.1 coordinate 36,167,801, forward strand.
AGCATGCTAAGACAAGTGATGGATTAACAAAGTGAAAAACACAAAGTCAAATGCGGAAGATTTTTTCTCTGACAGTACCTGGAAAATAGAATGGCAGGGATCACATGCCTGTGGCCATGGTGTTTGGAGGGAAAGCAAGTCAAGCAGCATCACTCAAATAATTGGGAAGTGAGATCCAACAGGAATGATGTCTCATTCAAGGGAAAAAGGAGATCAGTTGAAGTGTTACTTATTTTCTAAAGGAATGACACAAAGACAGATGCAAAGAATCCCAGCTTGCTGGGTGGGAAACATCCATGAAAGAGGAGTTTGGTCAAGCCATCCACTTTAGTGACCTCAAACTCCAGAGTTGTACAGAAAATGAAGAATAGGTCAAATGCCTAAGGATAAGCATACACAGCGTAGAGCGGAGACATAAGAACAAAGGCAAAAAGCATGGAATGAGACACAGACAACCAGAAATGAAAGAAACAATAAATACAGCCAATAATTTTTGAGACACAAGACAGAATTCTTCTCTTACTCTTCACACTGGCTCGAAAAGTCAGCCATCACTGATGCCAACGGATTTCAAAAAAGACAGTATACCTCTGTAAAGACTTTACAGACTTTGACTGGCCATGGTAAATGGTTGCAAGCTATCAGCAACCACAATGAGGTAAGTACTCATGCTAGAGATGCCACAGGAACTTTCAAGTTTTAACAAAGAAGTCCCAGAAACAGAGTAGACACATCGAAGATAAGCTGATAACTAACAAACATGGAAAGAACAAAAACAAATTGAGTACAACACTGCCTCCTTCTCTTTCAAGTTATCATGAAGAGTGTTCAGTGGATCTGAAGTGGAGGCAATAATAAAGGCTTCAGTCACGTTTTCAGCAGCATCCAATGAAACATTCTCAAAGCTTGCTTGAAAAGGTGGTCAAGGTGAAGCTCTTCCACAGCAGCAGTGAGGTTCAGCTGGAGTACTGCACCCAGGCTTAAGTACTGTACTTGAGGAAAGCCGAAGTAAATTGGAGATCATCAAGGGGTAAGAATTAAAATGGTTAGAGATTCAGAATGTGAGCTATGTAGGAAGGTGTAAAAGAACTGGAATTCAGTCTAAACAGGAAAGAAAAAAGACTGAGGAGAGACATGATAGCTAATCACAAATTGATGAAAGAGGGAGGGAACAATCCTGTTCTCAGGATTACTATACAAATTACAAATTACTATAATGAGAAACGTGTATGAAAGAACAAGAAATTCATGTCAGTTGTAGTGCTCTATTTCAAGACGTTTATCTTTTCTCTACTCACCCTGACCTCAAAAAAATGTCAGCCGTAATACTGTTCTTCATTAACTCAAAATTAGTGTGCAAACATAATCACATAACAGAAGCACATAATGAAGAAAGATAATAGAAATTAATTGCTTATCTATCACAAACATTCCCAAAAAGACTGTTGGCACACAACATGCAAAAGCTGGGGTTAAAAAAAAATTAACATGCAGTAATACAGGCTGCATAATTTGTTCATCAGTTTTTCACAGGTTAGTCACAATTTGAAAGTGAAATGCCTCTGGGAATTACTGAGTCTTTTAGCACTTTACCACATAATCAATCCTAATAGTTTGCAGAAGTAAATGCTGTGGAAACCTGGTATTGATGTTGAAGTGCATTATCATGATTTTGAAGTCACCTACATCTTCTCACCTGGTTCCTGCAAGTGTATCTTTTTTTTTTTTTTTTTTTTTCCTATACATCTAATTTTTTTATATATATATACAGCTAAGCTTAGTTTTTCAGAAGCCACATTATTTAAGAACTGCAAGTCTTTAAAATCCTGTTTTAATCTCCATTTGAGGGACCATCCATACAGCTGCAAAAGACAGCTGAAGTATGGAACAGACTGCCTTGGAGGATGCAGTGGTAATGTTGGAAATTTTAGAATGGATTAGCCAAATACTTTAAATGTAGTTGATACTGTCAAAGGAAGGGAAAGGTCTTGATAACCTTCCATGGTCCCTCCTAGCATCTCCACATAACATTTAGACTGTAGATCTGTAACAGTCACATTTGGTTTTCCTATCTTCCTGCCTTCCCAATATGCATTTGCTAGCATCCTTATTACAGCACCACTGCTCCTCAGGCCCCAGAAAAACTCACCTAGACAATTAAAGTAACAAGAATGTAAGCTATCAGAGAATAATAATGATAATGGAATTCCTTACAATTACAATCACAGTTCTCACATGAACTCCCATAAGATAAGAAGAAACTGGGAAAATGATGAGGAATGTGATGCAACAGGTCACATTCCCTTGGTCCATGCTGAACAAGAGATCCATTGCCTCAATTATTTCAGTCACTTACACACTTTCACACTTTTACACAATCTCATAACTGCACTTCCACTTGTGACAAAACTGGGAAGAAAGTCTGGGATAGATGACAGTAGTGCTAAAATAAGCATTGAAGAGGCTGCACAACAGCACCAGAACGAAGGTAAAAATTAATTTAGAGGAAAGATCTGCAATAATACTTCTAAGCTTAGGTTCCTAAGGGTACATTTACACAGGTGCCTAGCCTGCCTGAAAACCAAAGTTGTTCAAGCATGGATGTAGAAGACTGGTGTAAGCACCAAGTTTGAAAATCACATCTAAATTCAGATGAGAGAAACTCAACATTAAGTTACTCTATGGAACAATAAATTTCATTATGACTATTAAAAAAACACTGTTTTTCCTCAGGAAAGTTAAGACTGAATTAGCAGAAGTTTTCCCTGGACTCTCCCAATTTAATTTTAGTTAGAAATTAAAAGAAAGCTGACCATATTCTCAGAAAAAAAAGTAAAAAATCAAAATAAAATATAAAAATCCAACCTCTTGTACCATTCTCAGCACAGAACAACTGCTACATCACTGAAATTCCTTTGATTAGATCAAGTGTTCTACGTTTCCTATGGAGCAGAAGTTGCTCAGAGACCATTCAGAAACATATGCAAACATAGGGAAAGGGAGAACATTATCCCATTTTACGAAATAATTTATAAAATATAAAGCTGGAGCCTTCTTCTTTTAAATGGGCCTTCTTGAGCATTTCATTTTAAACTACAGAGAAAACTTCAAGGGAGAAAAAAATAATCTGAGAAGCTGCCTCAGGTAAGAGGCACAATAATAATAAAACGAGTAATGCAGTAAAATCAAATTCTGAAAACAAAGAAAGAATTACTCAGCATACATGGAAATAGCTGCTATTTTTCATGGCTGCTGTCTAGCTGTCGTCAAACTGAGACTGAAGTTTTACACCCACTGGAGAAGAACTACACCATTAAGTGCAGAAAAACAACCTTTTTTCTTTTTTTTTTTTTTTTCTTTTTTTTTTTTTTTTTTTTTTTTTAATGTTATGTCACATTCTGACCATGTTAACTGCTTTAAATGCAAAGGTTACTACTATCTACAAGTATTAATACTTACGGATACTTAAGATACAGTAGCACTATAAGGAACTGTATACTTTTGTTTTCTTAGTCAGTCAGACTTACATTGGCAGACCAGAAAGAGCAACTGACTACATTTTTCCTGACAGCTGCCTGACAGTATGCTGAGATTTGGCACTCCTCTGAAATTACAAATACACTTGTAATGTACTTTAAGAAACAATAACACATTAGTGTACCTATGCAACCTACTGACGTTAAGAAACATGGTATACTTTGGCAAGGAATACACACAGCTCTTTTAAGGTATGGAAACACAGCCACAGAATTTTTAAATGGCAATACAAACATTTTCAAATAAACATTTTAAAATAGTTATTTACAGACAAGTGATATATGGGGACTGTTTTCCAACAGTCTTTCGCTTGCCAAATATTATGGCTTAACCCCACAGGCAGCTCAGCACCACACAGCCATTCACTCACTCCCTACTCCCCCAGAGGAGGATGGGGGAGAGAATAACAAACATAAAAAGGTAAATACTTGTGGGTTGAGACAGAGACAGTTTAACAGCACAGAAAAGGGTGGTATAATAATAAGAATAATATAAAGAATGTACAAAGCAAGTGAGGCACAATGCAATTGCTCACCGCACACTGACCACCAGTGCCCAGACTGTCCCCGGGCAGCGTGTCCTCCCCCTTCCCCAGCCAGCCCAGTTTATTGTTCAGCATGACATTATATGCTATGGGACGTCACTTTGGCCAGGCTGGGCCAGCTGTCCTGACTGTGTCCCCCCCAGCTCCTGGAGCACCCCCAGGCTCCTCACTGGCAGGGCTGCATGAGGAGCTGAGAAGGCCTTGGCTCTGTGTGAGCACTGCTCTGCAGCAACCAAAGCATCTGTGTGTTATCAGCATTATTCTCATCCTAAATCCAAAACACAGCACTGTACCAGCTACTCAGAAGAAAATTAACTCTGTCCCAGACAAAACCAGGACACCAACCCAAACCGAAAATCCTGACCCTGAACATTTTTGTCAGCAAGAATATGAAGTCAAGTTATTACCCTACAATAATTACACCAATACGAGGATTTTTGTATAAGAAAAAAAAAAAAAAAAAAAAAAAAAAAGACAAGTTCATAAATGGTATGTAAGGCACCACCATCATCTCCTTCCCTGCAACTGGCTAGCTGCATTGTTGCTTTTTTTCAGATTATGGGAAAATTCAAAATCTTAAACTATAACAGTTAGCAAAGGACACATCTTCACATAAATTAGTATTTTAATAGCACATGGGACATAGCAAAAACAGTAAGAGTGGGATTTAACACAAAAATGAGACAGGTCTCCAATGGCCACAAGTGCAACTGGTACAAGCACTTTGTAGGAAAATGCAGCCTGACACTACTGAGAACAAGTACAGACCAGAACCTGAGAGATTTTCCTAAGGAGAATGTGTACAAGTTTTCCCACAAATGAAAGAGGTCTCCGACTTCTTGAGAGATCTAAATAAGATTTTTTTTTTTTGCTTTACACAGAAGCCCTCTGAAGGACTAATTGCACCTCTCAATGCACCATTATGAATAGGTAAGAAAAGACATCTGTAAGTCAGTTAATAACCCTCACCACAGTTTTCAAAATGTAAAAATAGAGCTTTCATCATTTAGAAAGAAAAAAAAAAGCACCAATCACACTATCAGAACTCCATCCCTTTTTGCCTGATCCATATCCTTTTAAGAATCATTAACTAAAAAGAGATCAAAATCCCAGCAAGATAAAATATAGTCACTGGCTATGAACATTTATGATTTCCATACACTAAGATGAAAACAAAAAAAAAAAACAAAAAAAAAAACAACAAACAAACAAACAAACAAACAAAAACAATTGGTTCTTCATAGGAACAAAGTGATCTTATGATTTAATTAATACGATACTCCAGTTTCTGGTATGCCTTACTTGACATTATCAGCTGGAATGTCTAATTAAATAAATTAAATACCCTTTTCAGCGTAGAATTTGTTACTAGAGTGTTATTTTTTTAGTTCAAGGTGATATAAATCAATATGTCGAGCAGTTCTGCATGTATTTATAGAAAATTGACTCTTAACAGTAGCTGTTGCCAGTGTACACTTATTATCCCCTAAACCTCTGATGTTTGCGTCCTGTTCGTAGGGGGAAGCATATGGAAAGAGATGGGAAAGGTTTGTAGATGGAAAGGGATGGTCATTAGTACCTGGTACTGTCTAGCTAAGCTTTTGGATCTAAAGAGGCTGGATTTCAGTTTGCTTGCAATATTTTAAGATCATTGTACTGCAGACCTAACAATTTACTAAGGACAACCAAATTGGGGAATAAAGAAAACGGAGGCAAATAAAAGCAAACCTGATGACCCTACGTGCTTAACCCTGCCCACCACTCTGGCAGCAAGAATGGACATAAAAAGGACAGCAATGGCCCTTCACTGCAGATGCAGACACAGCAGAAGGTTACAAAAATGGTGATGGTAGTGTGAACATAGTGTGAACAGTTTTCCTGCAAAGTACAGGGTTATCCAAACCATTAGTTCAGGAGATCAGCTGAAAATCTTTACTGAAGATCTATCCGGTGTGTTTGTGCATGTGTGCATGTGAGAGTGACACATGTAAAGGGAGGCTAGACACCAAGAGGCCTCACAAAACCAGACTGAAAGTGCTAGACCTCAAAAAAGCCACTGTTAACTAGCAGCGTCATCACTGGTCTGGTATAGAAGCCAGAAAAACTTGACACTATCCATACCTACCTTCAAAGCAAATAGCTTTCAGCAGAAAGCACTGGTTTAGAGAGACATGACTAGGTTTAGAGACACAGGACCAAACTTGCGTTTTGGCTCAAGGATGAAGGAGTTGCTGGAGAGATGCTAAGTGAGACTATGAAGGAAGGAGACACATAGCCTTAGCCTGGCAGCTGAAGGCAAACCACTGTCCCCTCACAGACAGAAGCACTGCATGCTTTTCAGCTGACCCTACACTTGGAAGCTTATTTATTACTTCCAAGATTTGGGTAAAACAATGAGCTTTTCTAATTAAATAATGTACGATTACTTGCTGTACTAAACAATTTGCCTCTGCTGGTACACCTGCCTGCCCGTGAACAGCCTCTTACACCACAGGGGCAGGCAGCTCCAGATGAAGGTTTGGAAGGAGCTCCTTCCACACCTTCTAAGCACTGTGGAGCACAGGGACCCTGCTCAACAAAGAGCTTCCAAGCTTCCAAGAGCTGACGTGTCAGGGTGGGTGGATGGCAGAGGAATTGATACAGGTATCTTATACCTGTAATTTATCTTAACAAGGGAGTCAACCATCCACCCTTCTTTGCTCAGAAAGCAACCAAGGCTACGGAAACACTGTTGTTCCTTGCTTGCCTTCACCTCACTCATTTCCTGTGTGGTGTTCATGTCCTCACAGCATGAAGAAGAAGAAGAAGAAAAAAAAAAACACAGCCGAGGAACATACTTTGTTTCATTTTGAAGATTCCAGGAAAAGGACAGACAAGAAGGATGCAAGTGAACAATGAGCAATTTGGGATGGGGAACACAAAGAGAAAAAAAAAAAAAAAAAAAAAAAAAAAAAAAAAAGAGAAAAAAAAAAGGTGAAAGGGGCAGGGAAAGACTCAGTAAGAGACTGCAATGTTGAACTGGGAGTAAAAGAGGAATAAGAAGGAAAGATGGCTGACGTGCAAGGGAGCCAGAGTAGAGATAAATACACAGATAGGAAAGGCTTTCTACTTTGGTCTACTATAAGCAGACATGCAGTGCCATTAACTTTGTGTAGTCAGAAAGAATACTCAGGGGAGGGGGAAAAAAAGAAAAAATCAGTAAGTATCTTATAGTGTAGGGTTATGGTGCAGGGAAAACAGCAAAGAAAATTTGATTTTATCCCCATGATGATACAGGTATTTTTGTCCCAACATGCAGAAAGTTCAGTTCATTGTGAACCACAGATATATAGATTTAGCTCACAGAATAGGCTTTGAGATATTCAGTCCTACCTGGTTTGCCTATTGTCAGGTGATTACTATCTCTACAAAACGGCATCGATCCATGGTCAAGATGAAGGAGGCAGAACAACACGAAACAACCAACCAAGCTCAAAATGCAGTAGAGCTTTGCAGAGGCAACTGCTCCAACTTGCTCCTGAGTTGCAGAAAAGCTCGCAGAAGCCTATTTGGAGAGAGCCATTGGAGGAGTCTGTGCAAAAACACCAGCACCAGCTTATGCAAAAGCCTGTTACTGCTCAGCAGATGTGAGCAGTGTGCTATATTAAATCTCTTCTGCTCATACTGAGCTACACTGAAATGAAAGGATTGTGCCTCCTTGGCTTCATCTCATTCAAATATCAACTCAGCTGTTATTAGGTGGACCAAGAAGCTACAGAGAGAAATTTAGCCTTCACATTCAGCAAAAAGTCACACGCACATGCGCTTCTTTTTTTCCTTAATTTCTTCTACTACTTGGTAACCTGCAGCTGGTACACCTGTGTCAGATGTGACGTTTATGTAATAGTGCACATTGGTGCATGATATTATGTTCTCGAACTCTTCAATGGGATTTTTCATTTCAGGCACAGTTTCTGTTTTTTTGAAAATGGTCACAATTTCAAACAGCCAAGTCAGAGAAAATCAGGGTTCTACACACCTCTCCTGAAAAGTTACAAGTCTTTACTAATGTTTCACATCTCTGCTGGTTATCGAGCTTCCTCATCTTCCTCTGGTAGGCACTTGAGCACCACTGGCTTGAAGACAAACACCCTTTCTTGCTGTCATTTCTTTATTAATAATAATGCATTTATAAATAAGTGAGCCACTGCAAAGTCTGAAGTATCTCAGTGAGAAACATGTCAAGTAGAGAACTATTTGCAGATGCATCAATATAAACTATTACCCACATGTATAATTTTGGCTAAGATGAAAGCAATCATATGAAGAATTCTGGCACCATACAATCAGAGCAAAAGGAAAGAGTGCTTTAATTCTCTAGGTTGACAGCCAGATGTAAGCTTTATAAAAAGAAGTAAATTTATGCAAGAGTTCAGCAAGATATTAAACACTATTTCTACTTTTTACAGTACATACTGTCAATAGGGGAAAATGCCCTCCTACACTGTTATTTCAAATGCATTGGTCTCTAATAGAAGATGCAGGTAACGTGCTTTAAAAGCTTGTACCACGCAGCTTCTTTAATGCCCACATTTGTGATGGCCTTCCAAATGATGTTTTGCCATGCAAAACACAAGGAACTGAAGTCAGCGTGCACAATGTGCTACAGCAGAAAGTAACATCTGCAGGCAGAGAAGAGTCTTCACTTGCATATTCTCTGTGCAGGATAATTTAATGGTTACAAAAGGAACCTTTGAGCTAAAGGGAGCAGTCAAAGGAGCAAGATGTGAACCTGACATGCTTGAACCTGTACTCATTTTGCAAAAGTTCTGTGCTACACTGTAACTGCAAACTAGCTAGAAATACATCATTTTTGAGGCTCATTCCTTCATGTGTTCAATGAAATTGTTAAAAGGCTGTTAAATGTTAAAAAAATTGTTAAAATTGTTAGTATTTTTCATCATACTGTTTCCTATTCAAAATCTGGACTGTATTGTCATTTCAACTGAGCTACACTCCTACTAGACAATTTCTGTTTTGAAGGGGATTGACAACCCACTCTCACAACAACAATCTAGGTACCACCAAATGGTCCTAACGCTCTCAGAATAACTTGAAACATTTTTTTTTTCTCATTTTGTAATTAGTGGTTATAATTTTTACCAGGAGAACATGTATTTGATAATAAGGGCAAAAAATCCATCATGATTTTCTTTGCCGTCCCCAACACCATGTGTCAAATTAAATTTGTTATTATTTTTGAACCTAAAGATAGTCCATAAATATACACCGAGTAGGCTTTTTGCAGAATGCACCATTTTATCAGTGTTATATTTGAGATATGAATTGAAGAACTGTCCAAGTTAAAAACAACATCATTTTAACTGTAGTGTGTGTTATCTTCTATCAGCAAGCTTCACCACTACATTCTTACACTCAACTTTGTCACTGCACACTGCCTCAATATAGTTTCCTCCTATCACTTGGCACCATGCAACATTATTTCCACAGGCCTGTAATATCAGTAAAGGTGCAATGATTATGCCAAGACTAAGTGAATGATGAGCTGTTCACACCCACTCCTTTGAGGTGTCTCTCTAAACAACATTTATAAAATAATTAGGAACAAGGTTAAGCATCCAAAAAGGTGGATCAAAAACAAGAAGATGCTGTTTCTGAAGAAGTATGTCTTCCTTAATTTCTGAGTCACTATGGCCTTAGTTTGGATTACTTACATCAACATCAACACACAGTGTTTCCCTGTAAGAAATCACAAGATGAGACAAATGGTGAAGGAGCCAGTCAAACTGCAGCCATTTTAGTCAGATTTTATTTACAAAATCATGAAAATAAAATTACTCCTATGCCTAGTAGCTTGCACAAGTAGGCTCTATTTAAAAAAAAAAAAAAAAAAAAAAAGCAAAAGCAAGTGGAGGTACCTATGTCACAACCTGAACAACAATGTCACCTTAACTGCAACAGCTGCAGAAGTATCCACATAAAATGTGATCAGCAAGACCTATCCTAAGGCAACAAGAGGAAACCACTCCCCTCCTGGCACTCTGCAGTTCAGAGGTGTCTAACAGGAAAGTACTCAAATGCTTTAGTTGTAAATATAAAAAGTCTTATATGTGACACTTCCCACCAACAAGAAATTCTCACCTACTACTAGGTTATCAACACTTGCATCTTCAGCTAAGAAATAGGTCCTTCTCTTATGGGAAGAGATTCTTTATTTTAGCCAGATAGTCAGGAACCCACAGGACAAAAAGATCCCTCTAATCATGGAAGTGCAGATTCTCTGACATCCTTACTTCCTCTGCAGAAATACTCCCACCACTTTCCTTATTCCCCACGTCCAAAACCAAAATTACATATGAGCCACACTGCTCCATGGATCAGCTGTTTAAAAGCTAAGTTTTAAGATTTAAAAGCACCATTACTGTTGCTATTGCTTCTTTTGACTTTGCTTTGGAAGGAATTGGAGTGCCAAAATTAGAGTGCATTCTCAACTATTCAGAATCACTGAATTCACAGATGGCAGCTGATTGAATCACACCGTTTTGTACCGGGACTTTGCAGAATTGCGGTTTCACTCCTTCCTACTCTTACAAACATTTGTGTAATAGAGAATGGCTCCAAAAATACTATCAGAAACTCTTCCCCCTACTATATGTGTATTTGTTAACTCTACTGGCTAAGTATGAGAACAGATGCCTTACCAGTTCTTCCCTCTTATCCTGTTTTTTCAAATATCCATTTCTATCTCATCAGCTCTTAGGATGTGAGGCTCAGTTGGGTTACTACTTCTCATGCAGTAGATGAGAGCAGCAATGAAGAGACCAGCAAAACTTCCATGTTACGGAGTTTATGAGATGATTGTTGCATAAGAGGTTTTATTTATTTGTTTATATTAAGAGCTAAATGGTCCATAAAACATTTAATGCATACTCATGTATTGTTTTCTTCTAGGTAGAAAAATCACGCAATATATACAGGGTACAATTAATCTGATTTTCCAATTTAAAGAATTTTGTAATAGGCATGAACTTAGAATGAACCACAAGCAGTGAGACAGGTAGTTAAGAATCCTACACCATTAAAATGATGTCCTTTTTTCTATCACCTATTTGATGTTCAGTATGTTCAGTACAAATTTTGCTAAATATGTACATTCAATCTGATTTTATTTTGAATACAATGATATCAAAGAAGCCATGTAGCATGTGACAGCTTACTGTTGTCCATTAGCTAGCAGTGTGATTTTAAAGATTCATTTAGGACATAGAATAACCTGTAATGAAAATATTCATTTCAAAAACTTGTTTTGAGATGAATAAAATGATAGTTACAGCAAGCCTATGCCATAAAAAAATGCTTGGATTCAGAAAAAGTAGGAGGAGAGCAGTAGTAACAGCATTAGAAGTGTGCTGGGAGAAGGCCTAAATCATGAACAAACAGAAAAAAAAAAAGAGTTTTTGAGCTTTCTTTACAACTAAAAACATGGTTACAATACCATTTAGTAGCTAATTATAGACTGCCTACAACAAAAATTTTTACATTTCATCAGGATGCCTGTTAAAAGAAGGACATAGAGTTTGAAGTTGTGAACTTTTCACAGGCTTGGTTATTTTTCTCCCCATGACATATCACTTCATTGATAAATAAACATCTCAGTTTTGTTTCACTAGTTATTAAGAACACATTAAGGTAATACCAATTCAGTGTCTTCCAGTCTGACAAAATTCATTATTGTTTTTAAAAGTTAATGTTATCACTAGCATTTTTTCTCATACATAGAGAACCCTATATGATCCCCAATTTAGAGCACAAAAGTCCAATGAGCTTCACATCTAACACAGGTGCAAGGCTACAGAGAACTCTGTAAATGTTGCACCAAACGTGTATTATGCAGACATCAAGAGAATAAGGAAAACATGAAGAAAAACAGAAGACAGGAGAAGTAGGTCACTGCTCCAGATGATAGCCTTGGTGGACACAGAGCAGGCAGGTGACTTATGGATACACCCTGCCACAGAGAAGAACAGAGAAACCATGTGTGGGCCTGCAACAGACTGCAAAATGGAAACTTCTCACTTACCCAACCTGTAGCTGACATTCTCTCTGTGCTCTAAGTTGCTCCAGTGCTAAAGATCTTTATTGTCAGATGATTTGCATGAGTTACCTGTTCTGCACAGCCCTACGACAATTGATTCATCTCCTATGAATCAGCTGAAAAAGTAAAACCATGCAAGGTAATAGGAGATACTATTTGAAGAAACACCACAAGAAAGAAAACTTGAGCTTTCTGACACGAAAACATTTTAAAAGTTATTTTAGTTGCACTAGTGCTTTTTGAAGCTGCTGGTAGCACATACTCAGAAGCAAAGTCCTGTTGTTAAGGATCGTTGTTTTGAATGGCTCTTTTAGGTGAAAAAAATACACGGCCCTTATGTTACATCTGTAATATACCATACATCAAGAAAGGACTAACCTGTACCACTTTCTATGAGAGAGTCCAGTAATAAGCATTAAAGAGGCATACTTAAACTTACAAAAGCAGCTCAGTTTCTTACTGTCCGGTATGAAAATACTGTATTTTGACAGCTTTAAAAACACTTATTTGAATGATTTCAGGAGTTACACATGCTTCCTGAAACATTGTAAATGCACAAAAATCTTTTTTCCTAATTGTGTTTGCAGTCTGTCTGCATTGCGGGTTGGAAGAGGAGTGGGAGGGCTGAAGAGAAGTGAGATGAAAGCAGGCTTCACTGAAAATAAATCAGCTTGGTATTCTAGGTCACTGTTCTCCTCAACCCTACATTCTGCTTCAGTTTTTCATTAAACTAACACATTGTCTAACTTTGCAGGTAGATGGCAAGGATCAACTGCCAGTCTTCTCCAGCCATTGGCAACGCAATTTGCAGATCAGTCAGCAGAGAAACAGAAAACATATCTACCACCTGTTCATCGTCCTTGCTGGTAAGAGAGAGAAGAGGGCAAAACCACCTTACAAACAACTCCACCCACCTATCCCACCGAGAATCCATACTCCAATTCACGATCTAGAGGTGTACCACTTCAGAAAAGTTGTGGATTGTAAAGCACTTTGTGCTTGACACAGGACATAAGTCCCTTGTAAACTTTCAACCCCCACCCCCACGCCCCCCTCATTAGGAAAAAAAAAAAAAAAAACAGACCAGAGACTGAACACCCTGATAGGCTTCAACCACCTATGCTGTGAAAAACAAATTTTCATCAAACATCAGCAGGAAACAAATTGGTATTGGTTTTGGCTTCTCACCATTCTGCTGGACACTGACTAAAGGTAGCAGAAAGCATAATTCTCATAATTCTGCATATTTGCAAATGCTATAGTGGAGTACACTGCTCTTTCTCCATGGTTCACACTTAGCCAGCAAGATAACTGAAGCACTTTCCCTTCCCCTTTTTCCCTAGCATGAACTCTGCTGGCCAAGCAACTCAAGGCTTAAGCATCAATGTTTGCAAGCACTGAGGATACAGCTTTGCTCACTTTACTTGATAGCCAAGAACATCTCAGAAGAGGATGCTTATTGGCTTCACGACAGCATAGCAAAGCTCTCTTTAGTGCTTCAAAGGTGACTTGAAACTGTATTTTTAAATTCCAGCATCTCAGTTGCCCAAGAAATTGTACTGGGTCTGGCTGGGATGTTAACTTTCCCTGCAGCAGCCCATACAGTGCCATGCTCTGCACTTGTAGCTAGAACAGCAGTGTTATCACACCAGGGTTGTGTCTGCTGCTGAGCAGTGCTGGCACAGCATCAGGACTTTCTCTAACCCTCCTGGGGGGTGGGCAAAAAAGTGAGAAAGAAACATCACCAGGGCAGCTGACCTAAACTAACCAAAGAGATATTCCATACCATATGGTGTCACACTCAGCAATAAAAGGTGGAAGAAGGAGGAAGAGGGGAGGGGTGGGCTTTCGCTGAGAAAACGTCTGTCCTCCTCGCGAACACTGGCTACGTGCGCTGAGGCCCTGCTTCAAGGACGTGGTCAGACATCGCTCATTTGTGGGAAGTAGAGAATAATTTCTTTCCTCTGCACTTCCATACAGCCTTTACTTGTTTTGTTTTGCTGTTCCCTTTCCCCCTCCCTTTCCCCTTTCCCTTTTTCCCTTTTTCCCTTTAGTTGAATTGTTAATTAATAATATTTCCTTAATATATACATATATATTTCTCTTTAATTAAATTATCCTTATCTCAACCCGTGAGTTGTTCCTTCCTTTGCTTCTTCCCCTCCTCATCTGAGGAAGGGGAGTGAGAGAACGGTTGTGGTGTTCGGCTGCCTAGCACGGTAAAACCACCACAGAAATACATACAGTGTGCAGTTCACAAGCTGCTTACAAGCTCTCTCAAGTTAAAGTATCAAGAAGGCCCTATGCACTTTAAAGAATATCCTGTACGTTTCCTTCCAGCAATAGATGAGCAGCAAGAAACAGTCACTCCTGTGGACGACAACAGACACCTACAGCATAAGCAACCTGTTAAGCATCTACATTCAAAGCTTAAATCATGCAAGATCTATCCAAATTCTTACAGCCACCATAAGACTATGGAAGAAAAAAGCCTGCTTAATCATTCTTACATTTTGAAAGAAAATGCTACTTAAACAGGCTTCTTTAACAACCCTCATTCCCTATCATAACACAATTCAAGACTCAAAAAGTTATACCCTAAGTATACACAAACTTACTGTCATCACTTCCATTTTACTATAAACCAACTTGACTTTAAGAATATTGCTAGTTAGAACAGATTTGAAAACAAAGGAAAAGAGCATATTCTTTTCATCCCTGTATAAGTATCTATTTAAACCATATGCAGGCATATTAGGCTGAAAGGAAATATAAAAAGTGTAAATCCTACCCAATTCCAGAAAGACCCTTCAGAAGTAAACTGAATAATGTTTTTATATATATGCAAAGTTTATATATACATAAATATATAATGTAGGAAGTATATATGATAATGTAAATATATATAATAATTTATAATTTTATGTTATACTGTAAAGATGTTATACATGCTAAGACTATACATAAACACACACACAGATGTAACATAAAATACAGTCACTAACATGCAGAGATGAACTGCAAAATATCCTCAACCGAACATATAACATCAGAACTGAGAAATGGAAAAGTAATTTATTCCCATATAACTTTTATATTAGAAGACTATTGCTTGGTAGAAAAAAGCGTAAAATGTTAGAAAATTAACATTAAGTAACATATACATAAACACATGTTCTTACAATATCTGAGCTACAGTGAATATAAAAGCAAATATTTGGCCATGCTTATAAGGAATGTAGAATCACAGAATCACTAAGGCTGGAAAAGACCTCCAAGATCATCTGATCCAACCGTCCCCCTACCACCACTATAACTCACTAAACCATGTCCCTAAGCACCACGTCCAGCCTTTCCTTAAACACCCCCAGGGACAGTGATTCCACCACCTGCGTGGGCAACCCATTCCAAAGCCTGACTGCTCTTTCTGAGAAGAAATGTCTCCTCGTTTCCAACCTGAACCTCCTCTGGCACATCTTGAGGCCATTCCCTCTAGTCCTGTCACTAGTTACCTGTGAGAAGAGGCCGACCCCCAGCTCCCCACAGCTTCCTTTCAGGTAGATGTAGAAAGCAATGAGGTCTCCCCTGAGCCTCCTCTTCTCCAGACTAAACAACCCCAGTGCCCTCAGCTGCTCCTCACAGGACTTGTGCTCCAGGCCCTTCACCAGCTTTGTAGCCCTTCTCTGGACACACTCCAGGGCCTTGATGTCCTTGTAGTGAGGGGCCCAAAACTAAACATGGTCCTAGAGGTGCGGCCTCACCAGAGCAGAGTACAGGGGGATGATCACCACCCTGGTCCTGCTGGCTACACTATTCCTGATACAGGCCAGGATGTCGTTGGCCTTCTTGGCCACCTGGGCTCACTGCTGGCTCATGTTCAGGCAAGCACTGACCAACATCCCCAGACCCTTTTCATCTGCACAGCTTTCCAGCCACTCTGCCCCAAGCCTGCAGCGCTGCATGGGGTTGTTTTATCCAAAGTGCAGGACCCAGCACTTAGCCATGTTGAACCTCATCCCACTGGCCTCTGCCCGTCAACCCATCCTGTCCAGGTCCCTCTGCAGGGCCTTCCTTCCCTCTGGCAGATCAACACTTCCCCCTAACTTGGTGTCGTCTGCAAACTTACTGAGGGTACACTGAATTTTTTGAGTGCACTTTGAATGCACTTATAGTTGAATACACTTACTGAGGATGCACTCAAAAAAGCATCTCATAATACAAATCACACGTTAACAAATAACAGATACTTTTTCCAATATTATAATAGATATTAACAGCTTTTCTTCATCTCAAGGAATTAGTACCAACAAAATTTTACACAGCATTTCCAATCATGTACAATTTTAAAGTGTGGCACTGCAACACTTTAGAATAAAAAAAAATAGAACTGAGCGACCCATATCTTTTAAATCTTTTTTTTTTTTTTTTTTTTTTTTTTTTTTTTTTTTAAGCAACTAAACAGACAAATGACTTGGTGCTTCATTTGTATAAATCCGTGTTTAACTGAACTTGCCATCAATGACTGGCATTCTTAGGCTGTATTGTCACACAAAAATAAAAGAATTTGCAAGAAAATGGAGGGTTTCATAAGCAAATTACCATGCCTCCTTTGGACAGGTAGAAGTATTTCATTCCCTAGAGAGGGATCACTGAAACTAGAAAATTAGGACATTGTCAATAAGAGGTACAGGAAACTGCACTGCCAACCACATTCATGGACCATATCCAAATCAATCTGATTCTGACTGCGCAGAAATGGTAATTTCTCCTCCCAGTGAAGCACATATCTGGGAATACAGTTTTTCTCTGTATACAGATTTACAAAGAAGACCTTATTAATCATCTTCTGCATTTATTCAGTACAATGCAGCATATTGGAGACAAAATCTCACATGTGCCATTCCCAGGCTAACTCTACTCCTTGAAGTCGGCTTTTGCTACTGTCATCATCCCTTTATGTTACTTGCTATCAGCTAGCACAACAAACTTAAAACTGCAACAAATGGTGTTACTTCTTTTACCCCTACATCTAAACGCCATTGCATCTGAATATCTGAAACAATAGTTCACTGCAGTATCTATTTTCAGTGCAGAGAGCCCTATGCTCTTGAACATAACGTAAATGAACAGATGGAAGGACCAAGAATGACCTTACAAGCTCCCTCCCACTGCTGGGTTGGCTAATTTTTCAGTAATTGCTAAGTATGATTTTCAGACCCCATGGGTCAATAGAACAGACACAGCAGAATATAACATTACTTTATAGGGACAAATAAGAAGTCACCTAATAGAATATATAGTATGAAAAACATTGACAAGGTCCATTAGATAGCACAGATACTTCACAGCAACAAATTTAACTCTGTACTGCTGGAGTTTGACACAGAACCTAAAGCAGAAGCCGGTGCACAGCCAGCATTTGCCTACCATGCACACAGACAGGTACCACTGAGCACCCAGCCCCACTTACAGCCTCAAGCTCAGGCTTTAAGCTGCAGCTCGTCATGCAGAGTACAGAGTTGAATTTTACTGTTTAAAGCCTCTGCTTATGTTGTAAGTGAAAACTTATTTTTAATTAAGCCTAGGCCATGTTAATGAACTTAATAAAATGCTTTTACACTCAGTGCGTTATAAACATATACACGAACAGAGGTTACAAGAACCCTTGCAGTTTGCTTATCTTCTTGTTCCCATGTACCAACTAGCTTTAATTCTTCAACAAAATGCAAAATTACATGAGGTGTGCTCTATAAGATTTGTGTTTTTAAACTTTGCATATATTTATGGCCAAAACACCGTATCCAACAGACCTGACAGAAGTTATAAGAAAAACATCAAAGAATTAGGTTTCTATCCCTTCTGCATCTGGGGGGGCTCCTGCAAATCCCACTTCCACTACATTATCACCATAATATCATCCTCACTTTGCAGATGCACAGTTTTACACAGTATGTCTGAGTTTGCAAAACACTTTGTGAATATCATCTACAGCTGATAGGTGGAAGCAACACATTCACAGAATTAATATTTATACTGAAAACTTCTGAGGTCCCACAGAACAAATCTGATCCTCCCTCTTTGTATGTCAACAACTACCTCTTGTTTCACTTAACAGAAATGCAAAACACCTAAATTAAAAATTGTTTGCTCCCAACCTTTTCAGCTTTCCTGTCTCTAAATAGAATAGTCCCCACTGTTTCACATGTATTCTGCATAAAAACTTAAGAGAAACAATACTAAACAAGCACTGCAAGCAAATGCAGACATTTTTTTGCTACTGCAAGGAAGTTTTAATTCAATTATTTAATTCATATCTGAGGTTCTTCCCTTTCATCGATTACTTGCCTAAACTTCATTGCAAGTGGAAGAATTAAGTATCAGTTTTCACTATTCCTACTTAACATCCCTCAAAATACTTTATAAAAACACTTATATTTCTAGTAATTTTTATATAGTTTGTGATGCTCTACCACAGTACTGCAATGTTGCAAACACTGTGAAAAATGTTCACTTTTCAACAAAAAAAGACAGAATTCCAAAAGAAACCTCCTGTCCCTGGCACGACAGTTTCAAGTTAAACTCTATTATTAAGGTCTGTGTAAAAATCAAGACGTTGCTCAACAGCAGCCAACAAAAGCATCCTAAGGCATCTTTTGTTTTTAACTCAATTTTTGAGGCACACTCTTTCAAGGAAAGAAAGATGGTATTCCCATCATGTCTTTTAGCATTATTTGCAGGTATACCAAACCAGAGCTAATGTATTCTACTAACGTCACTTTCTGACCAAAAAAAAAAAAAAAAAAAAAAAAAAAAATCAGCTCATGAATGGTTTCCCACCATGGTCTGTTATTACACCTCTAGCTTCAGTTGAAGGCAAATCAAAGCGCTCCCGGCATCTTCAGCTACAGTTTGACTATTCTGGACAGAGAATGTGCATGTATGCTTTCATGTTTGTTACTGCTAATGATGCTATCCTGACAATGCACATTAAACTGGACATTTACTGGACGTTGAAAAGATGGATTAAAAAAGACTGGACATCAAAGCAAATAAACCCACATGAACATTTAGAATAAAAGACTTGAGGGAATTTCAGATCTTATTTTAGTTACATAAATTACTTTTAAATCAAAGTTCTATAAAATCTGAATGTACAACATACGAATAGACCAGCTAATGTTCAATTAAAATAAACGGAACACCCCAATATTAAATTCAGGCTCTTCCCTGAGTCCCACACAACCAAGGGGAAATCCCTCTGGGTTTTGCAAAGTCTTATGAACTGTTTGATATTATTGTCTCCAGTTGATGTCTCTGATCAAGTCAGTCTGGCACAGGGATGAAGTCATAAATAGGCAAGAATCAACTCAAGTAAGAGCTAGTAAAGTGTCATGCATGAAAAACAGATTTAAAGAGATTTTATCATAATTGCTGTGGTTTGTATTTCTGAAATAAACCACTATGGTGTTTTATTTCAAGTAGTGTGCCTCAGGGTAGGAAAAAAAAGAATAAAAACAGATTAGCCTGCAATATCTCCCTTTTGAAAGGCCCATATACAATCAAGGCTGGAATATGACCTGGCAATATAAGTTAT
Source organism: Nettapus auritus (assembly GCA_011076525.1). Taxonomy (NCBI): domain Eukaryota; kingdom Metazoa; phylum Chordata; class Aves; order Anseriformes; family Anatidae; genus Nettapus; species Nettapus auritus. The sequence goes on from CM021797.1 coordinate 36,187,571, forward strand.
TATTCAAAATAATGAAATTAAGCAATTTTGCTTCCAGTATACAATTAGTACAGAAGTGTGCATTATCCCTACAGTTCTCAGTAAATGCCCTTATTTAATAAAAATATGTCTGTTCATTAGCCATTTTTTTCAAACTGAACTTTTATTTACTCAAACACAAACCTTAGAAGAATGAAATAAGTGAAGCCACACTTCGTTACACAGTAATACCACATGGTGACCAAAGAGATCCCAGTCCTCCAAACTTGGGTGACTTTGACAATGCAGTTCCAAGCCAAACATAGACCCAAATCAGCTGGGGATCAGTCAGGTGCACCAGTGGGTCCCCGAACGCAGCTGCCCACAGCGCTATGCTGGTCACAATGCCCAGTCATGGTCACAGTGCTCAGCCATGGCCATGCCAACACGTGAGGAAAAGCTGTGTCTGGGTGGGAGCTCCATTCCCCGCAGGGCATGCACCTACCAAGGACTTGCTAGCAGAAATGTGCAGACTCGCATCCCACCTCCCCAGCACCTGCCTGTGCCACGGGGAGAGCGAGGGATGAGACGGCCGTGAGGCAATAGGAACAGCATGATGGCGTCGAAAGGCCTGGGTTAGGTTTCAACACCCCGTGTTCACAGATGGCCTCTTCATACCAAGCTGGAGCTGTGACCGAAGTGGTGAGATGCAAAGGGTGCTCCTGAGTAACAGGCAGTCTCTGTAATGTGCGCACACCACCTGGGAGGAGTCAAGGTGAGGGCTAAAGGTGACTGCACTTAGTAATTGTACAGATATTCAGGACTACCTACCAGTTAATGATTGACCTCTAGGTAAGGTCAAGCAGCCGTTTGCAAATTCTCATTCTTAAATCACAGATAAACAAATTCTAGCAACAAAAACACAAGGTTGGGCACTGATGATGCACAACTGCTTAGGGGTTGCACTGAAGCCACAGTCTAATCACAAATGTGCTTAAACTACGGTGATGTTTCTTGAGCAGGTTCAAAGATGAGTTCTGTGGCACACAGCCACTGTAGGGATCCTTACACAACTTTTCTTCTGGAGAAACTAAGGCAAACAGGATATTGCTCTCTAAGAAGAGGTTGGCGTATCAATCTTCAGATAACATTTTCCACCCTTTAGAGTTCCTGTCACTGCCCAACATAAAGCACATGAAGCAGAAAGAAGCTGGGTAGAGCCAAACATTGAGAAGACTTGTCAAAATAAACTCAGAGGTGAGAAACATGCAATGCTGTTTGAGCTTTAGTACAACAGAGTTCAGATCCCAGAGAAATGCAGCTAATCCTACAGATTGGAGTCCTCAAAGACAGAGCAGACTACGACTCCTTCTTCTTTCTAAACCAGATTTCTAATGCTTCACAGAGTTAGAAAATAACATTAATGTTCGCTCTGAAAACTTCAAGGTAACGATTGCCTCCCTTAGTTTTGCAAGGTAAAGTTATATGGCAACACATTCAGCCTTTCTAAGGCAAGCACACTGTCTCTTAAAATTAAGAAGAAGACAAGTGCACATTAGTGTCCACCCCCTCCCCCTAATTTATACAGAAAAGGGAAAAAGTGAGAGTGCTAATTAGCAATGGAATAATGACCTACTGGATTGCTATTGGGAAGATGAAAGTAATTGATCAGTTCAGCTGCTAACAGAAGACAGTAATCCCAGTTTGAGCTGCAGCATGAAGAACCAGTACCTGTGAAGAGTTTGAAATGCTCCTTTTTTTACACTGATGTTTTGGATGCCAGCTCTTCAAGAACCCTTCTAAACTTTTGGGTAGACCTGTGCGGTGTGAGGAGTTGGACTTGATGATCCTTATGGTCCCTTCCAACTCGGGATATTCTACGATTCTATGATTCTACAACCAATACCAAGAACCAGTAACTCAGAAGAGTGGTTTCAAAGTCAAAGCCTTTACACCGAAGCTTTGCATACTAGCTTAGTCAATTCAAGCACAACAGGAGAGCTTGTGCTCACTTAATAATAACCTAGTTAGCTGAGGTAAGGAGACATTAATGAGGACAACACTGCCTTCATTGCAGGCCATATAGGCTGCACATGACTCAAAGTATTCATTCACTTCTCAAAATCTCAGGTTTTGCTCATCTGCTACAAACGGATAGTCAAATAAGGTAGACAATGCTAGGTGGGGTCTGTCTGCAGAAACATTTCAGGCTCCAGTGTAAGTGTATACAAAGTACATGACAAAAGTAATGTATAGGTACACACCAACACACAACAAGAATTGTTATGCTCTCTAGCACTACTGTAACCAAAAGGAGGAGAAGCGATCTTGTAAACCCTAAATAAAGGCATGGGACAGCCTTACAAAACATCCAGCCTAGCTAAGCACTGGCATGTTTCTTGGCTCTTTTGCATGAGAACACTACAGCATGCTAAATCTGCTCTTTAACATATGCAAACAATTAAAATGTTGCTCCACAGCTCAAAATTAGTCGCCTGTGTTCTACATAATTCCAGGCAGAGCGCTTGGGACTCAGAATAGATGACAGTTTACAGTGCTCCAAGACTTAATTAACATTTTGAGCTAACAAGTAGGACGCTTCTCCGACTGTTGGAGTTTCCTTTTGCAAACACTGAGGCATAGGGTTTGAATAAAGCATCCTTAAGAGTACATTTCAGACGTGAAACAAGACATGAACCATCTTAACCTAAATATTTATAGTTACAAACTACTTGTTCTTTAAGTCCCAGCTTTGAAACTCCATGTTTGAATTAATGAATAAATAAAAAGTGAACTTCATAATGAACATTTTAACAGGTATTCCTACATAAATGAAACGAAAGTGATTTACTATTTATATTTCTATTTAAGAGGTTCTGCTGAATTAGTATGAATTATTTTATTGAAGAACTCTGAATTTTTTGGTAAGCTTTTTGTAAAATTAGTTTAATTTTTTGTAAAAAAAAAAAAAAAAAAAAAAAAAGCAGTAAAGCTTCAGCTAAATTCACTGTTTTATCTAATTACAACAGAATTTTAAAAGATATCAAAGTTACACATGCATTTGTGTTTTCATTTGGGGTATTTTTAGTATCTCATAGTTCAATTCCATTATCTGCACACCCAGCAACAATATTTCCTGTGTTCTTCTGCCTTGACATGACTGAAGTAGTCCCAGCAGCACCACATCTCTGTAAGAGACGACCACCACACATTTCAGAAGAAGCACAACAACCTGAGAAAAAGTGATCGCGAAAGAGAGCGATCCTTACTCATCCACATCCAGGACTCATCCTGGATGAGACCAACTGTTTCTTGTATGAAGATGTGCAAAGCCCTGAAGCAATGTAAGTATTCAACTCAGACTTCTATTGCTACTCAGAATTATGTAGCAATATCATTTGCTAATAATTCAGTGACCTACTGTAGCGATCTATGAATAGCTGGCAACGGCTTTACAGTGTAAACAAAACCCAGTAACATAAAATGTACAAGTATCATTATTTAATAAGATGACCTGTTACATCATCATGTTTGTATTAAAAACAAAACCAGAAGCTGTGGACACCCATGAAAGGGTTTTCTGTTTCCTAGCCAAAAACCTCTTCATAATACTTCTTTGTTTCCATGTTGAACAGAGTGACTGAACTTCATGGGTGTCTCTCTGCCCTCCCAAGATCTTCCACTACCACTCTGAATGTGAAGTTGAGCGGGGAATAAAGGGCAAAAGTACCAGTCCCTCAAAGGTTTCTGTGTGTGCCTGTCCTCATGTACCGCAATGTACCTTACACAACACACCATACTGACTTTCACATGAGTTAAAACCAAGGAGAGACACTAGCCCTGGCAGAACCTGGGTGCCCAAGTTTGACCTAAAGGTGTGCTCAATGCAAAGTAAGTCGCACTCCGTTTTCCTTCCAGGCTACTCACCCTCAGAGCCACAGAAGCACCATTTTACTTCCGTGGAGCTGGGTGGACTCTGAAGGAGACCCCCACACCCCACAAATCAGAACCAACAACGGGTGTGGATCTGCTGGTTATGCTTTGTACTATGAAGAAGGTAAGGTGCAGTCATCCTTAACTTCAGTCATGAGCCAGAAAGACTACGCTGCATGGAAACCTCGCCAACAGCTGCAAAAATAAATTTCCAAATCTCTTCTAATATGGGAAGCAGACACCCTGGGGGAAAAAAGCTTCCCTAATGAATCACGGAATAGGATTATTTATTGCCTTAGTGTTGATTTTTTTAGGATTATGCAGCAAAAAAAATATTCATACAAACCAGTACACCAGCCCTCTCCAATCTGTGAGCCATTAGAGCAAGTAAGGTGCCACTGAAGCCTGAAGTCCATGACACACTTGACCCGTTTCTTACTTGAATTCTGAATGCCAGAACTAACACTGAAGTAACTTTAAATAATAAAGTGATCCAAAAAACTTAGCTCCAGTAACAAAACACTGACAATAAAGTTCAGTGTTCTTACCTGAGATTGTTTTGGTCCTTCCACAGAAGTTTAAAAACATCACTGTCTTTCTATTGTCAACTACTGGCAGATAAAGTGCATACCACTAAACCCGCACACCTCCACTGAGGAGGAAGCACCAACAAGCTCCATAGCGCAAACTGACGTGCTATAAACCTGGGCTTGGTCTCATACAAAGATTACATCGCTCTCAGGCAAAAACACCTGATGCATGACACATCAAAAACAAGACAGAACTCTAATTAGGTACAAAGGAAAAGAACATCTGCAGAACCTTTCAATGTACAAATCCAGAGAATCCTACAATCTTTCTATTTAATTCAATCATCCTCTGAAGATTTTTGTACAAAGCCATACCAGAAAGCACATAAAATTCTAAATTCCCCTTTTAAAAACCTACACATTTACAGCTTGCATTAGGGAAGGCACATAAACATGAAAATTCTCATATTGACACCCCCCCAAATGTTAGTCTTCTAATTGGAGATTGGCAGTAGTGGTGGCTTCATGGGATTTTTAAGCTATTCAAACAAGAAGCTGGCTGCCCCCTATTTCTCTGGGTCTTGAATGCTTAGGATAGTCTACCAATAACTAAGTTTGCTGGGGATGAAAAAAAAAAAAAAAAGCAAACAATTAAAACCCATTTCTCAAATGTTGTAAACCAACCGATTGCAAACAGTCCTCCAAATCACTTAGAGACCAGCAAAAACTTTTAGTGAGCTAAAAAAAATAAAACCATTTGACATGCAGCCTGTGACCCTACTGTTGCCTTAAAAATCAGCAATAATTAGCACACCACAGTTTGAGACATGCAGTTGATCCTATTCATTACCTAAAAAAACCCCAAACCACCAACTTTAGATCTGGGGAAAAAACAGTAGTTTGTAACGAAGCCAAGAGGACCACTCTTGTGGTCCATGTGGCTAATGGCAGGAGACTTCATGAGTTATGGGAATGTTGCTCCAGCACTGGGAAAACAGTCAGAAGCAGCAGCAAAGCAGCGGAGTCCAGAGCCTAGCACAGGGCCCCAGCCCCAGCACAGGGCAGATGACCCCACCAGCTCAGCAGCCTCAGCACCACCCTGCTCCCCCAGCTGCCAGGGCTAGCCAGGCTGAGACCCGAGGAGCGACAGGCACACCCCTGCTACAATTAGGCTGTCATTTAGCTGGCATTCAGCTGACTCACACGGGTACCCTGGCCAAGAACTTCTCGTGAAAACAAACTCGGCAGGAGAAATAAGCAAATGACTTTCCCGGATAGAGAGGGACGGGAAGTTCTGTGCACACAGCAGCCCAGGAGAATCCAGCCCGTCCACTCCCCTGCAGACACAGCCCTGCCCAGGGCCCTTGCTATGGTACAGCTGCTGGCAGAGAAAGTCCCAGCAGGTGCACAAAGCGAGACCCGGACCGTGATGCAGGCTGGGCACCCTGTGTGGGCAGCAGCTGCTGCAACCAAGCACATTGCCTTCTCTTGACTGGATTACAGGAGTGCTTACAGCAACCTCACGTGCAGTTTTCTCAGGAGCTAAAGAAGCTGAAAGGTCTCTACCACATCCCCACTGCTGTTTGCACACCCCCCAGTTCATAGTGCAACCCTGCAAGCGGCCATACCAGCAAACTGCGCCACTGAAAGCTAGCTGAGAAACAGCTTTACTCCACACCAACTTCTTTTGTTCCTGCAATTATTCTTCACTCAGATCAGCTCAGTGATCTGATATTATCACAAAGCCTCACCAACAGTTGTGCAACCACAGCCAAAAAAGTGGCAAACTGCCATAACAGCTGTAGTATTTTATGTCAACTTTAGTGCTGAAGGCAACATCCCATTACTGCTCACCAAACTATAAACTTGAATGCTAGCAGTTTCCTCCAGTTCAAACAACATTGCCATGTTTCATGAAATGTAAACAAGATATAACAATTGCTTTTGTAAATTACAGCAATATTTCTACTGCTGAATGGTATTCAATTTTTTTACTATTTGTGTAATCAAACCACCTGTGTATTTGCATCCATTATACTTAATATAATTGTGATCATATTCTGAACCTCCAAAGGACACTAAGTTAGGCCTTCTAAATTATAGTTTCATGTGCAGGAAACCTGCAACTCAGTAATTTTGTACAGTGACAAGATTGGTCATGTGAAACCAAAGCCTGGATCCCCAGGACTTTTTTCACAGGATGAGTTCTGTGATTGACAGTGAAGTGGTCACCACTAAGAGAGGACAAAAATCTTATTAACACTGGGATGTGATCTGCAGACACACACTTCTTGCACAGCACTGGCTGAATGTGGGGGCACAGCATTTCAGCCTCAGTGTCCCAGCTTCTGTACTTATAAAAAAGACAGCCTCAAAGAGACACTTTAAAGGGTATATATCACTACCAATTCTGTCTACGGAATTTCAAATAGTGCAGTAACAGATAGGACATCAAAAATAAAGGGTGCCAAACACAAGGGGGCTGGATGGATGGCATGCAGTCAGACAACACATGAATATTGAAGACAGAACTAACAATAAAAATGAGCAGTTAATAAAACAGCCATCGTCCAGCACTTGCTTTACTTGACAGAACTGCCCTGTCTGTGCATGCACACAGCACCACGCAGTCAGTTTTACAAATAACTTCCTTCTTGACTATGATATAGAGCCTACCCATGTCACACTGAAAAAAACAACAACAACAACAACAAAAAACACAACTAATGCTAGCTTACCATTACCTTTAATTGTAAAAAAACTAATGTTTCAAAATTAAAAAAAAAATGCATGCCTGGACAATGGTGAAAATATACAAGTCATATGAAACATCTTCAACTTCCCCCTACTTTGCTGATCACAAATAAAACAGTTTTACAGCAAGGAGGAGATAACAGTAAAAATGGCAGACATTGTACCTTGCAACAGGATGATATATATTTTTTAGTTCACAACTGGAGAATGAAGAGGGAAGATAAAAGATAGGGTTTCCAGCTCCCTGAAGGAGGACTTGAAGTTTCTTTCCCCAAAGAAGGAGTATAAGCTCTTTCTGGACTGTACAAACGTGAAGAATAAGACAAGACGCATGACCTCATAACCACAGTAGGAATCTGCGATGACACATCGGACGCTTGATCTATTTAGGGAAAATAAAGTTCAGAGGATCAGTGGCATGGGCCCACAGCAAGCAAGTACAGTACGAGAGGGATTCAAACACAAATGACACCTAGAGGATGACTAATGGCCTGATCTGTAACTTAGACCAGATGGCAGGGAAGGTACGAGGAGCCCTCTTCCCAATTCCTGTCAGCGATCCCTGTGGGTCCCTTCCAACTCAGGATATTTCAATGACTCTATGATTTGGAACAGCATTTCATTGCATTTAACTCATGCTGACTCTGCTACTCAGTTCTAAGCTATCAGGGGCTTTGAATATTACAACATCTACCACATTGCCCATCTATATGCTTCTAAGTGCACATTTCATTTGGCCTGATCTGCGAAGTTTGCACTTTAGCTTCTGCCGCATATAAATTTCAGTTACAACACCACGTAACCACCGGCAGTAACCAAAGGCTCACACTGCAGCAACAACCAGCACACCTTCTCCAAGAAGACAAACGCCTTCAGTAACAGCCCAACACCATGTCCTGCAGGATGCTGAAAACTGCACAGAGACTGCACCAGCTCTCTTCTCCCCTCAGAACCCAGCAGAAGAGTTGGGGGAAGAAGGGGAGGCAGCCCCTTAGGAGCAGCTGCCCCCGGCCTAAGGAGAGGCTGTTGCCAGCTTCTGTGCTGTAGCCTCAGAATGCCAAGGCACTTGACATGCCTTGGTTACAGGGACTGTAAACACACAGAGCACACGCTGTATACATGAAGCTGCAAGAATCAATAAGCACTTTTTCAACGATATATGGACCACATTATGCAAGCTGCAAAGAAATTATTTTTACAGTTTCTATCCCATTCCGCTGGTGTCAAAGCACAAAAATTTCCTTAGCTACCTGCAGACTTGGTATGAAAGAATAAAGAAAAGTAATCAATACCTTTACAGCACTTTACAAACACTTTACAGCACACCATGTAAGCATGTGCTTATTCTTAAACACTGGTTTGGTTCTCCTGATACCAGGAAGACCTGACTACATAATTAAGATTACGAACAGTTGGTGCCCTAAACTAGCACCAAGTCAAGTCAGTGAAAGAAACACTCCACTGTTTTTAACAGCTTAAGGATCAATTCCTAAACTTAGAACTTGATTTTCCACTCCGTGCTTTATCTAACTGGGGGAGGGGAAGAATCGAGGAAAGAGAGATTAAGTATGTTAAATAAGAAGATGGGGAAAGGCACATTATTGCATGCACACTTCATTTTTTTCCAAGTTATATCATCTTCTGATAACTGAATTTTAGAAACAAAATAGATTTGAGTATTTGTGCTCATTTTTTTCATCATCAATTCCGAGATAGCTACAAGGCAAAAGAGTACATTAACAATGGGAGAAGCTATCTCAGCGGAGGAAGAGAAGTTAAAAGCTATTTATTTTCTTTTAAAGTGCTGGAAGAGTCAGAGTAGCAACTGTACCAGGCATTCATCAGACCATGTATTCTCTGCTTTGAAGATCAAAGAATTTCGAGAGACCACTTAACAAACTTTATTACAAAGCATCTCTATGATAACCACGGGACGAACAACCTATAAATTTACACTGAGACTTGGAAAATGTGGGCTCTACCGTTTACATTAGCTAACTCCCAGACTGCCAATGCTCCTTACATAAGGTTCAACTTGGGATGAGTTTCTGGATTTTCTCTTTTGATCCAAGCCCTCCTCTACCTCACATCACCCAAATGCCGGCTCAAAACATTTACATACATACATAATTCTCTATCAGACCAGAAGCACTGTTCCCTCACCTCAAGCGCTCCTTTTAGGAGCAACATGAAACAAGCATATTTACATTTCCTCTGGGACAGCCAACGCAGCACTGCACAGAGTTTTCCTAAAGCAACAGCATGTACCAACCGGCGGCTCCGTTTCAAAGCAGCAGCACTGGAGAGGAGGAAAAACACGCGATCACCTGGGCAGGGCTCTGGCAGCACTGCCATCAGCGGAAAGCCCACCTCACGGCGCCAAAAGGTAAGTTTACCATTTAAGCAGCTCTCCGCTGACCGGCTGCCTGCAGGAAAAGCAGCATCCCGGGAAGGTCTCAGCGCACACGCCGAGGGCTCCCTCCGCGGCTGCCGGCAGCGCTCGAGGCACGCGAACGGCCCCCGGCGCAGCCCGGCCCCGGCTGAGCGGTGCCCGCCGCAGCCGGGCTCGGCGGTGCCCCAGAGACACGGCCGCGGCTGAGCGGTTTCAGCAAATGAAAACGAAAGGAGAGGGACGATCAAAAATGAAAAGCAGGCGCCCCAGCGCGCCGCGGGGGTCGGGGAGGGGAGGAAGCGAAGGGGAAGGCTCCTGCCTCCCGGCCAGCCCCAGCCCCAGCCCCAGCCCCAGCCCCAGCCCGGCCGCCCCCGAGCCGCCCCGCAGCGCCCTCACCTCCAGCTCCGGTGCGCGGCGGCGGGTGGCGGGCACGGCAACGGCAACGGGCACCGGCACAGGCCCCGGCCCCGCCCGCGGCCGGCTCCTCCCGCCCGCTCCGCCGCCGGGGGCTGGGGCGGCATGGAGGGGCCGCCCGCTGCTCGCCC
>CM021797.1:36197782-36208300 GCA_011076525.1 Nettapus auritus
GTGGGGCGGTGTGGGGAGGTGTGGGGCAGCGGCTGTGAGGGGCCCGGCAGGGCTGCGTGGCACCTCCATGCCGAAGGGCTGAGGTGAGGGGTGAGGGAAGGGGGTGTCGTGCTGCTGGCACAACGCTCCTGCAGGCCGGCCTGCCGTATGGGGCTAAGCCTCTCAGCCAGGGGTGAAAGGCTGGTGTGTTCAGTGCTCGTGGTCCTGCCGTGGCCGCGGTTCTCTGGCCGCTTGCCCATCCTGGAGCTCTGCCTCAGACCTAACGCTGCTTTAGGACAGGCCACCAGGAAGCCTGTACACCCTGAGTGGGATTGCACCAGAAGAGTCACTACAAAGTCATCCTACAGGGGTGACAAAAGTCCAGGTTGTTAATCCGCATGGCATCACGTACTTGCCACGTTCATGTTTTGGAGGCCTGACAGCATCATAAGCGAGGAGGATGGTCAGGAAGGCTGTAAATGTGTAGATTGTGTTTAATCAGTGTAGATGAAAGAATGTGAAAAGGAAGCTGGGAGAATGAACACACAAACAACGGGGTATTGGGATGACCTCGGCCTTAACACTGCTGCTTTCAGGGAAGCACCTCTGATGGCTGGCTTTCCTGCTTACTGGTCAAGGATGGTGACAGAGCCTTAGCATCTGCTTAGGACCTTTTCATTCCTGGTAGAGTAGACTACTCCCAAGCTACACAAGCTGAATGCGTAATAGCTGTGCATTTATAGCTGTAATTACTGATATCGGATAGGCTGAGTCATGCGCATTGAATTCCAACTTGCAGAAGGAACTGGTGTATGTGTGCACATTGAAGAAAAAAATCACAGCATTTCAAGGTGCTACTTCCATTTTGCTCATGAGTCTTACTTCACTCTGGTTTTTATCTGCTATGGTATTTATAACAAATGATAACAAAGCAATTACCTTATATGTTTACTCAAACCAACATCCAATAGTCACACCATTTAGATGACAACAGCTTCTCTAAGTAAGAGCAGCAAGAGAGGTTTCTGGTAGTCTCTCTCATTCCATGACGCTTCATTTTCTACTTTTCACACAAGTAGCACGGTGGCTCATAGACACCGCAGTCAGATGTGCCATCTGGCTCAGCTCTGAGCTTTCGGAGTGAATGACACTTTCTTAATGTATGCAAAATCTGCAGCACTTGACTAGCTTGTGGTGATATGAGTGTTTGGAAGATTAAGGGTGAACGATCTAATACAGTCAGGGCCTCTCAAAATTTCCGTCTGGTCTTTAGGGTGGACTGCATACAGCAGCGACACTGGTTATATGTGGAGAACAGGAAACAAGTCCTAAGCCCAAGAAAAAAAGCAGGCAGAACTAACTCCTCTTCATGCAAGAAGGCATCTTAATGTAGGAGGGACTTTCTTCTTTCTTACTGCCTGGGGCTGAACCAAAGAGGTACCTGAATGTTTTTCGCCATCCTTGTGTGTACCCAGTCACGGTGTTATATTATGTAAGAAAACCATCAGTGAATGACAAGTTACGAATCTCGATAACCATGTTCTTCTTACACTGCCAGGGTGGTGGCTAAGTGCCTTGGGGTCTGAGTGTAGTATTCTGCACAGGTAGGTATATGAAAATCAGCCTGGTACAGGTTGCCACCAGCTGTGGTAGTAGAGAGCTCCTTATGATCCAATGGTCTGCAGTTCTAATTTCAGCATATTGCCCTGCACCGAATTCTGTGCTTACATTATATGCAACATTATGCTGCTTACCTTGTGTGAGCTAGCTAGGTAACTGCAGAAAATCTGCTACCATATATGGTAGTCCGGAACATTTTTCTTAATCATACAATCACACTCAGATGGGATTGATGGTGATACTGATGTAGAGGACTTGTGGCTTTGAAATATTAAAGCATGTCATGGTTTACTTATTTATTCCACAAAATACCTGAGATGAGAGAAATACCATTATTTGCTTTTGTAAATGGATGACTGAAGACATGTATTGACAACATGCTAAAATCACTTTTAAGATTCATAGTTCTAGATCAAAAGTATTGTGGCAGAGTGATGATCTAGCATAAACTCACATTGATGGCTCAGACTCTTTCAGACAAGCACTGTGCACAGATACTGTTTTAGGCCCACATTAGTAACTTCATTTATAAGTTCCTTTTGGCATTCCATACCCAGTAACCGTGGACTAATTCTTGAAGAAAAGTCACAGAGAGGAAGATTTTTCTCTCCTCAACATTCAGAAAAAAGAAACTAAGAAAGGATGCCTAGAAATCTGAGAATGTAGTATTGGGCAGTTCTGAGAAGCAATGGGTAACAAAATCTCTTGCATCAAAATCTTTCCTCCAGATTGTGATCTATTTGGGGTTAAGACTCAAAGTGCTAAAAGACTGACAATTCCATGATATGTTAATTTGGAAAAGATTTTTTTCCCTTCTCCTAGAAATGTATAGAACTACAAAGACATATATTTTTTCTCTTTATTAAAATAAACAATTTTCTTCCCTCTACCATGTTTCTCTCCTGCTATGTCTTTGAAGATTCTGCAAAGGTTATATTTAAAGAAAACAACATTGTTTTCCAATTGTACTGGTCTGGTCAGTTTATGAAAATAATTGCAAGGACTATATATTAAAATAACACTAAGCATGCTCGTTGAGAATACACTTTCCAGGAAAGTAAAATTTATCAATCTCTTTTATTTGTCTAAGCATTCAAGGTTGTTTCCTCCATTCTGTCCAGTAGCTGCAGATATCAATACTTCTTGCATACTTATACACTGTCAAGGAGATGTGAGCTCTGGCATATTAGGGTGTCAGCCTAAATTTTTGTTCACTGGAAACAAGAGCTGGAGAGCAGGCCTTATAAGAGGCCCCTGAATACTTTTACAAACTTTTACAAAACCAGACCTTGTTCAGTAGGAATTACCTAGTTTGCTTATGACTTGCCTTCAGAAGAGCAGAAGTCTTTGGTAGCTAAGAACTAATTGCTTGTTTTCCCAATTGTTTCGATGCTACAGGAGCAACTGAGATAACTGAACAGAACTAAGCCCTCAGCTGTGCTCTAGAAATGAGAGTTCCCCATACAGGTATTTACATGAGTGACTGTAATTCAGACAGCATCTGTCTACAGGTTGGCAAATCAGTCACCTTGATGCCTTCCTTAGAAGAAACCATTGGTACCTGAATCATTGAAACTATTATTCTGGATCTAATACTATAGGAAGCTATATAACTTGAATCACTTTCTGCAGTCCAGACAAACTTACAAATAAATAGAGTTTTTCAGGATTCTTCATCCATGACTCTCTCCTCTTAGCCATCTGCATATCCTTACCTTTGTCCTTGTTAGTGAGCCATTCTGCTACAAGCTGGGTTTCTTTGGTCTAACTATGAGGCTGCAGACCATGTGTATGAGGTGTTGACAACATGTAGACAGGACTTCCAGTCTGAGTGTTGGCCATTGTTTACTACTTTTTGAAGACAATCATATACTCTAAGCCAAGTCCATAGGGGAAAATGTGTATAAGAGAAAAGAGGTTGTAAGAACTTTTTAAAAAATGAAATGGGAGAAGCATCTGGGTGATTTAAAATGCAAGCACTGCCAAGCAGAAAATATTCAAAGTCCTGGCATTCATTGATTAAATATCATTTTGCCACATGTGCTCTTGAAAACAGAGCTCTCTTAGCTGTCGAAAACCAGGTGACATTGATTCTGTTTCCAGAGTTCAGAAAACGTGTCTCAGGTGGTTGAATTCCTAGGAAGAAGGGTCATGGAGAAAATCCAAAAGAAGTATTTTCTTTTCATGTGGATTTTACTGTTCAGGGAATATAGATGCAAACGGAATAAAATCTTCAGTGAAGGGTAATAAATTTAAAAAAATATACTAGAGTAACTGTCTGAGCTTTTTTATTCACTAGTCTTCTAGTTTAATGCTTTTAAAAACAACACTGAAATTAATGAATAGATGTGATTTTAGGTGAAAGGATTATTTGAATTCAACCTTTTAAAGATCCTGCAGATTCAAACTGAGATTGCATTAATGACGATTTCACGTGTTCACTAATAACACATTCATTAATTTACAATAGTCTATATTATTCGGTTATAAAAATCCTACTTCATGTCTGAAGCAACCTGACAAATGAAAAATTAATTTGAACACAAACTATTGTAAGTTTGCACCTTTATATTTTAACAAAGCAGGAGTTACACAGAACAAATGAAAATGCAGGTACTAGCCTGTACCATGCATCCTGCTGACTCTTCTCTGTGGCTTTCTGCTTTATAGACTTATATCTTCTCTTTGAGATACAGAATCTAAGTATAATCTGGTGTGAGTGCATGCTTCAGGTGTCTCTGATGGCAGAGTATAAATCTCACTGTTTATTTTGACTGGTTGAAAAAGGTCGTCTCTCAGGGAGAGATAATGCCCATGTGCCATCTTCCACGTTGAGAGATGCCTTCTCTCATGCTTGGGATTCTGCTCTCTGTGATAATGAATATTTGTCCTTACATTTTTCAGTGCAGTTTTATGCTTTTTCCTTTAAAGAGTATCTCAACTTTAGAGAAAAATATATTCAGAATTGGTGTCAAGGACTTCAACCATGAGGTGCAGTGCATTTTCTGCATGTTTTTGGTGCTATTTTGCTGATAAACTCTTGATCTTGAAGTGCTATCACAGAATCACAGAATCATCTAGGTTGGAAGAGACCTCCAAGATCACTGAGTCCAACCTCTGACGTAGCACTAACAAGTATTCCACAAAACCATATAACTAAGCTCAACATCTAAACATCTTGGTTGATCTTGATTGTGAATCACAGAATCACAGAATGGCTGAGGTTGGTAGGGACCTCTGAAGATCATCTAGTCCAACCCCCCTGCTGAGCAGGATCACCTAGAGCACATTGCACAGGATGGCATCACCCTCTGAGTGATTCAACCACTTCCCTGGGCAGCCTATTCCAATGCCTATCAACCCTTTCCATAAAGAAGTTCTTCCTAATATCCAACCTAAACCTCCCTTGGCATAAATTTAGCCCATTCCCCCTCATCCTGTCACCAGGCATGTGGGAGAATATGCACATGGCTGTAGAGCTGTGCTCATGGATATCAGTGGGGAGGAGAAAATTCAGTTTCTAAGTATTTTCAGAAATGTCTTACTCATGAGTCAGGGTGATAACTTAATGTTTTAAAAAAGAAACTGCATCTGGATTTGCATGTGCAAACTGTTACACTGAAGTTTTAAGTGAACACCCTTCAGAAATCCTTTGAAAGTGCGGATCATGAGTAGCTAGTAGCAGGTCAAGAAAACATGGCTGAGAACTAAATAGGAGCTCTGAACTCTGAGACACCTTCTGTACTGGATGGAGGTAGAAATCTAGCCCATGCATTTTTTCCATTCACATTCTTTTATAATTTATAATTGCATAGGAACAGAGTTCCAACATACTTCTCTTTCTATTATACTATCATACAATCATATGGAAAAGCAAATGCTGGTAAATACTTTTCTTCTGCTAAGGCTAGATCCTATGACCTATGTGACACAGTACAGTGCTGTGCAAATAAACTAAAACAAACTCTGGCACCAGATATGATAGAGTCACATTAGCAACTTTATTAGCCCAGACAAAGGGCCATACTAACATACTTACACAGCTAGGGTTACAAGAGCAATGACTTACAGCACTGTCTCCAAATGGTGATAATCAGGCAGACTGTGATTTTGTAACTGCACAAAGTGCTGCATTAGGCTATGTGTGAGCAATCAAGCAATGTTCTTTATACTTAACAAGCTTCTTCTAAATCTGACATGAGTAAGCAAGTAATAGTGTGAATTTTCTGTTAGTGGAAAATGCTAAACAAAGTATTAGTAATTGTCTCCAGTCACACACAGACAGAGACACAAACACACACACAAGAACAAAATAATGAGCATAACAGAGAACAAACAAAAGCAGGAACACACAAAACAAGCTTGTAAGATGTTCAGTGTTCCTTCTCCTCATCCCCCCTCAAAATCCAACATACTCAGGAGAATTTCTGCCAGAGTGTCTCAATTTTCTTGTGACTCCACTCAGTGAAACAGGGTACCTGAAGTACCTTTAATTGCAGAGAATCACATCTGTCATGATCCTTCAAAGGTTTTTACAAGGGCCGCGTCCCTCAGATAACCCTCCCCATTCAGATCTTGATGTCTGAACAGAACACGGTCAAAGGTAACAAGACACTGTGCTGAAGAAAATATGTCTCTGAGTAGAGGTCATCAATGAGCTGTTGATTATTCATCTGTGTTCCTGAGTTCCTGAGTTGCACTTACAACATAATTGCTAAAATTTCACATACTTCTGCTTGGGATATTGTCTGAAAACACTGCTATATAAAATTGTGCTAAGATAAAAATGTATCTTTAATCCACTACTTTTACTATAGATAATGGCATCATTTCTGCCTCAACATTTTTGCTGAGCTTCTCTGTTATTTATCACTGTTTATCAGTATCCAAGTACAACTTAGGTCCAGCGTTGACACCAAAACCAAGTAGTTGTTTTATGATTGCATGGAAATGTGGAGAAAGTTTCCAACCTGGTTTCCCTTCTTGGGTGTTCATTACAGTCATGACTTCATTTCTGCTCTTTGCTACCTAGAATTGAAAAGGTATGTGTCACAAGTAGATGACTTTGAAGAATGGGTTTCTTCTTTCCTGAAGAAACAGGAAAGCTTTATAGGGAATAAGTTTGCATGTCTATAAGAGCTGACACCTTTAACATAAAAACACATGGGTTTAAGGAGCCAGCATCTCTTACATTTATTGAAGAGTTGGGAGAGAAAAAACATAATAGGCTTATATTCTTGTTAGTGCATGTGCTTTCCAATTTTCATTTGGGTTTTTCTTTATGCATTTAAAAAAAAGCTGTCCATTTTATGTGTGTTACTTTATTAGGAGTAAATAGAAACCAGGGCAGTAAGAGACAGTCATTTAAAATAAAATCTGTAACAGAACAGAAAATCTGTTTCTTTCACCTATATGTATGCATGAGGTGACTAGCTTTCTTAACCTACACAGAACTAAAATAAGAGCTCTCTTACTTGCAATTGGCTTGGTTATAGTAAGTAACTTGCTACCACAGGGCAAGGTTATTTTGCCCCAGAAATTCTTTCCTAACAAAGTGGCTGGTAGCAATGAAAAGACCATTTTCTGCTTCATTCTAATGTATGAAGAGCAAAGCTTTTCTGACTTCTGGTCTGTTTATACAGCCCCACAAACTTGGTGTGGGCTTCTCATGGAGATAAGATGAATCCCCTTGCATGGGATTGCAGGAATGTTTCAAACAGTGTTTATAGCTGTCCCTGAGGAATACAGTTGTCATTATGATCAAATACTTGAGATGTATTAATATTAATAAACTTGCACAATCAAGATCAACCAAGATTTTGCTACTGGGCTGGAGAGGATTATGTTGCAAAAGCCTAAATTTCCTAGAATTTATGTCTGTGAATGATTTTGAAGATAGCCTTTTCAATTTGGACTGAAGTCAAAAGTGGACAGGAAAGGAGAGAAGTACACTTAAATTCCAGACGTTATCTCAGCATAGATCCTGGTTTATCACCGAATCATAGCATCATAGAATGGCTTGGGTTGGAAGGGACCTAAAAGATCAACTAGTTCCAACCCCTCTGCCATAGGCAGGGATGCCACCCACTATATCATATTGCTCAGGGCCTCATCTAACCTGGTCTTGAACACTTCCAGGGATAGGGTAGCCACAGCCTTTCTGGGCAACCTGTTCCAGTGCCTCATCACCCTCTGAGTGAAGAATTTCCTCCTAATCTCTAATCTAAATATCCCCTCTTTTAGTTTTAAACCATTCCTGCTTATCCTGTTGTTATCTGTTTGAGCAAAGAGCCACTCTCCATCTTTTTTATAAGGCCCAATTAAGTACTAAAGGTCTTGACTAGGTCACCCTGGAGCCTTCTCTCCTATAGGCTGAACAACCCCAGCTCTCTCAGCATTTCTTCATGGGAGAGGTGCTCCAGCCCCTTGATCATCTTTGTGGCCCTCCTCTGAATCACAGAATCACAGCAAATGACTGAGGTTGGTAGGGACCTCTAAAGATCATCTAGTCAAACCCCCCTGCGGAGCAGGATCACCTAGAGCACATTGCACAGGATGGCATTGTGGGTGGGTTTTGAATATCTCCAGAGAAGAAGACTCCACAACCTCTCTCCACAACCTGTGCCAGTGCTCTGCCACCCTCACAGAAAAGAAGTGCCCCCTCATATTCAGCCAGAACCTCCTGTGCTTCAGTTTGTGCCCATTGCCTCTCATCCTGTCACTGGGCACAACTGAAAAGAGACCAGCTCCATCCTCTCAACACATTCCCCTCAGATATTTATATACATTAATGAGGTCTCCCCTCAATCTTCTCTATTCCAGGCTAAACAGGCCCAGCTCTTTCAGCCTGTCCTCATACAAGAGGTGCTCCAGTCCTCTAATCATCTTCACAGCCCTCCGCTGAAGTTGCTCCAGTAGGTCCACGTCCCTCTTGTACTGGGGAACCCAGCACTGAACACAGTACTCCAGGTGTGGCCTCACCAGGGCTGAGTAGAGGGGGAGGATCACCTCCCTTGACCTGCTGGCAACACTCTTCTGAATGCAGCCCAGGATACTGCTGGCCTTCTTGGCCAAAAGGGCACATTGCTGTCTCATAGTCAGCCTGCTGTCCACCAGGTCTCTCTCTGAAGAGCTGCCCTTGTGCGGGTCACCCCCCAAGCCTGTTCTGGTGCTTGTGGTTATTCCTGCGCAGGTGCAGGACCCTGCACTTGCCCTTGTTGAACTTCATGACGTTCGTCTCGGCCCAACCCTCCAGCCTCTCGAGGTGCCTCTGAATGGCAGCACAGCCCTCTGGGGCATCAGCCTCTCCTCCAAGCTTTCTGTCATCAACAAACTGGCTGAGGGTGCACTCTGTTACATCATCCACGTCACTGATGAACAAGTTGAACAACACTGGAACTGCTCGAACAGATCAACACCATTCTTGTGCTGGGGGGTCCAGACCTGGACACAATACTCCAAGTGAGGCTTCACAAGGGCAGAGTAGAGGTGGACAACTCCCTCCCTTGACCTACTGGCCACTCCTCTTTTGGTGCAGTCCAGTATGCAGTTGGTCTTCTGGGCTGCAGGCACGCAATGCTGGCTCATGTCAAGCTTTTTGTCCACCAGAACCCCCAAGTCCTTCTCCGCAGGGCTGCTCTCAGTGAGTTCTTCTCCCAGTCCGTGCTCATGTCCAGGATTGCCCCGACCTAGGTGCAACACCTTGCACTTGGGCTCATTGAACCTTACTAGGGCTCACTTCTCCAGCCTGTCCAGGTCTCTTTGGATGGCTTCCCTTCCTTCTGTTGTATCGACTGCACCACTCAGCTTGGTGTCGTCTGCAAATTTGCTGAGGGTGCACTCAATCTCACGGTATGTGTCATTGATAAAGATATTAAACAGTACCGGTCCCAGGACAGACCATTGAGGGACGCCACTTGTCACCGGCCTCCACTTGGACATAGAGCCAACAACTACCACTCTCTGTGTGTGGCCTGCAACCCAACACCCAGTTTGGAGACCAGGATGTCATGTGGGACCGTGTCAAAGGCCTTGCAGAAGTCCAGGTAGATGTCATCGGTCAGTCTTCCGTTGTCAGCTGATGCAGTCACTCCATTGGAGAAAGCCACCAGATTGGTCAGGCATGTTTTAGCTTGGTGAAGCTATGCTGGCTGTCTTGGATCACCTCTTTGTCTTGCATGTGCCTTAACATTTCTTCCAGGAGATCTGTTCCAGGATCTTGCCAAGCACAGAGGTGAGGCTCACTGGTCTGTAGTCCCCTGGGTCCTCCTTTCTACCCTTTGAAAAAATGGGGGTGATGTTTCCTTTTTTCCAGTCACCAGGGACTTTGCTTGACTGCCAGGACTTTTCAAATATGATGGAGAGAGGCTTGGCAACTACATCAGCCAATTCCTTCAGGACATTGGGGTGCATGTCATCAGGCCCCATAAACTTGTGCTTGTTTAGTTTCATAAGGTGGTCTCGAACCGTCTCTTTGCTTACAGTGTAAGGGCCTGTCCTGGTTTCAGTTAGGATAGAGTTAATTTTCCTCCTAGTAGCTGGTAGGGTGCTATGTTTTGGATTTAGGATGAGACTAATGTTGATAACACACTGATGTTTTAATTGTTGCAGAGCAGGGCTTACATCAAGCCAAGGACTTTTCAACTTCTCTCTCTATCCTGCCAGCGGGAACGCTGGGGGTGCAGCAAGAGCTGGGCGGGGACAGACCCAGGACAGCTGACCCAAACTGGCCAAAGGGATATTCCATCCGATGCCATGCTAAACAATAGATGGGGGTGGCTACCCGGGGTGGGGGGGCTGGCTGCTCGAGGATAGACTGGGCATCGGTCAGCGTGTGGTGAGCAATTGCATTGTGCATCACTTGTTTCGTACATATTATTATTATTATTATTATTATTATTATTATTATTATTATTATTA
>CM021797.1:36208400-36218480 GCA_011076525.1 Nettapus auritus
ATGAGTTGAGGGAAATGAAAGACTGGGGAAGCTTTACTGTCAGTGAAGACTGAGGCAAAGAAGTTTTTGAGTACCTCAGCCTTCTCCCTGTCTGTTGTTACAAGTTCACCCTTTGTTACCAGTTCACCCTCCTCATCCATCAGAGGGGTACACTCTCCAACCACTTGCTTGGATAAACCACAGTGAATATACTACCTGTGTTCAGTGAAATAATGTTGAACTTCTCACCACTTATGCCTACAGACTCTTGAAGTTTCTCTTTTAAATGAAACTGCTTTTATGAAACAGAAAACAGATTAATCTTTGTGGTTGCTGCAAATGGAAGTCTTTGAAGCAAAACCACAATCCTACTCACACAAACCCAGCCCTGGACACTTTATTTTTATTAGAAATACTTCCAGAGGTGTACATTAAACCCTGGAAAATGTATATAATTGTGTTTTATTGTTATTATTATTCATTAGTATTTCAGTTTTTGCAATGAATTCAATTTGATTCTTTTTTTTTTTTTTTTTTTTTTTTTTTCCTGTTCTTAATGTGTTTGTTTGTTTGTTTTCTTTTTTTTTTTTTTTTTCTTTTTACAATTGATCCCTTAATTCTCCTCATGTTGTCCTTGCAGGGCATTTTTAACAGTAAATATTTCAGGTTTTGTTTTAGTTTGAGGAAATACAGTCTCTCAAACCTATGTATTGTGGTTTCCCTCAGCTTTTGCCTATTCCTCTTCAGAATGCAGATATTCTCTTCTCTAGTTAAAGGTGTGCAAGTATATTTATTTTACTAAAACTTCATAAACCTTGTTGGCTTTCTGGGTGGAGCTAGAATCAACAGTAAAATGGGAGCTAGCCAGGGATTTGTTCATAATGACCCTTCTTTAGATGTTGCACTTAGAAACACTTCCTGTCAGTATTACACTTTCTCATTTAAACTGATACTAACAATCAGAAGCCAACATACTAATTACTCTTGCTATTAAGTAGATCTCACCAACTTCCACCTAACATAAGACTTAAAGCACGTCTTAAAATTCCCAGCTGCTAAATGCCAGACACAATGTGAAAGCAGGAATTCATGCAAACAGAGGAATTCCTTGCACAGACAGCTGCAAACTCAAGTGGCAGCGGTGCAGCATGCCTGTTCTTCCCAAAGGCAACGAGCCCCCGCCACTGTTTGTTACTTAAAGGGTCGTGATCTGAAGCTCAACAGCATGCAGCTTTCCATATATAGGATTGCTAAATCTGTAGTAGTATGTATAT
Organism: Nettapus auritus; assembly: GCA_011076525.1. NCBI lineage: Eukaryota > Metazoa > Chordata > Aves > Anseriformes > Anatidae > Nettapus > Nettapus auritus. The sequence goes on from CM021797.1 coordinate 36,209,654, forward strand.
ACCAAGACCTCACCAATTTTTTTGTTTGTTTGTTTTGGCTGTACAATCACCCTTTTGCTCTGTGTTTATTCAAATGGATCAGTGAATAAAAACTCATCATTTAACCTTTGGGGATGTGCTTAACATTATGTTAGCTTCTTCAGTATTGCTTTTTGTGTTGGAGCTTCTGTTTCTGTTTGGCTGTCTCCTTTTTTTTTTTTTTTTTTTTTTTTTTTTTTTTTTTTTCTTTTTCCCAACAAAGTTTTAAGTTCATTTAATGCTTTTATTTCAGTGTTACTATAAATATAAATTCCGCATTTATAAGTTACCCTTAAGTTATCAACCATTTAATACTAAATTGGATATATCAGGGAAGGGATGAGGTATTTTACTCTCAGTTCTTTAGCGACAAAGGCAACAGGAGTTTAGTCTTGACTGTGGTCTACAAACTTACTACAGTGTACTTCAGAACACCAAAGGTGTTTATTTTTTTTTAATATTTTCAGATTATTCTAAATTATAATTTAAATTTAATTTCCTCAAGATAACACTGATCTCATTGCCCTGATGACTTCATGTCTGCTGTCATTAGGGTGATATTCATTCCCATGACAAATGAAAAGGTTAAAGGTAAGTAATAGAAACTATATTCATTATCACAAAGTACCTGTAATTCTTGCTAATATGAAGCTAGGTAGTAAATATTTAACCTGTTAGTATCCCCCAAGAAACATGTTTAGGAAGTTTATTTGATTAAACACAATCATTCCTTAAATATTTTTATGGTAGTCCTTTAGCAAAATAATTCAATAAAACCTTACCATAAATAAATTTTACCATTAACTGAAAAACAATACCTAGAGTCAGAGTACTGTATAAAGTTTTATTAATGAACACTTGTGTTTCAAAGCAATTGCTGAAGTAAGCAATGGCTTAAGTGCTTTAAATTGTTGTTTTGACCTTGTTAGAAGTTATTTCACTTTCACAGTGATTGTGAAATTCCTGTTATCATTTGTAAACTACCCTTGTTAACTGTGTTTGAATTGCATCACCATGTTAAATAAAAACATTATTTTAGTGTACCCGCAGTGTAATCTAACATATTTTGAGTCAGCAATTTGTTTGGTGGATGGAACCTTTTTGGTGACAGTTCGTATTTGGCACACTGACAAATTCTTTTAGACCCTGGCTCAACAAAACTCATGTTTTCCATTTTTTTTGGCAAATGTCTAAGGGTTGGAACAATGCTATGTGCTGCAGCATTTGTTGCAAACCAGAAGGAACATATTAAAAAAAAAAAAAAAAAAAAAAAAAAAAAAAGTAAGATTTGAGAAATTGGAAAATTTCTTATTCTCCTGAGAGAAAGACCATTCAGAACCTTAAGGTTTGGGTCAAGATGCTGTTGGAATTGATAGCAAAATCCTAAATTACATTCACAAGGTCAAAACAAACAAACAAAACAAAATGAGTTCTGTGAAGCTACTAAAACGATAACATGAATGTAGCAAATATAAGCTGTGATAAATATCCTTTTTTTCTGGTTGGTAGCTGAGCACCTTGCATGTGGTTTTATGTATCTTTAAGACAAACCAGAGACTCAAATGCAAAACCCATTGTATAGCCTTGTAACAGAATTTGTCGCAGTTGAATGTCTTGAATACAGAAATAAGGGCATTGATTACTACAGTCTGTACATGTATTTTCTTCCATTCCCCAGACATCTTTTGTGAGAGATATTAGTCATCAAATAAGTCTTTGAGGGCTGAATTTACAAGATTGCAATCTTGGTACTCAGTGAGTTTCCATTTGATAAAATTTCAGAAAAATGGTAGGCCACAGTTGTTACTATTTGTTTTTTTTTTAGAACTGAAAGTACCTGCTGGCTTTATGCAAACAGTCATAAGTAGAACTTTTTATCTGTTTAGGAAAAAAATGATGTTTTGTTTTGCTGCTCTGATAGTCAGAGCATCTGTGATGGTTTTACTCGGGTGGGCAGCCGAGTTCCACCACAACCGCTCTCTCACTCCCCCTCCTCAAAGAGGAGCGAGGAGAAAATACGATGAAAGGGGCTCAAGGATTGAGATAAGGACTAGGAGATCGTGCAATAATTATCGTGACGGGCAAAACAGACTCAGCATAGAGAGAAAGTAAGATTTATTGCTTATACTAACAAGCTAGAGAAGTGAGAAACAAAGAAAAGAAACCAAAAGCACCTTCCCCCCATCCACCCTCTTCCACCTCCTCCCCCCGAGCGGTGCAGGGGAACGGGGGAATGGGGGTTATGGTCAGTCTACAGCACTTCTTCTCTGCCGCTCCTTCTCGGTCACTCTTGTCGCCTGTGCTGTGGGGTCCCACCCACGGGATGCAGTCCTTGCCGAACTGATCCAGCGTGGGCTGTCCACAGGCAGCAGCTCTTCAAGAACTGCTCCACATATGGGTCCGTACCACGGGGTCCATCCCTTAGGAGCAAACTGCTCCAACCTGGGTCCCCCACGGGCAGCAGCTCCTGCCGGGTCACCTGCTCCTGCGTGGTCTCCTCTCCACGGGCTGCAGGTCCGGCCTGGAATCTGCTCCGGCAGGGGTCTTCCACAGCCCGCAGTCTCCTTCGGGGCACAGGCTCCACCGTGGTCTCCTCCATGGGCTGCAGCGTGGAACCCTGCTCCACCGTGGTACTCCATGGGCTGCAGGGGGACATCCTGCTTCACCATGGTCCTCACCACAGGCCGCAGGGGACTTCGGCTCTGGCGCCTGGAGCACCTCTCCCCCTCCTTCTTCACTGACCTTGGCGCCTGCAAGGCAGTTTCTCACTCCTCTCACCCTCCCAGCTGCCGAGTGGCGCAGCGGTTTTTTTCCCTGTCTTAAATATGCTCTCACAGAGGCACAAAACAACATCGCTTATTGGCTCAGCTCTGGTCAGCAGTGGGGCCCTTACCAAACATGGGGCAGCTTCTAGATCCTTCTCACAGAAGCCACCCCTATGGCCCCCCCTGCTACCAAAACCTTGCCATGTAAACCCACTACAGCATCACGTACTGGTATTGTTCTATCTTAGTGGCATGACCTCTGAGGATTTAAGGACAGTGTTAAATGAATCAGTCTTTTAGGCTGGGCAAAGTATGAGGAGACTGTTATACAGCATTTCTACAACAAGAACCAGAATCAGGGTGGCTAGGACCCATTCAAACTGTAGCCAAAACTGTCATTTATTTAGGAATGAATTTGAACTACTGACCTAGAAAGAAATTCTGTCCCATTACTAACCCCATGACCTCATTAATTCCCAAGATTTCTGATCATTGGAATTAAGAGGAATGAAGTCAAGGGAATTTCACATGATGTGTGCATGTTGAGGAAAGACTCTTTTTACAAGTAGGTTAAGAAAAGAGCATATACCAAAAACTAAATCAGTACATACATAGGAATTTAGCACTGAGAAAGCCCTGAGAAAGTATGCAGACAATGCTATAGTCTTTAGTTTGGGGAAATTTTCATGTTGATTAAATTGTAGTTATGAAGTCTTATGCTGCACATATGAAGGAGAATAATGCTTGCAACTGCTTTTTCTAAATAATTTGTCACCAGTAGCACAGTTTTCAAGATGCAACCTTCATCTGAGCACTCAGAGTATGCAAAAGTATGAATATAGTTAGAAAGTTCAGAAACAGCATCATCCCCATGTTACCTTCACCAGAGTGCAGAAATGACAGTCCACACACAGCAATCAGAAAATATGCGAAGAACTTCCTGGCTGCAGCCACTGTTCTTGCAGAATGTTGGTTTCTTTTCAGGCTAAATGCATTGTCTGTTTTTAAAGAAAATACTAAATAACCAATGAGCATTTTTTCAATGCACACATACTTAATATCACAGCTGCCAAAAAAAAGGCTCTGAGTGAATATCCTCAACGGTCCCCTTCCCAACAAGTTTTTTGGCAGGTCCTCAACTGCACAAATTGCCTTAATAATCTCTTGGGAACAAAGATGGAGCACATCCTACCTTCATTAACTGTCTGACTTAAAGCAGCCAGTTAAATCTTCTGACACTTCAAAGTATCAAAGTAAGTGAGCTCAGGCCAACCTGTTGTTCCATAAGAAGGCCCGTTCCCTGTCATGTGCTCCCTCACCTGTCTGCTAGAGTGTTACATGAAATAGACAGAAGGAAATCTTGTCATAGGACAACTTAAAAGCTCACTCATATATGGAAAATCTTTCAAAAAACATATACCTTAGGCATTTTTCTGAAATGTGTACACATTTTTTCTTTTCATTTTATCTTTTATTGCTGCTTTGTCATCTTAGAAAAAATGTGAAAATGGAAGAATTTTTCATGGTGTTATTTAAAATAGAATGAAAGCAGCCATTTGTCTGAGTGTCAGTTGTATCTTATTGTACTGTTAACCCATAGTTTGTGGTACTTGCCATGAATATTAGATACAACCGTGTTATAGACTTAAATGCAAATTGATGGGGGGGGGAGGGAGGGTTAGGCAAGTAAATAAGAGAAAAACAGTGTTATGTAAAGTGAGAATTGAAGTAGATCAGACTGAGAAATAGAAAGAAAATGATACATTAACAGGGAAAAATAAAAGCAGAAACAGAGTATCTTTGTACTTGCCATCCATGGTGTCATGCATCCATCCCACAACTCCTCAACTGCAGAGAAGCAGGAATGATTTCAGCTGACTATTTCATATCTCCACCACTTGACAGGTATTATTAAGTTTAAATTATAATGACAAAGGAAAAACAAAACAAAGCAAACCACAAAACTTTATTCCTAAATGTCCAGGCCTTTCATAGGACAGATACAGTAGGTATATATGCAAATAAATTAAGAAAATTAAAATGAACTAGAAAGGCTGGAATGATTGCTGCCAGCAGTCTGATTAAAGGCTTGAAACTGCTCATCTTGTGCATACAAGCTTGTATCTTGACTCAGTCTGAAACTTGTCTACATTTAAAAGTTATACAATTATAAAGCTAGCCAGAGTCTTGATGGTGCTTATGCTGTGTACTCTGTAGTACAGTGTGAATTTAATTCCAGTTGCATTTGGACAGCAGGGGAATGCACCCAGAATCCCCAGGTCAGATCTTGCAGGAAAAGAAGTACACTCTTTATAATGCCATTGACAAATTTCAAATAAAGTTTAAAAATAGAGGAAGTAATTCAAAAGCCAATCTATTTCTTTAATAAAATAAATCTATTTCTCTGCTAAACAATTTGAAGGATGTCAAAGAGGGTTTTTCCATACTTTTATATACTTTTTTTTTTCTTTTTTCTTTTTTCCAGATACACCATTTTTTGTTACTTAGGAGGCAGTTGCTCTTAATGGCATAGATACACAGCCCTGAGTCTTGTTTTCAGATGTGCTATGCAGTATTCTTTTACAGTATCATGTAAACTTCCAGACTCTCTGGCATACATACAAGCCAAAACAAAGGATTTTGAGAGTGATTTGTCAGGAAAGAAAGATTTTCATATTTGATATGCTCATGGCACTCCCAGTGGAGTAGAGGGAAATTATGTATTTACATCTGAGGACATAACCTCAAAAAAATGTATTCCTCCCTCTGCTTATCAGTAGCACCAAAATTAACTCATCTCAAACTGATGCCATTTTAGTCAGAGTGGTATTTCACTGTCACACATTAAGATAAACACATAATCTCAAGTTCGCCATTTGGAGAAGCATGTGAAGGGGGCTGAAAAAAGCTAAAATTATCATAGTTTTAGTGATACAACTTGTAAGTCACAGTATCTTGGTATCCAAGGTAACAACTCTAGGCTGTAACTTGCATCTGGTTTTCTTTTCCCTTCCTTCCTATGGGGCCATAAACTGCATGGAAGTTGGTTGTGAAGATTGCTTGTTTGAATGAGGTGGTCTTGACATCCTTCTTTGCATGGGTGTGTGGGAGTACCTAGAAGGCAATCTAGCCTATCAGAAGAGAACTACCTGAACAGAGATGTGAAAACAAAGTGATCTTTGAGAAACCCAGAGCTTGTGCTTCTTATTGCCCCCACAACTTTTCCCCCTCCCCCATTTTTTTCTCTTTCCCCCTGGTCTTGGTTACAAATTTCAGATGTATCCTAGGCCATATTACATTTCCAAGATGCTCAACAAAAGTAATTGCCGTAGCATAAGTTTACTAATTGATACATATCATAGTGTTCCTGAAATATTTTGTCTACCACATTTAACAATAAAATTCACAATCGTCATGTATTAATAAGCAAAGTACTGAATGTCACAACAGAGATTAGCAACTTGCTGTCAGAGCAAAGCTTTGGCAGAGTGGAGAGCATATCTTCCTGACACTGACAGGAAACATAGCTGTGAAATGAGCTAAGGAAAAATCCACTGTTACTCCTAATATTAGCATAATTTAATATCCTCTACAAAAGTAACAGACTCTGTTATCCCAGTCATCAGGTGCAACTTACCAGCAGAGGCTGTCCTACTGGCAGGGTGACATAGTTTGAGATGATTCGATAGTACTAATCTGTTTGTAGTCAACATTTCTGGAATAGCGCTTGTGTAGCCTGGTTACCTGGAGATAGAAAGGACAGTTTATGAGGCCACAAAGCTCAGTTTTGTGTGGTAAGGTGTGAACTTCTTGATTTCTAAATGTGCTCCTTAAAAATCCAGTTAAAGGTCAAAACACAGTGTAATTAGCTACCACAGGCCCTTGAGCAACACCTGGATTATGAAGGTGGTGGTTCTGAAGTGTTGCCTAATGCAGAGTCCCCTGGACAGTGAGAGCACCACATAGGTGATGGCATGCACCATGGCACTGCACCCACGCTATCAAGTGCTGCTTGTCCTCTTGGTCCCCTGCAGAGTCCCAGCGTGGTCCCTGGCTCCTCTTGTGCACCCACCACAGATCTCCACCTACCTCAGCACTGCTCCTGTGGGCAGCCACCCCGTAGCCCACCCAGCCCCTGTTCTGCTACTGGAAGCAAACCTTTCAATCATGCTGCTGGTGCAGCTGTTTAAGAGAGGGAAGGATGGCAATTTTTAGGGCAGTGATTCATTTCATTTTTTCTCCATGCCTGGGGTAACAGATTTGTTGTTATTATTTTCCATTGGTGTGTAAGAATGAGATTTGTCCAGTATACAGGGGTAAACTGCACGGGAAGTTCTGCATTATGTGCACCAAGGCTCTATGAGCAGTGGGTGTTCTCCAGGCATGCACAGCCAGGACAAAATCCCACAGCATGTTTGTGTTATGTGACACTCCACAAAGAGGCAAGGGACAGGTCCACAGGGGAAGTGAGGGGTGGGAGATGTGAGGATGCCACACTTTGTGCATGATGAGAAGGTTGTTCTTGCTGTGACCAAGGCTGATGCAGAAGCATTAGACTGAGAGTAGGTGCAGCCAGTATTTCTGAAGGTACCTGTCTGCAGGAGAGTGCCGGCTGCAGCCTCTCTCTGCTGGGGGATGCCGAGGGCTGCTCATCAGCCCAAACCCCAGCTGTAGTGGGGGCAGATACTGCCTCTGGAGACATGAGGCTTTCATGGCTAACAAGATAAGCAGAAGACATTTATGTCTGCAAGAAACAGAGGGAGCATGCATTTGTACTTTCGCCTTGATGCTTACAGGGGGGAGTCTGTGTAATTCCAGCAAAGCATGCTTCCTAAATGGCACTGCCATTTTGTCAGCAGTGCTGAGGCAATGGAGAGCCTCAGTGGCATGACAGAAACAGGTGGGTTGTGTCAGGATTTACCAAAGGATGGCCCAGCTGTCCTGCAGTCTGCAAAGCAGTTGTAACCCTCAAGGTTTATACCCCCTCCAAAAATGTGATATTACCCCTTTCTCTTGCAGTGGAAATGGCCTGTTGTCTGAAGCATTCATCACCCAAAGGTTAAAAAGCTTTTTGGGAATCAGGTACTGTTCTTAACAGGTTTATAAACAATAAGTGATTGCTACAGTTTCCTTAGTTGCTCAGCAGAGAGGTGTCTTGCTGTTGCAAGGTGTTTTGCAACTACAATGAATTGTCTGTGGTATCACTGTAATTAAGGATTTACTGTAGTCATCACAGAGTGAAATTGCTTGGCCTGTCTAATGGGAAATTTGATTAGATGGCTGCAGTAATATCTCTGACTTGTAAACAGCTAACAACCTCTGCACCCACTTCCTACACACAGGATATTACTTTCAGTATGTCCCTTGGGAATCTGTTTCACACAGTGATAAAGTACTGCTTTATTGTTTAAGATACTGCATTTAATCATTTATTGGATATAAACATTGGATATTCTCTGCCAATTCTTGTCATCTCAGGTTGGCTGTTCCTTTCCAGATGTGCCACAGGAAGCATAGTCAAAGAAGGCATAACATGTCACTAGATGATGCCATGAGCAAAGTTGTAACTAAAGTGCTGGAAAATCATAGAGGTCTTGGTAATAAGTGCTACTGGTCTCCAAAAAATTCCACCATTACAGTCCAAGTAGAAGGCTTGACATTTTCGCCTGCCACTTATTGTAAGTACTCATTGCTGAAAATAATTCTGATATATAATAAGCATGCAGGTCTGAGGAGAAACAGCTGGATGCCTATTAGCAATGAATTTGTTTCAGAGTTATAGGTTGCATTCCACAGCCTTTATCCTCCTCCATTAAAGCCAGCAGGGTTTTTCTTTTACTTTAACAAGTGCAGGACTTAGTCCCTTGTGACTTTTTTTTTCGTGTTTTCTAATTACTAAGCTTCCTCCTGTGTTGAGCAAAGCAGTGTTGTTGCGCCATTACCCTGTCTGAGTAAAATGTGGGGACAATTTACCCAGAAACTGCTCAATGAGAAGCTGTCAAATTAATTCCTGCTGCTTTCCGTTACAGTAAAAAAAAAGGGGG
>CM021797.1:36218580-36257846 GCA_011076525.1 Nettapus auritus
GGTAGGGAACCCTCAGATACTGACATTAGCATCACTGGTACCATGACTGCTGGTTGCTGCTGTTCTCACAGGAGCATGATTGCTGAAATTTGATTGCTGCAAAAGTCACTTTATGAGAAGCACAGTGGAGCAGGGTACTTGGCAGCTTAAAGCATGTTACTAACTTCTCCCTGACACAGAACAAGGCAGTACTAGTGGTGCTATTAGTGTTAACACAGCCATCTCCAATAAAGAAAGTGGTTAGCAGACCTAGTGCCCAAGAATTTCCAATTTAAGGTACACAAGCAAATAAAGCACAAACCAGGGAAGCATCTGTTCACAGGTGGAATGCTTCCCGTAACAGATGGGTCTTCAGGACCATTTCAAGGAAGGAAAGGAAATTGGAATAAGCTTTTTTTTTTTTTTTTTTTTTTTTTTATTGGTGTGTACAGTGTTTTTATGAATAGGGGAAGAGTACACATCAGGTCTGGGTAGCTTTTATTAATCTTTGACAAACCTGAGGATATGGAAAAAGATGAATAAAATAACAAGCAGATGTATGGTGGCAAGTTGCCAGGTTCCGATGAGCTCTCGTGTGAATATGATTAAACTTCAGCAGTGGCTCTGGTTCCCACGCTTGTTGGTTTATTTAGCAGTCTCCTAGATTGCTCCCAAATTCCAAAATTGAGGGGGAAAAGTATATTTCACTGGCTTTAGAATGAAGAAACTCCAAACTGTTAGGCCTTGCTGTAGATCTACTTCCCTAGCAATCACTCACTGAGGTAATGGGGTGCTTCTAATCACTGAGGGGTCAGACGGGGTTGTTATTTTCCCCTCCCCTTCTCCAAGTCAGACAAATAGCAAACCTTTTACAGAGTTTTGAGTAGGAAGCACCTAGACCTGTCATAATGAGAAAATCATTTTTCAGAGAAAAGGATGGGGGATTCACAGCATTTAGCTGGGCTGCGAGGCCAGAGGTATCCAAGGAATATTGAAAATGACCTGGGTCAATGGGGTGCTTGCCCTCCTAGAGGAGCTGCTGCAGTGTGGCCATGTCTGTGGCACAGGCAGCTGGGGAGGAATGGCCCCCACTCTTCTTTCTCTGGGCACTGTGGCAATCTCAGGAAATAGTCCATCTCCTGCCTGTGTGCCCTTCTACTTCATCACAGCTTGAGATCTGTAAGCACAGAGCATGATACTTTAAGAACTGTGACAAGTATTTCTATTGCTCTTTATATTAGGTGTTGCACCTAAGCATTTTTAGTGCAAGGTAAGCACAAAATATCTCTAGTATCTACTCAAATGCCGCAAAGAATTATCCTGTTCTTTATAATTTAAAATCCAGCACCTTCCTAAAGCATTAGTTTCATAGTCATGTTATGGGAAACATGGGAAAACAGTTATCTGCTCAGCATGATGTTGTTTCCATATTTAACCCATGGTTATATCTGGAGAGGGGCGGACTCAGAATAGGCATAGGAGAAAGGGATTATATATTTTTTTCCGTTTAGTTTGTGCATTACCTTTTTCAAAGCTATCACAAACATGATCTCTCACAAATAGAAATATATATATATATATATGACTGAAGATTTTAGCCATTTTACAAAAAACAACCTGTTTAATTAACATTCATGGTTCTGCTGACTTTCACAGAAGCAGCAGCCAGAGCTGACCAGTTAACCAAGGAGTAAAACTCTAACATGGAGGTGCATATGAAGTTTTGCCACATTTCCTACTGAAACCGTATCTCATAGCTTATCACACAGACCAAATAAAACTGGAATTCAATTGACGTCACTTCATGCTACAATATTAACGGACCCAGAAAATATCTGCCTAAGGAACTTGCTGATCTTAATGACTGCTGTGATATCTTATCTAGGGAAGAGTTTTATACTTGCTCACACCATAATCTGAATAAGTAAAATAAGAAAAAATAAGAAAATATGTTAGGTCATAAATTCCAATTATAATATTGCCAAATCAAAGTTGTATGTATGGAGTATGAATAATTAGTCATATTTTCTAAAGATGATTTTACATGAAAAGATGGTCATCCTATTTATTGCTTGCCAATTAACTCCTCCCTTGTTTGGCACAATTTTAACATGTTTATGTGCTTAACTAACTAGGTTTTTGTTGTGAAATCTTCAAACCATTCTTAAAATTTACAGTCGCCAGGAACATAACATAAGAGACTTTATTGTCACTAAACCTCATTTACTCAAGAGTTCTTCTTACTTGATTCTTTATTCCTGTGTACAACTTCTGATAACAAATCCCCTCATAATATACAAACATAATCCAGTTTGTAGTGTGCAAACCACAGAAGACCTCACATCACCCTCAAAAACTGGCACTTGATGTTATCTGTCTCAATCCTCTGCTCAGGAAAAACACTGCATCTTCATGGCTCAGGCAGTTCAGAACTAGGAAGAATGAGATGTTTTGGTTAAAACACAATCCCATACACACTTACAGACTAATATTCAAATTTGTATTGATGTGGCAATATTTCTCTCTCTCTCTCTCTTTTTTTTTTTTTTTTAATTGTTTATTGTCAGTCACATCACCATATTTTCTTATTTTAGCTGAAGTAGCTAAAGTACCAACAGAGCCTGAGAAAAATCCTTTCTGCCTTTGTATGCTGGATGGGAAGCACAGTCTCATGAGAGATGAGTCCTATTTTGGTCTTGTAACCAAAAACATTTAAATAGGTTGGGAAGAGACTCAAACCTATGCATTGTATTTCACAAAAACAGAGAATGTTTGAGTTTGGAAGTGGCCTTTGGAGGCCATCTGGTCCAACCTCCTGCTCAAGCAGGGCCACCCAGAGCAGGTTGCCTGGGACCACGTACAGGTGGCTTTTGAAGATCTCCAAAGAGGGGGACTGCACAAATTCTGTGGGCAACTTGTGCCAGTGCTTGGTCACCCTCACAGAAAGAAAGTGTTTTCTCATGTTGAGATGGAACCTCCTGTATTCCAGTATGTGCCCACAGCCTCTTATTCTGCCACTGGGCACCACTGAAAAATGCCTGGCACAACCTTCTGTGCATCCTCTCTTCAGTTATTTATATACATTGATGAGATCCTCCCTGAGCCTCATCTTCTCCAGGCATCACTGAGGAGAGTCTGTTTCCATCTTTCCATCTTCTGTACTTCTCCCTGGCAGGCATTTATACACATGGATAAGATCCCCCTGGGCTTTCTGTCCTCCAGGCTAAACAGTCCCAGCTTTCTCAGCTTTTCCACACAGGAGAAATGCTCCAGTCCTTTAGTCTTCTTTGTAGCCATTTATAGTCCTTTGCTGGACTCTCTCCAGTATATCCCTGTCTCTCTTGTACTGTGGAGCCCAAAACTGGACACAGGACTCTAGGATTGGCCTCACCGGTGCCGAGCGGAGGGAAAGGATCACCTCCCTTGATGCACTGGCAATATTTTGCCTAATGCAGCACCGGGTACTATTGTCCTTCTTCACAGCAAGGGCACATTGCTGGCTCATGTTCAACCTGGTGTTGTACTGGGTCTGGCTGGGATGGAATTTACTTTCCCCACAGTAGCCCACACAGTGCTGTGCTTTGTAGCTAGAACAGCACTGATATTGCTCCGATATTTTGTCTATTGCTGAGCTGTGCTGGAACAGCACCGAGGCAGTCACTCCATCCCCGACTGCAAAAGCCAGCAGGCTGGGGGTGGGCAAGAGGTGGAGAGGGGATATCACCAGGACAGCTGACCTAAACCAGCCAAAGGGATATTCCATGTCATATGGTCATGCTCAGCAAAAGCTGAGAAAGAGGAAGAAGAAATGGGGGGTCTCTTGTTATGAAAGTGTCTGTCTTCCTCAGCAGCCACTACAAATACTGAGGCACTGCTTCCCAAGATGTCTCCAAACACTGCTTGCTTGTGGGATGTGGAGAATAATTGTTTTCTCCTTTTGCTTCCACTTCACCTTTGCTTGTTTTGTTGTTTGTTTGTTTGTTTTGTTCCATTTTTTAATTAAACTGTCCTTATCTCAGACTATGATTTTTTTTTTTTTTTTTTTTTTTCCCATCATATTTTCTCCCCCTGTTCTTTTGAGGAGGGGGAGTGAGAGAGCGGCATGGTGGAGTTTAACTGCTCATCGGTGTGAAACCACAGGTGTCACCGGCCCTGTGATCCACTTCCTGCCTGTCTGTTCCCCAGCTGGCTGGCTTCCAGCAGGTACTGGTGCCTGGGATTGTTCCTGCCCAAGTGCAGGATTTTGCTTCTTGTTGAACTCCATGAGGTTCGTCAGACCATTTCTCCAGCTTGCCCATGTTTCTATGGATGGCAGCACAACCCTCGAGCATATCAGCCACTCCTCCCAATTTTGTGTCATCTGCAGACTTGCTGTGGGTGCACTCTGACCCATCATCCAGTCTGTTAATAAAGATATTAAACAGGACTGGACCCAGTATTGACCCCTGGGGTGCACTGCTGGTTCCTGGCTTCCAGCTAGGCCTTGTGCCTCTGATCCTCACTCTTTGGGTCCAGCCTTTCAGCCAGTTTTTAGTCCACCTTACTGTCTGCTCATCTAGCCAATACATCAGCTGCTTGGCTATGAGTGCCTTGTGGAGGACTGTGGCAAAGTCCACACTGAAGTCCGGGTAGACAATATCCACTGCTCTCCCCTCCTTTACCAGGCGTGTCATTTCATTGTAGAAGTTCATCCAGTTGGTCAAGCATTACTCCCCCTTGGTGAATCCATGATAATTATTCCTGATGATATCCTGAGGGATACTGTTTGTCACAGGCAAAGGCAGCCAGTCCCCAGCTGACTGTATATATCTTGCTTCTGCAGAAAATCAATTCCTAGGACCTAGTGATCTTACAGGAATCTTTCCAAAAATAAATGTTTTGTTTGTTTGTTTGTTTGTTATTGTTTTAATTTAAAAACATTATTGCAATGACTCCCCCTCCCCCCCCCAAAAAAAAAAAGGTTGGTATGTAGTGGGACATTGTGCGAGTTAATTGCTAACTTTTTTTTTTTCCCTAATACATTGTGACATTGTGACTGCAGTATACAGGAATGACGTATGTGAATCAGAGTTGGATATGCTTTTAAAGTTGGTTATGGGAATAATTAGCTCAGCAAGTTTGAGCCTCTTTCAGTAGGTGTAGCTCTGCTTCCTTGAGAAACAATAACAGAGTTCACCACTGACCAGCCAGCTTTCATTAAATAGGCCTGGGATCAAAAGCATTTAGGGCCACAGAGAAGAACATATTGGATCAGATCAGTGCTTCAACTCTGAACAAGAAATGCTTCAGGTATCTCAAGCAGTTGTTCTGGAATGGGTATTTTTGGAGCAAATTATTATAGATCACCTTATTCAGCATCTGAGTTGTGACCCAAAATAATGAGAGTCCTTTTGTTTTGCTTTTAAGGCTAAATTATCTGCAACAGCAGATGGCCACTTTTATTTATAAGTGTATAAAATGCACTGAATTTATGGCATAGTCTGGACAATCATTCCATTCAAATCATCAAGTGTACAAGACAAAGTAAATGGATTACCTGGCAGAAGTACCTGAATTTCAGTTACTTATTTCAGTAAATAAAATTTCAGAAACTCAAATTCAGTAACTTAGTTCAGCTACTTTCACTTACTGAACTGAAAAGTTCAATGCTTTATGTCAGTTATATTCCTAATTTGACTTTTGATAGTCCTTTTGATCCTGTGTTTTCCACCTGACCTGTAAAGTATGGGCTTACTGGACCTTGTGAACATTTTAGGATGTCTCCTATTCCTGCTATTTTTGTTTAGAGATGGGGTGTCTGGAAACACTAACAGTATTTCCATGTAAGAGCACATTATTGATGTTAGCAAGAAGTAGTGGCACTGGTGGTGTTTCTACTGTATAATGTTTTACTGCTGCATTGAATGGGCTGTGCACAGTAAACTACAGATGGTATGTAAGTGCTGTGTGATGTCCAGCACACTACAGGCCATTGCTATTTTAAATAAATATTTTGAGAGAAAGCATTACAATTTTGTCAGGTGACAGTTGATTCATTGTTTTTAAGCAGTATAGGAGTTATTACACAGAGTAAAACAAGCTTCCTTCTGTTTCCTCTGTATTAAAACTGATATGTAGGTGGCTTTGCTACCTGTCTTCGCCATGGGCAAATGGAGGTGGAGGCACAGCCCCAGTGCTTTTGGAGGACATGATTCTGTTTCCAGCCCAAAAGGTCTGCTGAGATATCTGGAAGCTGGGGGGAGAGGAAGAAGGAAAAAAAAAAAAAAAAAAAAAAAAAAAAAAAAAGCTGATTTCAAAATCAGTTTTGAGAGAAGTACACTTATTAAACTCAGAACCTATAAGAACATGTGTTTGGGGTAAAGAATTTCTTCCTCCTAAAGAAGGAAATGTTTCAATGATGACCTTGAACCTGTAGAAAATGCATTACACTGAGGAGGAAATAAACCATGGAAAAGGTTTATAAGCAAGTACAAGGAAAAACTTGCACTCTTAAATGTTGCACAGCTAACATAAATGAGTTCATCTGTTTAAGTATTAAACCGAGTACTTGTGTGTGGGGACGTTTATCAAAAGAATATGAGAAGAAAAGCATAAGGAGAAGTGTCTTTTTTCCTGTTTGTTGCATTAACATCAACTGCCCTTTAGACGGTGCTCCTACAATACTCCTGTGTCCTGGGGCAGCAGTCTCCCAGGCAGGCTGTGCAGTCCTGATCTGTAAGATGGAAGAGCTCCTTTCCACCCATACCATCAAAAAAGTCTTCATCATTTCCAGCTTTCTTCTCAGATAACTAGAATGGTCTTTCGTGAAGACACTTGGCAGGCTTTTACATCAAGTACCTCACTTATTACCATCTTTCTACAGTGAACAGTAACTACTTAATTTATTTCTATTGCAAGACTGACTTCTTTCCCTCTTCCCATGTTGTTAACAGGCAGGGGAATAAGAGAGTCTGGAGACAAGGAAGCAAAATAAAATACCTCTGTGCCATGTGGTGCTATGCATGACCCATCTCTGAGTTTCTGATTGAGTCCTGGGAAGCTGCCTTATCTGTTTGCTGGATGGAGAGAAAGCAGGGGTTGAGAAGGAAGAGAGTAACCATTTATCTTTCATTTGAATGCATTTCGTTTCTAAATTATCAGTAACATTTGCTGTGGAAAAATTACTTTTTCTGTAATCATAGTTTTCAGGATTATCTACTTTTTGCCCTCTCACTTTCTCAGAATAGAAATTCACGAGATTTCAATGTGAGTGGATAGCTTTTCTTGCAGTGTTCTTAGCACTTCCTCATTCTGCTGTTACATTGCAAAAGCAGGAAGTGTCACATATGTACAAAGGGTGTAAAGATACAAACACTCTGAACGCTCCCGGGTTTGTGAGAACAATAGCATTTCTCAAGACTGCAATCATGTTGCATGTACACAATGCTTTCTCTTTCTGCTAAATGCTTAAGAAAGAAAGAGAGTGAACTGTTTATTTGTCAGCTGAGAGCATCTTCCTCTGGCAACAAGCTGCAAAAGATAAGTGTTGTTATAGTCATTTTTTCCAGAACTGTAGCTGATGCCACTAGAAACAAACTCCTGCCCACACTTGCTAA
This sequence comes from Nettapus auritus, assembly GCA_011076525.1. Classification (NCBI taxonomy): domain Eukaryota; kingdom Metazoa; phylum Chordata; class Aves; order Anseriformes; family Anatidae; genus Nettapus; species Nettapus auritus. The sequence continues at coordinate 36,226,155 of CM021797.1, forward strand.
GGAAACAGCAACTCCCTGGCTCAAAATAAAGCCCTAGGTTACACTTTTCCGGCATGTCTCTGTAGAACAGTTGGCGTCAGAAGTGCCTAAGCACTCGTTAGCTAGAGGAAGTCTAATTCTCCTGGTGGGACAGAGTTTCATTCTGTCTACATGTGGAAACAGCACTACGCTCAACTCTACCTCTTCCCACACACGTGGTTGTGTCAGGAGCGTAACACCCCTTCCCCACCCCTCAGGATCAGGCTGTGCCTTGCTGGCCAGTTGGTACTGCCCGAGGATAGGCTGCTGCTTTCACAGCACGACTGCACCTCTCCCAGGGCCTTGTCCACCAGCTGTCTGCCAGCCCAGGCCATACGTGCACTGCATGGGTTGGGCTGAGCACAAAGAAAGACACTTCATTCTATTCATCCAGCTCCAGGTTCCTGAAAGGAGCTTGATTTTTTGAAAGTATCTTCAAGACCTCCCTTCAAATCCAAGGAGGGAGAACAAACTTCTTTGCCCCTTTCTGTGTAATTTTCAAGTGTCAAAGTGCCTCTGTGTGCTTGTCACCCTCTTCACCACACTAAATTATTTTTCTTTCTTTCTTCCTTTCTTCCTTGCTTTCTCCCTTTCCTTTCTCCTTTTTTCTTTACCTTTTTTTTTTCTTTCTTCCTTTCCTTCTTTCCTTCCTTTCTTCCTTCTTCCCTTCTTGCTTTCTTGCTTCTCTCCCCCTCCTCAGTATTGACAGACATTTAAGTCAGTAAAGATTCATCTGTTCAGAGCAATTTAAGCTGAAAATACTTGTTGTTTGTCTTTCTTGGCTTTTTTTTTTTTCTTAAAACAAACAAACAAACAAACAACAACAACCATGCTCTGACATACAGTGGCATCCAACATGCTTATAAAAACAGTAGAGACATTTTCCAGCTTGTCACATTTGTCTTCCTTGATGTTAAGGACTGAGCAGGTCTACTTATTGAGTACTGCTGGGAACTTTTTCCTCATCTCTGGGATGCCTTTAAATTTTTTATTTTAAAATTTATTTATTTATTTTAAATTAAATTAAATTATTATTTTTTAATTTCTTTTTCATGTTTTCTTTCCTTTGCTGATCAACCCACACAGCTAACAATTTGTTTGCAACCACAGTTCTAACTGAACTTTAAAAACAGGATGCACACAGCTAATTTTTATTTTATTTTATTTTATTTTTAATTGGATACAACTTTTCTTCATCACAGAAAGCTTGTATTTTCAGGTGGGACCTCTTGCCTCTGTCTCTTCTTGGTTAGGTCAGGAGCCACCTCTCACTGCTTGCAGGTGCAGGTAGGACAGCTTGGCCAGAACAATTCCAAACCCCTGCAAAGCTGGGCATGTGCCACAGTAATTCATCTTTGCTTTTATGCAGGTTAACTGAGAAAGCACTTGGGCTCTTCCCAGCTTCAGTTACCACATTTTTTCTCAAGGGGTTTGTCATAAAAATTTACAGCCTTTTTAGAGGGTAGTAGATAAACATCTCCAAAGATTTAGGGCAATCATTTAACCCCTATGCAGGACTGATAATCTGTGGCCTCTCCACAGCTTCCTAACCTCTGACCCAGCATCATATCACTTGTTCCAGTGTACAAGTGGTTGCTTTCTTTCCTGATAAGCAGATTACTAAACCCTCCTGCTTCCCATCTGCTGATTTTACCTCTAGAATTCTTGGTTCCAGAGAACCACAGCAGAAGAAGCATGGTGCTGTGCTTCTTGACCTTCGGGCCTGCACATGAAGCGCTTTGGAGGTGTGGGTAAACAGCGGCCTCAGTGAACTGGCAGTTCTCTGGTCTAAGGCACATTCATGAAAGCTTCTGCTCACACCACCTCATTTGGCCAAGGGGTTCAGGCTTTTAGGCTTTCAGCTTGGTTTTAGGCAAGTCTGCCTGCGCCTTAGGCCTTGTTGTGACTGTCCTGGACTGCATTTCATAGCTCAAGTGTGGTGACATATTTCTCCATTGTACCTGCTCAACTGCTACTTGAATCTTCCAGCCACAGTCAGGAGACAAGGATGCCTTTTCTGACTTTCCAAAAGTCTGAGAAAAATTGTTCCTTTGCTTAATAAACTTAGTATTTCCGTATTGTCTCATAAAGAGTTGCATTACCTATAAACAAGGAGATACTTACTTCAGAAGACCTGTTCAATGCTTCTACTAATTCTTATGTCTCAAATTATGAAAGGGTATCTACTGTATGGGAAGGTCTGGAAGTCAGACCTTGCTCCTGACTCCTTCTTAGCTGTAGGGGAAGCTGGGATGTACTCATGTAATTAATTAATTATTTAAATAATTAAATAAAATAAAATTAATAAATATATGCAGTAGAACAGTGTGATCTTCTGCTTTCTTCTTTAATTTCCAGACTAACAGGTGTGAAATATTGCTATCTTATGCTTTACTATCAAATGTGTTGCAAGGTCTTTCAGATGGCAATCAATATATTGAATTCAGACAGTTTTGCTAAAGGCTGTATTTCCATGGCATGGGTGTTTTATATCCTTCAAGCCAAATTTTGTGGGTGCCTATTTCATCACACATATGACAAAAACCCTCACCAAGTATGGATCTACACAGTTCACTAGTGAAATCACTAGAAATGAAATGGGAACTGTTAGACGCCAGGATGAGTCATGCTGGGAGATCATGGTGTTATCCTCATTTTTATTTCCTAGCATTCACAAGTTAAATCCTGCTGTGAAGCCATTTTTAAATCTGTTTGATGACTGTGGGAAATGTATAGGCAGTTGAACTAACTGTTTTATGAACTGTCCTGTGTAAAATAGCACAAAACTGGCTGTTTCATCATACCAATGAGATCTTTAGCACTAGTAAAATCCTAAGAAAGGTGCTGTTCACCTGAGAAATCTTCTCAGCAACTTACTGATGGGCTTGTTATCCAAAAATAATTTTATCTCTCAGTTTTTTAAATACACTAGACTCCATTATATGAAAAACTTGTTGAGTTGTTTACCTTTTCAAAACAGGTTATGTAACTGTCCGGGCCTTCAGTGGGAAAGTAATCAGACCTTTAGGATGTGATGCAAGATCAACCAAAGAAATGTGAAGATTCTTGTTATTATCAGAGGACTTCAGATGAGGGCTATTGCCTTGATGGTAAAACTGGTTTTCTGATCTTAAGCCTGAAACAACAAAAAGTTTCTTTGTATTTATTGGTTTATCTTGCTATCTATTAGTAACGAACTCTTCCTCTTCTATTTTAAAACCTTTCCTTGCTGACAGTGATGACTTAGATCTTCTACGTGTTTGAAAACACAGATAGCCTGGTAAACCAAGATATCACTCTGACTTTCGCAGATTTGAGTGCAGAAGGAAGAACATGAATTTAAAATAATGCTCATGGTAGCATTTAAAGAGATTAGAAGTTTATTTGGAATATAAATACAAGTTTGTTTTTAAACAGTACAAAAACATTGGTGGGGGCATGACTGCTAAGAGAGAGATAATACTTTACATTAGACCAGAGCAAAACATGAACTGAGAAAATTACCCAGGAGGTAAGGACATATCTACAAACTAATCACCTCTTTAACAGGATGTACATAATATATATGAAGTAAAAGGACCTTAATCTGTAGTAAAGTAGAAATGGAAAGGAATTTGCCTTCTCAGAGAAAAAGAAGAAATATTTTCTGGCACATTTAAATTACTGATGTAGATGAAGGCAGATCTTGAAAAGTTATTAGGTTTAAGTCCATGGATTGTGGTTGGAAGTTCCACTTCCATCTAATTTCTAATTTTCTCCCTGTCTTGTGTTTCTCTTGAAAAAATACCTCATTATACCAATCTTAAAAGGACCAATGAGCAAAGTGTTGGGGAAGCAGCTTGTGTCATAAAGCTAGCTAATGATAATAATTTTACGAGTGCAGCTGGAGTCTTGAGGACACAACTGAACATCTTTCAGACAACCAGAATTCAAGACACCATGAAACTCTGGGGAAAAAACCACCACCCCCACCAACAACAACCAAAACAAAACTAACACAACAACAACAACAACAACAAAATACAAAAAAAAAACAAAAACAAAAACAAAAACAAAACAAACAAACAAACAAAACCGAAACAAACAAACAACACAAAGGACCAGGTGATGGGGGAAAGCCCTTTACTTGAAGCTCAACACCGATTTGCTTTGGAAAATGGCTTGTTTGCCTGTGCAGTCACTATGGGATGCTACATTTAATAGGGACAGGGGTTTAACCAATACAGTCACTCCATCTGCCCTGGACATGTGGGCTGTAGTGTTGGTATCTGCTGGGAAACAAGCACCTAACACTAGTGTCCAGAATGATGTGCTATGTTTTTTTTTTTTTCCCCATGTACTGGATCACTTACTTTGTATACTAGGGTGCAGAACGATTTTTACTTTATTTAGTTTCTCTCTGAGAATAGGGAGGGAGAGAAATGTAACACCTTGCATGACTGTGAAGATATGTGATGCACACCCTAGCCTGTGTGCTGTATGGTCCTAGGACAGAATAAAATGGAGCCGAATATTTAAGTTGGAAGGGACCTACAAGTCCAACTGTCAGACTACTTCAGGTATGCCCTAAAGTTAAAACATGTAATTAAGAGCATTATCCAAATCTCTCTTAAACACAGACAGGCATGGGACATGAATCGCTCTCTAGGAAGTGTCTAAATACCCCCTCGGTAAGGAGGCTTTTCCTAATGTCTAGTTTGAGCCTCTCTGGATGCAGCTTTGAGCCATTCCCACATGTTCTGTCACTAGATACCAAGAAATAAAGATGAGCACCTCCCTCTCCTTTTCCTTTGGACGTTGTAGAGGACAATGAGGTCACACTTCCATCCCCTTCTATCCAAGCTTAACAAACCCAGTGTCCTCTGCCTCTCTTTATATATTTTACCAGCTTTGTTGCCCTCCTATGGATGCATTCAATATCTTAGCATTCTTTTCATATCATGGATTCCGGAAATGTACACAGTACTTCAGGTAAGACTGCACTGTTGCTAAATACAGTGGGATAATCACCTCTTCTGACTGGCTGACCACACTACGTATAATGTGCCCCAAAATGTGTTTTGGCCTCTTGGCTGTCCCTCAGAATCTTACGTTAATGGTAATTCTTACTTCCCCTTTCCTCTGTGGCACGCTATTGGAGGAAGAGCAGATTTTTCTTTTTCTACGCAAAGCAATTTTCTTTACAACAATATGCCTTTTGCATATTTCACAGATGCAACAAATTCTGCTAAAGTTTGAAAAGTGTAAGGAAAGAGGAAAAAGATACAAGAGATCTAATTCTCATTTGTACTACAGCTACTACATGCTCATTGTCTGCAGGCTGGAACTTCAAAGAAAAGATAGCTAACACTAATATTAAGGTGTTTTTCAGCTACTTGATTGATGTAGATTCTTGATTATAATTGATGTACATGCTACTTACTTGTTTAGAAGTATTGCTGCCAGCGCTTTCTGAAAGAAAGAACAGCATGCTGAGATGGCCTGTACCTTCCCTAGACACATATTGCTAAACACATACAGTGAAGGGAAGAGATTTATCACTGACAAAAAAGTATGGAGACAAAAGGCCAAATGTAGCTGACATCAGGGCTGCTTACTTGATAGAAACAGAGAAGTGATGGGAATCCCTTACAATGCCGATGATCTTTGCTTTTCTTAGAGCTACTGAGAGCACAATACAACTTAATAGTGCTCTAGGAAGGCAGAGAATTACTATTCTGGCAGAAGACACCACCAAGTGCTGGAGCATAGGCACTGCATGTAGGCTTTGTTAAAGGAGAAGCTGCCATGAAACATACTACCCTTTATAGGTTTTGGCCCTGATGTGTAGTGTATTTTTGCTGCAGTGGCAGAAGAACCTAAACATATATATATATATATTAATATATCTTAACTTGAAAGCCTGTAAAACAGTTTTAAGGTTTTCTAAAACAGAATTGAAAAAAATATGAATAAAACTGAAATGAGTCTTCAGGGATGAAAGGACTCAAAATTATTTCCAACTTTTAGGTGACTGTGTTTCAATCTGGAGATGATCCTGATGATGATAGTGCAGAGTGTATGTGCTGGAGGCCACACAGCTTGAAAGGAGACAGGCAGAAAATGTACCATGATCCTGGTGGACAGAATGTTGAACATGAGCCAGCAATGTCCCCTTGCTGCAGAGAAGGCCAATGGTATCCTAGACTGCATTAGGCAAAGTATTGCCAGTACATGAAGAGAGGTGATCGTGACCCTTGGCTAAACACCAGTGAGTCCATTCCTGGAGTTCTGTGTCTAGTTCCAGGCTCCCCAGTACAAGGGGAGCTACTGGAGAGAGTCCAGCAAAGGGCTATGAAGAAGATTAAGGAACTGGAGCATCTCTCCTGTGTGGAAAGGCTGAGAAAGATGAGGTTGCTCTGCCTTGAGAAAAGAAGGCTCAGGTGGGATCTTCAGAATTTTGATGTGCAAATAACAGGACTTGGGTAATACGTGGATAAGCAAGAGTGGTGTAGCCACAGGGACCAAACAGTTCTGTAGATCTGAGACCAGAATAGGCTGGAATGAAAAGCAGCAATTGTTCTTATTCTGACTTGCTCAGAAGAGTGATTTTTCTCTATGAAGATTGTCCCTGTCTGTCTCCTTTAGGCATACTTCTCCAAAGTTGCCAGAACCCCTGGTCAAGGATCTCAGTAAAACCTACCTACACCAGAAAGATTTCATCTGACTCTTGCCCAGCAAGTATCTCATAGCAACAATGTTTGGTCTTTATGACTGCAGCACATAAAAACTGTCTCCAAAGATCTACTGGTATATAATTAACAAAATATACTATTTCTTACCTTCCTCTTATCAAACTCTCAGATTCTGAGACAGGTTACCTTCCCTGTGGGATGGCAGAAGTGGTGGAAACTTTGGAGAAAGAGGCTGTGGGAAGGGCAGAGCTTGCCTACGTTACATCTCCAGGAATATTGTTGTTTCTTAGCTGTTTTCGTCCAGATAGACCAGATTCCAGAGTTACAGGTTCATGAAGGATTGAGGCAGCAGATGACATTCTAACCATAACTTCAAGTGCCTAAGACTTTCTGGGACTTTAAAAATATTTTGCATTTCAAAAATCATTTCAATTTTGGAAAACTGTGATTACATGTAATATGGAATTGATGCTGAGCTGAAATAATACAAGTGTCAGACATACTCTCTTAGCTGGCTTCATGCTGTTTCTGAGAAGGATTGCTGTCGGGCTGGGTGCACTCAGCAGAAGTGAAATGATTGGGTTACTGGTTATTTTCCTTGTCCTGATCATCTGTATTCCTCATGTTTTATACAGTCAACACTGTTCTGCCCTTATAGAATGTGAAAAATACATTTTGTTTACACAGTCTAGTGAAAGGCTTTGAAGTTACTTCTTCTAAGCTTTGTCAGCTACAGAATAGGACCTTCATCCAAAATGAAAGGATGAAGGATAATTCCCTAGGTGCCGTGTCTGACAAATCCCTTTTTGCTGTTCTTCCTCCATCCACCCTGGTTCACACCTGCTCACCAACTTTGAGCACATCTCACCTCTTGAAGTTCACCACAGAACATGTACTGGGAAATTAGGGTCCTTTCATTTTGCCACTTAGATTAATTTTTGCTACTTTGACCCAGTTAAAAAACATGACTTGATGATTGCATTGTAGAAAAGAGAATCAAGTCTAGCATTAACTTGAGTGCCTGGGGAAGTAATGACTTCTTCTCTTGCCAGCATCTGTAGCAAGAGTGATGAAAGATGCTTCTGGTATGGCCTGGAGAAGCCTGCATTTTAACCATTAATGGAAATCTAAACAATGAGGGGAATCAGTCAGGCTCTTCCCGACACATTAACAAAGCTTCTTAAGTCCCACCTAATTTGGTACCGTCTGCAAACATACTGAAGGTGCATTCAATCCCCTTGTACAGACCATTCATAAAAATGTTAAGCAAAACTGTCCTCAGCACTGAGTCTTGGGGCACACCACGGGTGGCTGTTCGCCAGCTAGGTTGAACTCCATTCACTGTGACTCTTTGAGCCTGTTTGCCCAGCCAGTTCTTCACCAGCGAGCTGTACGCTTGTCCAAACCACAAGCAGTCAGTTTCTCAGGGAGAATGTGGGAAACAGCATCAAACACTTTACTAAAATCCCAGTAGGCAACAGCCTTTCCCTCATCTAGTATGTGGGTCATCTTGTCATAGAAGATCAGGTTTGTCAGGCAGGACCTGCTCTTCATGCTGGCTGCTTCTGATCACTTGAGTGTCCTGTATGTGCCATGTGATGGTACTCAGGGTGATCTCCTCCATCACCCTACCTGGTACTGAGGTCAAACTGACAGGTCGGTACTTCCCTGGATCCTCTGTGCCCTTCTTGTAGATTGGAGTCACATTCACCAGCTTCCAGTTAACTGAGACCTCCCAGTCAACCAGGACAGGTGGTAAATTACTGCCAGTGAATTGCAGGCTCCTTCTGAAAGACTGCAGACTTTGTCTCTGCAATGCTATGCTCAAGCCTTTCATTTGATTTTCTATGATTTATTGACTATTTCACAGCCTTTTTGTTCCCCATTTAAATTCCAGTTTAATTTCTCCTGTCTCCTTTAATTGAAGATGTTTTGATGTTCAGTTGTTATAGTAGAAAGGAATAATTTCACAATAAACAGTGTTATATCCTCTTGTGTTCATATTTTACTAGATAAACATATATTTTCTTTACGTTATAAGTGATTAAACTTGTGTGTACTTCTACAAGATGAGCAGCACCTTCGATTTAGTAATAACACATATATTTTTACCCAGTATTCTGGTTTGAACCTTCCTATTTTTGGAATTTAAAATTTTAAATTTTTGATGATGTTGCAGACTTTCAGGTTGATGGTATAATGCACCTAGATAATATAACTCCATGCTATATTCTCTAATATCGCTACTTTCAGAACAGAGGAAAAGAGAATCTGGTGTTGTGAATGCAGGCTTCACAAAGTTAGTCAAGAAACACCAGGTAGTTAAGAAACATTTGCAGATAGTGGTTTTGCCAGTCAGCACAATTTAATTAGCAAAGGAGCAGATTATTCATAAAATGACTTGATTATTTGTTAAGAGATGTACTATCTAGAGCCTTCTTATCTGAAGGATTTCAGTCAGTGTTATCTACCATACCCTGCTTATCTGACAGTTTTGGTGAAGAAGGTGTTGTATAACCCGCGGCAGGTGTATGAACTCTATAATTGCCTCAGTTGGGCAGAGTTCACAACAGCAGCCTGTCACACTGCTGCTCTTTCCCTTCTATAGCTATAGTAATAAACCACATCTGTTCTGACCTGATCTAATTTGTAGTCTGTTATTTCTGTAACAGTATCAACACTTTTTTTTTTTTTCCCCAGCATATCCAAATATCTTTAATGGCAGTGTAAAACCATGTAGCTGAAGTTCATTTTGATATTATTAACATTATTAACATACACCATTAGACTCTTGTCTTTATTTTGATCTTTCTTTGTCATCAAGCTTTCAACTTGGAATGTCATCATACCACTTTTTGTGTGTGTGTGTGTGTGTGTGTGTGTGTGTGACATAGTGAAATTTTGTCAAATTTTTCTGAAATTGGCAGCACTTTTGTTAATTTTGATTTTTCACTACATGGTGCTTTTGCTCTACCTGGTCTGACTTTGTGGGATTCTTGTTTTTATAGCAGGGTTACTGGGATCAGTAAAATACTTTTCAACAAGTCAGTTATTTAGCAAAATTTGTCCCTTTAGGCAATCTCACAGTACACCACCTTCATAGAAGTACTCTCTATATTGTTCCTGAGTAATTACAGAAATGCTAGGAGACCTTAACTCTGGGAGCTCTATTCTAATATGTCAACTATGAATAACATACATGGACTAATATTTTCCAGTATTGTCCTAAATGGTTGCTGTTCTGCACCTGGGTGCAGGAGCAGGTGACAAAGAAGAGTTCTTTCAGGATCCCAGTAAGAACAGCACAAGAAAGGGCTTAATAAAATAGCTGTTTTAATATAAAAGAGGAAAATAGTGAGTAAATCGTATGTCCCCTCAGGTGCAGGGCACCCCACTTTCAAGTAACATCACAGGGAAAAAATTCCTTGGAGTGGACCCTACTCCCTCCCATGCTGTGGTGGCTTTCTTTTTATTTTTTTATTTTTATTTTTTTATTTTTTTATTTTTATTTTTATTTTTATTTTTTTTTTGTTATTTTTTTATTTTCCTTGTGTCTGTGTGTGTGTGTGTGAAAAACCAGAAACACTTATCTTCTTCTGACAGGTTGCAAAGTTATCTCTGTCATAACATCCACATCCACACAGCACAGGCCATCATGGGTCACTCCAGCAGGTTTCATTAGTGTCTACTCATATTTTCAGCAAGACACCCAGCACAGTCACCTTACAGAACTGGCAGTGCTGTAAGACGTGCCCTGCACGTGTGTGGAAGATGTGTTGGCAGGAATATTATAAACACTGAGTTCCTTTCTGCAGTGAGAAATTTTCACAGAACCTGTCACGGTGGTTCAGTCATTGCTTAATATGTGAACAGGGCTGGAAGGGAAGGCCTTGTCTTTCCAGCATGCTGCTCAAGGCCCTCTGGACAAACTGAGGTACAGCTCAAGGAAGGTAAGAAGAGAATGATGTTAATGAATAATAACACACAAGCAGGAAAAAATATTGCCAACATATAGCTTTGCTACCTCGTTCCTCAGTCACCAGGACCACCATTTTCATCTTCTTTCTTTCTGCTGTTGCTTAGGTGCTGCACCTTTCTCGCTTGCAGCTTGAAAATTAATGAGGCCTTTTCAATCTTCTGAGAAGAGAATAGAGGTGAGGGGCCATGCAGCCTATTCCTGGACAAAAGAAAGCCTGCACTGATGACACATGACACCTGCACTCTTTTCTTTATTCTGGTTTCTATGGTTACATGTACAGTAGAAAAATACTTTGGGACTGTTCACTAGCGACAATAACTGTAAAAATACATTATCAGTACAGAGAAGTTCTTTTTCAGCTCTGTAAAATAGTGCCTGAGTTTTCTAACCGCAGGTATGAGCTATCGAACTACTTTTCTTGGAACATGTTTGTGACTAAAACTCATCTGTACTTCTTGAAGAAATACTTCATAAATTTGAATACAGGTGATTAAATTCTGCTTATGTAAAATCCACCTTCCAATCTGAACTAAGTACAATTTACATCAAAAGAAAAATATGCATCAAGGATTAATAATTTACAGCTGGATCACAGTGACCCATCACTTCTGAGAAAGACTATTAACTATTATTGGACTGGATGAGATGTAAGTTACCAGTAATACTTCCAAGAAAATACTAACCTTGTGATTCTTAAGCAAATATTTATCTTATTCTTAAGATCTGTTCTATTGCGAACATTGTAAAATGTATGCTCAAACCTGCAGATATTGAAAAAGAAAAGATCGGAGGATGGCACCTTGTGGACATCACAAGAACATAAAGTTTTGTTCTGAAAAGCTGTATTCATAAAACAAAACAAAACAAAACAAAAGAACAGAAGAACACAAGCGTACATCTGCTTATATACAGACAATTACCAAAGCTGCAATTCATTATCACCTGGAAGAAACAAAATATGAACAATATAAACCTATCTGCTTCACATGTTTATTCTGCTGTACATTTGAAATAAACTAAGAATTCCAATGGCCAGAGTGTCTCAGCGTCAACTGTTATAGTTAGGCAACATTCCTCACCTGGTCTTAATACCCAAGATGCCTTCATTAGTAAATTAACTAGGCAAAAATTTTTGTAACATTTTCTTCTCCGTGCTGTCCGACAGAACAGAATGCATGTACTACTAGTGTATTATTTCTTCCACTTTCCCTTTTATATATACTACCACTATTATTTTTTTTTGTTCAGCCGCAGTTACATAACAATGATTCTGCAAGTGAGTCAAATTACTCAAACTGAAGTAATGAATTAAAATGTTAACATTAAATGCACAGTGGGGGACTGGGATGACTGAAAAGAAAATAGGAAGATGGGCAAAGTTGAGGTAGAATTGTTTTTTAAGATAATTTTGGCCTTATCCTGTGAAGCAGTTAGTGCCTACAGATCCTATGAATGCTTTTAGTGTTTTGTTTTTTGAGAGAACCAGTTTGTCAAGAGAGTTCCCCATCATCAGAACGAACTGTTTACAAGCTGTTTAGACTGCCATTAGGTATGAGCACGTCATAAGTACTTAGCTGATTTTTTACATGGAAAAGCCAACTACCAGATTCCGAGCTAACTCTGGAGACGTTTTTGTAACTAGGTATATAAAACTGGCAAAACTAGTAACTGTGCTCTGCATGAATTGTGAATTCACTTCAAGGAGTCTGGTTATATTTCAAAATACACATGCACTTTTACATCAATGTGGTTGTGTTGTTGTGCTGTAGCCACCTTGCTAGAAGTCCAGAACTTTAGCATACATACCACTGATACAACCAGACAAGCTTAGGCTGTCTGCTACATACTAAAGGGGGAATGTGCACTTCCATCTGCTATTTTGAATAGAACACCAGCAAATTCAATTTATTTCACCCGGATAAGAAAATAGCGTTATTCAGCTGAGCATGTAAAAGCAGTTTAGCAACAAGCCTACTTGGAAGAGCAACTGGAAACAGGGAATGAAAGCAGAGTACTGCCAAGTTGGCTTTCACGTTCAGAGCACGGTGTGAACACAGGATGGGCATTTCGGTCTTGATACATTTTCCAAGAGGAAATGTCCACGGTGGAGAGTGATGCACCACAGCAGCAGAAATTATTTGCCTTTAATAAGTATCAACAACTCGTCGTAATTACGTAACAAAAATCTTTTTTTTTCACAGACTTTAGCAGGCGTCTGCCGTATGCTGAAGCAAGGCGATTTTCTGAAAAAAAAAAAAAAAAGGCAAAAACGGAACTGCGAGGGGAAGAACCGCTAGCTATTTCGTTTCCCAGCGCGCGTGAGGAGCGCAGGGCACATACTTTCAGGTGGGAGAGCAGAGGAAGCGCCACCTTCAGGGACTGATGATGATGTTTGATTTTCGGGGCACACAACCCGGCCAAGCAGAGCCGCCCCGCCAGCGCCGCCCCGCCAGCATCAGCCCGCTTTCTGGGCGCTATTTCCCCCCGTCAGGCCGCAGGGGGGAGGCGGCCAACGGCCGCACCAACGGCCGCCCAACGGCCCGGCGGCCTTCTGAGCATGCGCAGCAGTGGCACCGTACTTGGCGGGGCGGCGGCGGGCGGGCGGTGCCGCCATGGGGCCGCTACCGTTCGTGTGCCGCGGGGAGGTGGTGAGGGGCTTCGGCAGGGGCTCCCGCCAGCTGGGCGTCCCCACCGGTGAGGGGCGGCGGGCCGCGGGGCTTTTCGCCTGGCAGCTTTATTTTTTATTTTTATTTTTTCCCCTCTTCCCCCTTTTCTGCGTTGTTTAGAGCCTTGTTCCTTGCGTTATCCAGACGTGCACTAGCTGAAACCTCTTTAAAATCTGCTTGAAACCTTGCACGAAGAGCTGTAGCTAAGCGTGAAGGAAGTTAAACGGGACAGCTGTGATGGGAGGAGAGTTTTAGGTTCATTCCCTTCAGTCAGGAAAAAAAATGAGATTCATAATTTTACAAGAAAAACCCCCATTGTCGGTAACCTAAAAGGCAGCTGGAAAAATTTGAGAGGTGACTAAAATCATAAAATATGTGCAAACAAATTAACTTACTTACTAGAAAAGTAATTACACATAATTTTAAGTTGCTGCTTGAGAGCGCAGAAGAAATGTTATCCATCTGTTCTTTGACCACAGCAGTGACATTTCTCATACTGAAATGCATTCATAATGGCTATTTTAGTTGATTTGAACTGTAGAATAGAACAGATATAACAATAAAATAGTATTCATAGGAGATAAAATGACTTGTAGTGGTACCGGGACTACATTTTATGAAGTTGTTATTATAATTTGCAAATGGCACATTATATCATAATCATCATCATTGGCATTCTGTTCGCAAGTAGCGTGTTGGCAGAGCTTGGCTTTTAAGTGCTTGAGAATTCTGTCATGCTCTTAACTCAAATGTACACTTTCTAAAATTTTTGCAGCCAACTTTTCTGATCAAGTAGTCGAAAGCTTTCCATCCGATATCCCTACTGGTGTATACTATGGATGGGCCTCTGTTGGAAATGGAGATGTGCATAAAATGGTTTTGAGCATAGGATGGAATCCTTTCTATAAGAATGTTAAGAAATCAGTGGTAAGAATTTTGCTTTGTGTGGTACTTTGATTATAGTAAGGGAACCAGATGTTGATTTTGATAAGATGAGCAGAATTTGGTCCATAAACGAGCCTTAGAAATTCTGTTTGCTGTTAGAAATGTATTTGGTGTCCATCTCATGTATTTGTATTCTGAAAAGAAAGTAATTTCAGTAACCAGAGAGCATGCATCTTTAGATAAATAAAATTTATTATATGTTGTGTCTTCCACCATTACTTAAATTCTTCTGAAATGAATTTGTATTTCCAAAGTGGTGGTTGCTTATTGTTTTCATAGCTAGATAAACATAAGTTTAATACAGTATCAAATTTAATGGTTATGAGAATCTTAGAATGAGCTAGGAAATATTAATATATTGTCCTCTGCAATCCATCCACATTTTAAATAAGAAATTTGGGGTCATCTTAATTTGTAGTGGTTTTTCATTAATCTTTCCCTTAAATGGTATAATACATAGATGTGCTATGGCTTAATATACAGAGTCAAGGTCCAAAAGTAGTAACAGGATAGAATTAAAATCCTGAACTGTGCCATCTGTGTTCTTCTAGTCAGGTTCTTGTGCTTTTCCTCAGTCTTGCAGAACTTGCTTTTAATTGCTAATACTTGGAAGCAATTTTGTTTCAGTGTGAATCTCTGCTTTACTGCCCTCACTCCTTTTATAATTTTAACATTCAGTTCCTTTGAAAGCTAGCCATGAAAGCTTTCTTCAAACAATTTCAACCAAATTCAGTTATTTGGAATCATCAGTCTAATGATCAAACAAATTTAAATGTTGTTTATGATGTGGGCTTTCAAAGCCTTACCTCTGTGATAGGGGCGAAATGTTTTTCCTGAAAGTTTTTGTTGTTTTTTAACATTCTGTTATTAAGTGAATAACTTTTCCTATTTGCTATACAAAACACAACTCTCCCTCCTAACATAATCAAAGTCTCTAGCCTCTTTATCTTGCATTATATGTGTTAGACTAGATGTGTGAGAGAATTTGAACTGAAGATGTTAGCTGAGCATCCTTGCAACAAGGGGAAAAACTCATTTCTCCATGATAATTGTCAATGTATTTCTCTTTTTTTTTTTTTAGGAAACTCACATTATTCATAATTTCAAAGAAGACTTTTATGGAGAAGTTCTTAGTGTAGTCGTTATTGGATATATTCGATCAGAAAAAAACTTTAACTCTTTAGGTCAGTATTATAGGTTTCTATTAAGCTAATCTTTTATTTGTCATGTTCTACCATATTGAAAGTACTGTGCCCTCATTCTCACTCTTGTCTTCAGAGTCAGCTGTTTTATGTCTTAATCTTTAACGTTTCAGTAAAATATTTTTGTAAGCTGAATCTGCTAATATATCCATTGAATATATGTAATTTAAAAAGCAAATCAAATTAAATTAAGAAACAAAGCCACAATTGTATCAATACTTATTTAGGTGTAATGATTACATGACTCGAGCCTAATAACTGTGTGGTCATACCAGTTGTCTGAGGTTTCATTCTAAAGTGATGTGGCTGTCATAAAAGCATTTGTCCAGCACGCCCATTCCTTTTTAAAATGGTTCATGAAATTCTGTTGACTTTTTTTGCTAAAATGCCTTGAAACAATGAAAGAGTAGTGCTTGGAGTATTGAAAAATTAAAAAGTTAAAAACAAAGCATTTTAAAAACAAAGATAATGTTGCCTTTATTACTTTGTAGTAATAATTATATATTGCCTCTGATTATTTTCTGGTATTCTGTGGTGCACCTTATTTTCACTTGCTACTTTATATTCAGAATCCAGACCAGCTTTTAAATATTGTTAGTATGTGTCTTTTTTTTCTTCCCCAGAGGCTCTCATTTCAGCAATTAAGGAAGACATTGAAGAGGCAAAAAGACAACTAGATTTACCGGAACATCTTAAGCTCAAAGACAATTTCTTTCATCTGCTAGAAGGAAAAATAGTAAACCACTGAGAATTTTTTTTTTTTTCTTCTCTCATGGACCTCTTTTCTTTGCCTGGCCTTGTATCATTTGATATGACATAGACCTGTACTAGATCTTCCTGGGATGAAGTTAATTTTCTTTGTAACAGTTTGTATGGTGCTGTGTTTTTGATTTGTGACCTAACGCACTAACGTTTTATTTGTTCTGGAACAGTGTTTGCACAGTGTCAAGGCCTTCTGTTTTTCACTCTGCCCCCTCAGTGCCTCCACTGGGGCTACGCAAGAAGCTGGCAGGGGACACAACCAGGCAAATGACGCAAACTAACCAAGGAGATACTGCATACCATGCTGTGTTGTGCTCTACCATAGCATGGAGGGAGGGTGGAGGTTCAGGTAGGTTAGCCGTCTTTTGCTTGGGTACTGGCTGGACATTGGCCTACCTGTGGGAGGCAGTGAGTGATTAACTTTGCATCATTTCATTTCTTTTTCTTATTCCACTTTTTTCTAATTCCACTTCTTTCCTTATTGTCTCAACCCATGAGTTTTCTTGCTTTTGCTTCTCCTTTCCTCCTGCTCTTCACACTTACAGGAGTGGGTGGAACTGAGCGAGTGTCTGTGTAATGCTTAGCTGCCTATTGGGGTTAGCCCACAATTGCCTGTTTGGGTGATTGTGATCAGACCTGAACACTAAAACCACATAAGACTTAAGTTTTCTTGTGTTGAATGGTCACTAAACTAGTCATGCAAAAGGAGAAGGCTATTTTAGTAGGTCCTTATAGATAAATTGGTAACCCATTATTATAAGTCATTTAGGGATCTTAGCCCATGTGGAGCATGACCAGTGTTAATTACCGCTACAGCCCCTAAGGTGTGAAGAGTTAAAAACATCAAAGAAGATTGTCAGTTTTCACATAAAGAATATTACTCTAAATTTGTTTCCCAAATTTATGTCTTTGTATCTGGCTTTTAACTAGCAGCTTAGAAATATGTAATACTGAGACAAATGTTGACCTCTTATGCCCGAAGCCACTGATTCCATAACAGTAACAAGAATGATGAACAATTTTTATTTTTTGATGTGCTGTATATCTGTCATAGTTGAAATTATTTATTGTAGCCTTAATTGAAATAGAGGAAGTCTTTCTGTTACTCACTGAGTTACTGGAATGTGAAATAAAAGCTGCCTAGTTGAATGTACGTGTGGCAATGCATGACACGCTTAGTTTTCTTCTGAGGAATTGTTTCACTAAAGTTCAGAGAATGAATGACAGGGAGAAAGTTGACGAATGAAAGTTGATTTATGTCAAAGGTTTCAGGCTCAAAGGGTAAAGAACCAGTTTAACAATATTTTTAAGGCAGGGAAGGTAACCAAAGGCAACTGCATTTTAGTTGCTGCTGGCAGCTACTTTAGATAAGGAGAACCCTTGGGTTCATTATACTGCTGGTGATAGGGTGGGCTTAAAAGTTGAGGTTAGAATGTAAGGCACAGGAAGGTCCCTTCAACCCTCTCCGCTAAGTGCAGGTACAATCCAAACTCTTTACTGTAGATCAGTGAAAGTCTTTGGAGATTCGTAGACTACTGTATGAACATTTCAGTAGGTACTCAGTATTTATTACAAGTCATGGTAGCCTTTCCCACTCTGAAATGTTTGCACAAGCAAGTGCAGGGTATGTTGTCAAAACTGACTGTAACTTGGAAAAGATCTGTTAACACATAAACTTACTTGGAAGTGCACACTGTATTTGGAAGCCTATACTTCTAAATCTGATTCCCCCCACTCTCTAGTACAACTTCCTGAATTTCTTCCTTGTCCCACCTTACTTTGATCCTGTATTTCATTCTAACATTTCAGAGGGCTTGGATGAAGTAGACTTAAGAATTCTCTGCTAGAACCCTGTCAGCATGCCGGGGTTCTAGTTCGTAGTATTTAAATTTTAGCCGGTATCCTGGAATATTTTGGAAAAGGCCTTGAGCAAGTAAAAGAATCTTTATAGCTCTGTAGAACTTAAGCAGAAGCTTCATCATTGAAAGGAATTGCTCATCAGTCCTGCTGATGGCAAGGTAGAAGGGACACTCCTTTTGAGGGAGGAAAGAATGATTTCCATAAAAGCACTTACTGCAATAAACAAAACAGCATTTTGGCCTATGTTTATAAAGGTTGTTTATAAATTTAACTCTCCAAAGACACTGACAATTTTGTCTTAGCTGTTTTCTGGATGTTTTCAGTGCACTTTAACCTTCTTAGGAGGAAGACATTAACAAAAAAAAGAATCTGCTGTCAGAAATGCTTTTTTTAAAAAAAACAAAACATAGATTTACTGTACTGCATGTTGGAAATCTCTACAACAGTTGTCTTGAAAGTGATAGTGGTTTTTTCATCTTGCCCGCTCTTCCTTTTTTTTTTTTTTTCTTCTTCCCACTTTAAAATAGAGATGTGATGGGGGAGAATTTTTTTTTTCCACCAAGGTCTTATTTCACATTTTACTTTCTGAAGGAACAAATAGTAGCCATGCTAATCAATGAAATGTGTTGTCAAGAACATACAGAATAAATCCTTATTCACTGTAGTATTACAGATAAGCTCATAGCTGCCTTTATTTATTATTTTTTTGCCACTGATTTTTTGTGTTTATTGTGGGAACCCTGGTGCCTTAAGCTGGTTGTCTTAGTAACGCTATTCTGTAAGTGCTAATGAGTGATACTGTACAAAATTCATTTCATCATTTGCTTTCAGAACAGCTGTCCTTGATAGAGAGCAGTACCAAAAGGAAAGTTTGAGAAACTTAAGTTGCTCGCAGCTCTCACTTGAAGTATGAAGCATGTTAATAGTAAACTAATAAACTGGTCTTTGCACATTAGTCTTCATGTTAGAGAAAATGTAATTGCATTCATTTGGTTGAATATATATATCCATGCATTATTTAAGATTTATTGTATTCCTGTTCAATACATGATCTCCAGTACTGTATAAACTTTATGAAGGGTTATATTTTTCTATTGTGTGCAAATAACTATTTAAATTTATGTTGTAGCACTGTACTATTAATAAAAGAATGTAATTAAGAACCTTGTAATGCTGCTTATCACAGATGTTCTGATTGATTGTATTGTGATGCAAATCATTTCTGCATATTCTTTAGCATATACTGAAAGAGGTGCTCCAGAGCTCTTTCATTATACTCCTTAAACTTCTTCCAGTGTCAAGGGGGGAACAATGTGCATCTTGCTTATAGGCTTGCTGCTACAAAATTGTTTGAGATTTTTGCAGTTTTTATATATAAGGTAATACATGAGCACCAAGTGAAACATAAGGATCACTGAAATTGTTGGAATTCAAGCAATACCAGTATTTCTGTAGCTTCAAATACTTTTTTTTTTTTTTTTTAAATAAGCCTTTTTTTTTCCTGCATTTTAAATTGACTCTTGCCTCCTGAAATCTATTTCTGTTGTGAAATTGAGTTGGTAATCTGGGAATGTCAGTATCAGAAGTTTTTTCAAATGCACATGTGAGATAATGGTCTTACTTGGCTAACTGTGGCGTTAAACAGTCTGAGGTCCTAACAGCCTAAAAACCCCAAGCTTAGCAGATGTTAAATTGGACCATGCCTTTGTGTTTTGAAAAAAATAAGAGAGCAAAGTCTGGAATAGTTGATCATGCATACTTCTTGTATAGCTTGTATATTTTGAGTTGGGAATTTGAGATCCTTGAAACAGGTATGAAGCCTGTATTCAATTGGTATCCTTTTTACTTTGAGAATTTCACCATGTATACGGTATGACTTTGTCTAAAACTAATTGAAAAATGAAGAAAAAAATCATATTTATGTACTTATTTTTAGCTATAAAAGGTAAATATTGTGTTAAAATTATTACTAATGTGAATAACATGCATTTTCAATAACTGTTACACAGATGTTGTGAACATAGAATGTCAAACAGTTTTCCAGATGAATACAGTGAATTAATTCAAATGCTAGAAATTATCAGTAGTAGTGTTCCTGCTAGAGAGTGCTACTTGTGATTTCTCATTTACTGAAATTTTTGCAGGCTATTTTGCCACGTATGTGTTGAATTGTACTGAGCCAACGGAGATGGAAAGTTAAATATGTGTCTCATAACTCTGTTTAAATACAATAATCACAAAACTGCAGTAGGTGAACTTTGAAAGTTTGCCCCAAGAGACACTGTACTACTTTGATGTCTTTGCTACCTTGATGTGTTGATAACTTTGGTATCCTTAGACAGCTGTTTCTAAAGGACTATATGGAGCAAATAGTTGTTTGAATTCTTATTTTCCCTTCAGCAATTCTTAGAAATAGTTTATTCAATTTCTAATCTGTAAGAATCACTGTTGTGGTTTATAATAAAGGTTATTGCTGGTATTGCTGTTAAATATTTTTTCTGTTTAAGGAGGCTTCTGACAAAAACTTGGCTCCTGTGATGTGTTCCTGTGCCATGCCTTGCACAGTTAGGTGTCATAGTCCTCTGCAAGTCCTTGTAAGCGTGATTGCCAAAAAGGTTAGACCGACGGGAACAAGTATTCAGAAATTTAAACTAGCTAAACTTAAAGTGTCTGAAAACAACCCCTCTTTTTTTGTGTGTGTTCTTTATCTAGGACTTAACGGAGGTATGTCTTCAGAACGCTGTAACCTCAAAATAAATTTGTCTTTATCCTTTCAAAATTTAAAACTGCTTGGTTCCTTCAGAAGTCAGATGGAAAGAGTTGTGTCTTTTTCTTACGTTCTTGTTCACTTGTTTAAACATTCATCTGGGTCAGGGCAAAAGTCCATCTGCTATAGTTGAAACCTCTATCTTAACACACATTAATCTGTCTCTGGTCTCTTGGGGAAGAGTTCCTTTCATGCTTTTATGCTGTTAGTATGTAGACCTTTATTTAACCTCTGTGTGACATCCCTGCATTCCCATCAGAAAAGAATGTAATGGGGTATGGGTATGCCATAAGGATTACTTTTTGGATTAGATGCAGGGGAGTTTTCAGTGTAGTTTGGTATTTATCAGGGGTTATGCTGTTCTACCAGCTCCGTGTCTTGAGCAGAGGCATGGATTTAAATGTTAAATCCTTAAGCACCTACATTCAGGTTTTTGTCTAGTACCCGAGCAGTGTAATTTCAACGCATTCAGTTGTTCTACTAGTCATTTTCTGGAACTGAATTTGAAAAAAATATTAATTTTAATTTTAATATTAATTAATAAAATATTAATTAAAAAATAAAAAATAGCAAATTGCCTTCAGAATTATTTTCTAATAGATGTGGTTTATATAGTTTTTTGTTTTTTTTTCCTTCCCGATATGCTTGTCTTTTTCTCAAGGGAGAAGAAATACAAGGTTGTACTTGATATTGTGATGGCTACAAAATGTACATTGTTTACTGCTTCAGGAGAGTATTTGGATAGACTTGTGACCTACTCACTGCTTTTTTTTTTTTTTTTAATAGACTAGGATCTTACAAATATTGCTGACAATGGCGGAAACGATATCATTAATTACATAACTTAGGGTACTGACTTTTTGTTGGTTGTCTTCTACTTGGATTCTGAGAATTCATTTTGCTTTTTTTTTTTTTTTTTTTTGGTGGATCGGAGTATCCAAGTGCTCAATGTGTTTTTCTGCAAAATTTTTGAGGTTTGTGGTTGGCTTGCTTTCCCATAATGCTTTTGTAGGTAAGTAATTAACAAAGTGCTTTTAAACTGTTAGAATATTTGTCTGTTCCTTATCAGGAGCGTCTTGTTACTTGAAGTTCAGGCTTGAAACTACACATACACATTAAGATGTTATGGGTAGATGAAAGATCTATAGTCAGTACTATTTTGCCTCCTGCCCACAGCCCAACTTCTAACAATTACTTATGTGATTGACTTTCTTATTTTCATTTCTATCTTTAGCTCAAAATTCCAGTCTGAGTCCTCAGCCAGTTGTAAGATTGTCATGTGAGACCCAGGAGTAAATGTGTGGTATACCATGAAAATGTAGTCTGGTCAGGGAATAGCCTGGAGAGGAAGGAGTCTTGGGACCCAAGACACTTGAACTCCTCCAATCCAGTTGCTTTCACCTCACTTCCTTTCTAGCAAAAAGTCAGGATGAAGTTATGGAAGAGAAAACTTTTTCCTATTTTAATGTACTCTGGAAAGGGGGGTGGGTAAAGAACACTGGTAACATACACCTTCCTTTGAAATCAAATTGCTGGATTACATGAGGGGTAAGTGGGTTGTAAAAACTATATAGAAGATATGATTTTACAAGGTCTTGTGGAAAGAGCTTTACTACTAATTAATGAGAAATAGTTGCCTAGCAGAAAGGCAAATAAAATACAAGCGATGAGAGAAGAGTGAAGGACTTCAGAAACTCAATGGATGAATCAGAAGGGCAAAGAAGGTACAGAGAAAAAAAAGGCCTTGAGAAGGAAAGAAGGCTTGAGAAGCAAGGAGAAAAGTTTAACCAAAGATAACAGGAATTGAGGTGGATTAAAAGAAAATTAAGTAGGGAAGAGACGGATGAAAAACATCCTGTAGCAGCTTTGTGTTTTGAAATATATTAGTAAGAAAAACGTTCCAAGATAAACTCTGGTGGGTGGAGGAGAACATAGGAGAAAGAGCTGGCTTTATGGTTTATTTGCATTTTTAACCATTCAGGATAATTTTAAATAAAGTTTTATCATAAAAATGATAGAGATGTTACTGATATCCTATGCAAAAAATGCTTGCTATATCTAGCAGAGTGATTTCAAACTGCTCTGGTGTAGTTAGGTTTAAGCCTTTGAAATGTAATGGTGAAAGTTCGGGTATTCAAGCAAATTCCTAGAATTGTGTTATATAAATCATTAATAACAGCAGCATATTGTTAATCCAAACAAGTGTAGAGAGCAGGATTAAACCAAGTTTTTCTTTTAATAAGACCTTTCAATTTGATTTTTCATTTTTTACCATATTTTTTTTTTTTTTTTTTTTTTTTCAGAATTTCTCCAGAGAAAAACTTATCTTCTAGTGACAAATAAGATGCATCTTTCTAAAGTACCTTACTGTTGTAGAACTTTTGATAAATAAAAGTCCTTTTTTGGAGGGGCTTTTGTGAAGGGACATGACTTTGAATGCCTCTCTTTTACTGAAGGTGCAATGATTAAAAGATTAAATTCAAAGTGGAGACAATGGACTTGTCCTTAGAACCTTGAACTTAGAGATGGAAAGATCCTGTGTTTTTTAGAAATACCTTCTACGAAAAATACCTCTTATATATCAATCCATAATAATTAAGTATTCTCACACAATTCATTTGTAGACACTAACTGTAATTGATTTACAGGTCTGGAGCTGATTCCTTACTGGAAGTCTAAAGGAGCTCAGAGGGAGAAACTTGACAAATAACAGCATTTTCCATATGGTTTTGTGCAAATAATTTATTCTTTCACAGTAAAGGGCCACAAAGAGCATCCTTTTCTTTAGTACAGTGCATCGCATTTCTGTAGTGATTGAAAAAAAAAATATATCACATTGCTATGTTCCTTTAAATTACATTTCTAAATAAGTACAAATTATCCCCTTTGCCATTGTCTGACTGTCCTTGAGGCATTTACAGCAGAAATGGAAAAGTTGCTTGAATAAACAGTTTAAATCTCTTGTAGCTGAAAGAGAGAATGAATCCTATTTTGTTTGTGCTTATAGACCATATTTCCCTCCTCAGTAAGCCAAGAAGCATGTGTGTACAATGAAAGATTATGTAACAAACACTGTAATAAAGATTAATCAGAGGTTGATATATATATATATATATATATATATATCTCATATATATAATATATATATAATTTTGTTTCCCTCATGCAAACTGCGACTGCAGTGGAGTTACCTGTGGTAGTCACGATTGCAAGTCTTAAAAATCATGTTATAGATGCACAGTTTCACTGGGAAGTATGTTCCAAGATTATAAGGAGAAACGTGTTGGCTTTCAGCAATGCAGATGTACCAGAAGATACCAGCAAAGAGAATCTGGCTAAAGTCAGGAAACTTGGATATGCTATTACAAATTGATACACAACTATAATCACAATGTAGTAAACTACTGGCACCCTACCACAGTGACATTTGTGATGTAGATAAATAAAACTAACTTGTTTGTATCTGCACATTTTTAGTAGAGAGTGGCAAAGTTTGCAGAAAGTTTGTATGTGCAGTTTGGATGGGTGTTTGTGTTTGTTGTGATGCGCACGCATACACATTGGGAAAGGATTTGCTGTCCACGCAACTGCACATAAATGTGATCTCCTCACCAGCCTACATCTGGAGTGTTACTTAAAAGCCTAACAAGTATTTCTGTAAAGCTTCAGGAAAAAAATGTTTTTAGAAATCATTCTTCTCTCACAATAATTGTAAGCCAAAGTCTTAAGATCAGCGTGAAAAGAAGTAACTAAACATACATAACTAAAATGCCATAATTTAATAGGAAAGGCAGCAGAGCAGAAAATCTGTAAATTATTAGAGTTATCTAAATGAATAACTTTCATCGTCATATTCAAGCTCATCTTCATCGTCCTCCAAAAGTCCATATTTAAATTTACGATACACTGTGCCATCCTGGCCCATATATACAATATCATCTTCATCATCATCTTCAACATCTCGATCTCTGTACTCAATCACTTGATCTTCCTGATAGCTCGTGGTCTCACGGTAGTTGCTCATGTAGGAAGGAAGGACTTTGGAGTGATTTGTCAGCTTCTCATACCCACCTTTCTTGGCAGCTTGTCTTTTGGATTTTGATTTTCTCCAGATGACTACAATGGCTCCAATGACAAGGAGAAGCAAAATTGAGGTAATGACAAAGAAAGTGGTTTTGCTTTTGCTTGCAGGAGGTCGAGTGGTCCGCAATACACAATCATCTGATAACAGCAATAAAACAGAAAAGAGTAAATGAAGTTGTGTGTGTATGTGTGTAACAGGGAGTGGGGTTGGGTATCTCTTTTAAAAGACCCAGTACAACATTGAGGCTTGCTTACATTTTAAAATGTATTTGACTGAATACCTTACTTTTTCAGTACCACAATTATGTTCTTTTAGCTGTGATGGTATGAGGAGCTAAGCAAGGCTGTTGGGACAGCTACATTTCTTTATTAGATTAGGAGTAATCAGAAAGAAGCAGAAACACAAACATAATCCCTAGGCCTAGGCAAGAAACATAGCACCCCCCTGTTAACGTTTATGCTTTTTAACTTTCTGGCAGCTAGGATGATTTAATGATAAGTTGTGTGCCCTGTTTTTCAAAATTGTATTGGTTTGGTCTAATAAAAACATTTTTCCAACCTACAGGTTGTCCCTTGTATGAAATGCTGTAGCTATTTAGAAGTCAACAGTGTAATTTTGACATGACGAGCTTGGAATGGGTCCCTGCAGTTTGCTATCCACTGAAGGAAGCATGTCCCAGTCAACTGTTTTATGAAATGCTTGGCCATTTGGCACAATAGATGAGAGTAACTCCCACATCAGTTGCAATTGCTGTTATTTGGGTAAAGCATTTCTAGTGATGGAGCAGTAAAAATACACCAGGTAGTTGCAGCTCAGCAGTGCATTTTTGTTGTTTTCCACTTTTCATTTCTAAGCGTCAGTCTTTTTGCCATTTCTAAATGTCCAAATTAAGCACATGAGCAGCATAGCTGCCCTTCAGGATGGTCCTACCTTGCGTTTCACTGCAGTCACAGCACTCTGGGATGGCTTCTGGGTCGGGGTCCCTGCAGCAGGGCAGGCAGCGGCCTTGCTCGAGGTAGAGCTGCGCGCCAGCTGGGCAGATGGTGCAGTTGAGTGGCCCGGGTCCCTTGCACTCTGTGCACGTGCTGTCACAGCTCTCACACTTGGGCTCATCCTCCTTCAGACACAGAACACAAGCAACATGCCTTTCTTTTCAGCTCCCTTGGACCTCACCTGACAGCTCTGTGCTGTCATTCACTGTCTAGGTGGTCATGTCTGGACACCAGGAGTGTCAATCTTAAAATAGAGTAGGGAGTAGGAAAATTGAAATTTGGTTCCTACCTCCTAGGTTCTCAGTGATCTGCTTGTAAGGAGGGGGATAAAATTTTACAGGAGCTTAGTTAAGGATCTGATCTAGCTAGGTAGCTAGCTAAAATTCATTTGGACTATAAGCTTTCTGGTCAGAATGTATTTTTGTTTTGCTAGACCCATACTGGCAGATTTGTGGTTCTTTGGCACTAATGATTTTAAAATAGCCTTCAAGAACAGTACTTAGGAATATAATTAAAAGTAACTGAGATGTGAGAAACCAGACAAAATATTCGGGGGGGATGAGAGGTGGGGAATGATGAGAGAATAAATTCCCTTTGCAGCATGGGAAAGAGCAGAAATGAGAAATAAAGCTGGGTGGAAAATGTCTAGCAAAGCAAATTTTTATTAGATTGTATTGGTTCCGTTTCATAGAAAAATCTTAGATTCAAAAACTCGTCTCAAATTCCAGAGAGTCTTCTGGGAGCCTCCATGTACAAAGACAACTGGAGCTTGTCACTGTCATATCTACTTCTCAGTAAGCTCTGAGGTCAGGTAATTTAGGGCTTCCAGTATTTGCATTTCCTGGCCTACTGGGAAAAATTAGCTGGTTTTCTGACTTGGGGCCAGGATCATATACTCAGTACAAGGACCTGGAAACACCAATAACCTTTCATTAGTCTTGATCTCTGTTTGCTGCAGAGGGCTGCTTGTCGTGAATCTAAGAGCTTGGACAAGATGTAGGGTCATAGCAGTAGGTCTGGAGAGTCAGAGCCCTTTCAAAAACTGTGGGCCTCTGTGGTCTTCAGCTCTTAGGCTGTTTTTTTCAGGTTCACAGTTATGCAGCAGTTCTGCTACAGGAAATTTCAGGCCAGAGACTTCAGAGTATGCAGCATCTCAGGCCAGCTGGCTTGCTGTGCTGCTATATTCATGAATAAACAACTCTGAAAGGTAGTTGGTGTAGAAGCCTGAAGCAGGAGTGCCCAGACTTGTGGTACAGACTCAAACCTAGCTGTTGTCCTACTTTACTAAACATACAAGTCTGTCAACTTCAGCCTTTCTTTTCACTAGATATTTCTACTAGCAGTGTTGTCAATCAGGAATGTGATGTGATTTCTTAAAAACAGCAGCAGAAATCCCCGGGGAAGTCTCAGTTATACTTGAAAGAAAGCAATGCTCTATTACAGATGTAGCTGATTTTTTTCGCATAGCTTTGGTATCATCTTTGGCAAAGTAGTGTCTTTGTATTTATTGGTAGATAAATACTCTATAGTAAAAAGAGACCAAAAGAGAAACAATACTTCCCCTATCAACAGAAGAAAAAAGTAAGCATATTTAAAGACAAGAAGCCTTGAAAACTCAGGGAAGAACGTTCTGTGTTTGTGTTGTGTTCAGAAGTCGAAGTTCAGCATGCTAATCACAGGAAACAATGCCTACAAATATTACCTCTTGTCCTGATGCATTTTTGACTTTGTAGCTACCTACAAAACAGTCTGAGTTGCACATTCCACCTAACAAACTGTAGCTCCATACGCAAGATGTGCAGCTGAATGCTTCCTTCCCTAGAAAGAAAAATAAACCAACAGTATTAGACCAGGAAATATTGTCATTTAACTTCATTTAAAAAATATTCTCACCACCACCAAAGAAAAGGGATACTTGTCATCTCCAAGAATCAGCAGTAGGGAGTACAGTTTGAAGAAGCTGGTATTAAAATGCTATTAAAGAGCTTAGACCTAGTGCCTGAAGTGTATTTTTCTTATGTGTTTTGATATTCATGAAAGGATGACTAGGGAATCGGTTTTACAGGGAAGCTCAGGTGCTCAGTAGGATCAATTAGATCAGTGTTCTAAAGTTGTGGGAAACCTTAGCCAAATGCTCTTTGCAAAACCAGTAAGTATTAGGCCTGCTAGCCAGCCCTTTTCAAAGCACAATGAATCAAAATACATCAATGTTTAAATAGCAAAATAAATTTTTTAGTTCTGTAGGAAAGAAGTATTAGGTGCAAAAAGATCATCACATGCACTTTGTGTGTCCTTTGTGAGTCTTTTTGAAAGCAGATGTTGCCTGTAGTGTTTCTGTGAAACACTGAAGTGAATGTTTATCACATGTTAAGATTCACATATTAAAATGCATGTGTCCAGTTTCCTGCAACTAAATGTTTCCTGCCATTGTCTGAAAGGAAGAAAATGTAAATGCTAGTAGTTCTTGCCAGCAGAAGCTAAACAAGTCAAGTTAGCAACCTTCCATGACCCAGCAAATTTACTATGTGTTTTTTTCCTAAGCAATGCAGGGTTTGCCTACCTGGTCTTGAGAAACAAGAGACACCACATCACTTTTTTGCCTGTATCTCATCAAAGCAGATGCATTTCAGAACATCTGATATTTGTTGTTTAGTGTCTCTTTAATTACAATAGAAAATCAATGACTGGAAGTGGTCTGGAAATTAAAATGACAATATTTTTGTCCCAGGTCTGAACCAAAATATTTCTGTTATTTGTTATAATGTTGTTAGGCAGTTATGCTTTGATAGTTCTTGAAGGTGGTTTCACTCTTGGAGTTATTTCCACAATTTTAAATATTGTTATGTTGCAATTAGCCATCTGTGCTATCCAATTGATCCACTCTCCAAAACAATTTTGATATGTTGCAGTATGGTGTAGTCTGAGCTGCAGAGTGGCACATGCTGTCATCTGATGACACTCATGTAGGGTAGTACAATAAATGGGCCCAATGGGATTAATGCTGCCCTGTTCTGAATCTGATGCAGTGTAAGTTAGGGAAAAGAAGAGACTGAATGTGTAAGTGTGTCACAGAGCAAAACAGATGGTCTCCCAAAGTAAAGTTTGAAAAATACTTAACCGTATTAAAAACAGCAGACATCACACGGCTTTTTTTTCACCCTAAAGATATGCTTTATGGCCTTATTTTAAGTGTTGCTAGCTTTTGATTTTCTTCTCTTTCCTTTACAGTCTGTAAAGGTCTGTGGTTAGATTTAAAATACTTGGCTTTCACAGAGTAACACATAGTAAGTTAGCTCAAAGAGTGAGATATTATTCAGTGTTTGTGCAAGAAACAGGGAGGGCCTAGCTCCGTATGCAACAGAGCCCTTTTATTTTGAAGTGGATGAGCATCACTGAGAGAGGCCTGGCTGACTTAATACTTAATTATTGTTGTTGGTTTGTTTCCCTTTGCTGGGGACTCAGTCCCAGCCCTCCCGTCGTGCTTCTGCTTTCACACTTGCACTCTGTGCCTGCAGGCAGCCCTGTAGGGAGCTTGGTGGGAATTCATATCCTTCCTTTGATCTCAGTCAATCAATACTTTAAGGGTAAGGTGGCAGCATGGAGCCTCCAACAAAGTGAGTGGCCCTGGGGTCTGGGGGAAGCTGGCAGCCCCTGCAGAGGGCTTTGCCGCCCGCTGCAGCTACTGAGATCATTGATGTGTTGGTAGGTCTATGCATGGCATGCCTCTGCATGACACGTTTCCAAATCTTGGAGCAGAGGGAGAAAAAGAAAAGAGATGGCAGGTGCCTTGATAACCCTTGACAGTGGTTTTGATAATCCCTTTTTTGTCAAAGCAGAATGTGTGCTTTTACCTGTACAAGTTCGACAGAATGGGTGGCATCTTTCACAGATATTGTCATCCTTGTTTTCATAGTAATATTCAGGACAAGAGCTAACACATTGGTTCTTGGAGCGCAACAGGTAGAAATATGTATCACAGAAAAGGCAGTCTGTCTGTTGAGGCCCCATACACTCCTTACAGCCCTTGTGGCATTGCTCACATGTTCCAGTGGAGTTTTGTGCAAAATAGCTGAAAAGGATCAGACAGGTCAACTCAACAAATAGACTTAGGCAGACGATACCAACAGAGGATCAGTTGGTTCACTGAAGCTATGCAGTCAAAGGAAAAAGAGGAATAGCTGCACTGTGGCTGTGTTGAGATGGTCATTACAGACTTCAAATTTAGTGGGATGATAACTGAATTTAACAGCCAGCATGATTGTACTTACCGCAGGATGAAATGGAACTGAGCCACAAATCACAACTCCATGTTCCAGGTTTGAATTTTTGTGACATAGCCACAAGAGGTCACTTTTTAAATTAAATAGATTCATATTAATGAGGTTACTACCTAGAATTTTGAATCCTCAGTTAAAAGATGTTTTAATTGTTGTTTTTATTATGATCTATTAAGCATTTACTTAATGCAAAAGTAATCTCATCCAGGTTAAGTGGAGCCTGCAAGCATGCCTAAAGCAAGTTGCACTTCTTACTCTGCTCAAGCTGACTTGAGGGGATAATTTAGCATATTTATTCTGCTTCACACTGTTCTGTATAACCTCAGAATATCCTCAGTGTGAGAATGCTCACATCAGATAATGCTGCTCCCAATTTACTAAAAAATTTTCTAGTTTTAAGTTGTGAGGGGATGTTTTCTACCATCTCTGTACAATGTAAGGAATTTTCACCCAGAAATGTAATTCAGTTCTATGTGACTCTAAAATAGAATAGGGCAGAATGATCTAATTTCTCTAAGTACTCTCTGTGATGTAGCTCTTAGCTGAAGATCTAGGACCTTACCCCGATGGACACTGGTTTACACATCCTTTTCCTTGTCTGTACCAGCCCGGTTTGCAGGAAAAGCACTGTGAGCTGTGTTTTCCACTGCAGGTGGCACAGGCACTGTGGCATGGGGAACACCATCCCTCGTCGCTGTCAGCATAATATCCATCTGGGCATGTTTCAACACAGGTTGTATCTGCACAGACAACAATGCAAAATATCAGGTCATACTCAACATTTGCTGGTATGAATTAACTTACAGCTCTGCTAGAGCAAACTTTCTAGCAGGACATGCTCTTAGCACTTGTATGAGAGCAAGAAAGGGGATGCTGGGACATTGTAACAACTTTTTGTTCTTCTAAGCCTTGTCAGTTCATCCTCATTTCTGTGCTTCGTGTAAATTAGCAGACTCTTCAGAACAGAAAATTACTTATCTTTAGCCAAGATAAATGCATAATCATAATAATGAACAGCTGTGATTTTGTTCAGAATATGAAAAAGGAGAAATAATAATGAAGAAACTTGCTATTGGCATAACCATCCCCCCCCCCCCCCTTTTTTTTTTACTCTTAAGTGTCAGCCTAATTGAATTCTGTGTATATGATTAATCTGATTGTAACTTTGAGATTTAATGACATTTTTTCATTGGTCTTTACACACCTGTCTGTAACTGCTGCTTTGTGTTATGGGAATAAGTGCTGCCAATACTGCCAAATGTGCCATACGTTTCACTGAGATACCAGAGAATCATTCTCATGATAGAAATCTGGGATGAGAAGTTAGGGCTTATTCAAATAAGTGCAAGTGCACTACACTAAGAGAGATGTGACTACTAATTATCTAGCTTCTCTTTAAAATTTTGCTGCTTAGGTTATAAGTGGGCAAAGGAACGTGCTTCCTAGCATACTCTTTCTTTCTCTTC
>CM021797.1:36258246-36269543 GCA_011076525.1 Nettapus auritus
CTTTCTTTCTTTCTTTCTTTCTTTCTTTCTTTCTTTCTTTCTTTCTTTCTTTCTTTCTCTTTCTTTCCTTCCTTCCTTCCTTCCTTCCTTCCTTCCTTCCTTCCTTCCTTCCTTCCTTCCTTCCTTTCCACATCTTTGTACACTCTACATTGTTTATCTACATATTGACATTGGCTTTATCAATAACAATGTTATAAAACTGCTGAGTGTGTTCATATTAAAATATGTCTGATAGAAGACCTTCAAAATTTAAGAATGCAAAATCTGCATCAGATTAGACTCAGTTTAGAGCCATCTTCACTTCCAGCTTTCTCTGGATTTTTCCTGCATGAAAGATCATTTTAATCAGTTTTCCTCACAATTTTTTCCTTTGCCTTTAAAAAAAATATGCAAATAAATGAAGTTTAAGTATAGGTATCTTATACTTTTTACCAATTTATTCCTGAATCAATAAGTCTTTTCCCCAAAACTCAGAAAAGGAAAAGGAAAAGGAAAGTAGTTTTGTATCTCAGCCATCCACTAGAGACTGTTCTAGTGATTCAGGGACGAATTTTTAACAGTTCTGTTTAATTATTTCTTTGTTCATCAGGTATCTACAGGGATTAAACAAGCCAACATGAAAATTGTGAACTTACAAAAAAAAATTAATAATAATAATAAAAAAATATATAAATTATAAATTTGTCCCTCTGGACTTTTTAATTCCCTTCTAGAAAGAAAGAGTGAAAGTAAATATGGAGTGAATAATAAGTAAAAAAAAAGTTTTGTTTAACCGTGGGCTTTGCTGCTACTTAGACTTCTTTTGGCCCCAGTGAGTGGCAGATGCCAAAATGACAATTTTTCCCAGTCTCTTGAATCACAGAATAGTCTAGGTTGGAAGAGATCTACAAGATCACCGAGTCCAACCTCTGGCCTAATGCTAACAAGTCTTCCACTAAACCATATCCCTAAGCTCTACATCTAAACGTCTTTTAAAGACCTCCAGGGATGGGGACTCAACCACTTCCCTGGGCAGCCTATTCCAGTGACTAACAACTCATTCAGTAAAGAAGTTTTTCCTAATATCCAACCTAAACCTCCCCTGGCACAACTTTAGCCCATTCCCCCTCATCCTGTCACCGGGCACGTGGGAGAACAGACCAACCGCCAGCTCGCTACAGCCTCCTTTCAGGTACCTGTAGAGTGTGATAAGGTCGCCCCTGAGCCTCCTCTTCTCCAGGCTGAACAGTCCCAGCTCCCTCAGCTGCTCCTCATAAGACTTGTTCTCCAGCCCCCTCACCAGCTTCGTAGCCCTTCTCTGGACTCGCTCAAGCACCTCCATGTCCTTCTTGTAGTGAGGGGCCCAAAACTGAACACAGTACTCGAGGTGTGGCCTCACCAGAGCCGAGTACAGGGGGACAATCACTTCCCTGGACCTGCTAGCCATGCTGTTTCTTATGCAAGCCAGGATGCTGTTGGCCTTCTTGGCTGCTTGAGCACACTGCTGGCTCATATTCAGCCAACTGTCAACCAATACTCCCAAGTCCTTCTCTGCCAGGCAGCTTTCTAACCACTCATCTCCCAGCCTGTAGCTCTATTTGGGGTTGTTGTGCCCCAGGTGCAGAACCCAGCACTTGGCTTTGTTGAACTTCACACCGTTGGCCTCAGCCCATCGGTCCAGCCTGTCCAGATCATCTTGCAGAGTCTTCCTACTCTCGAGCAGGTCGACACATGCACCTAACTTGGTGTCATCTGCAAACTTACTGAGGGTGCACTCGATACCTTCATCCAGATCATCGATAAAGATGTTAAAGAGGATTGTCCCCAGTACCAAGCCCTGGGGGACTCCACTAGTGACTGGCCTCCAACTGGATTTGACTCCATTCACCACAACTGTCTGGGCCTGGCCAGGCCATCTAGCCAGCTCATCTAGCCAGCTCTTAGCCCAACGAAGCGTGCACCAGTCCAAGCCATGAGCAGCCAGTTTCCTGAGGAGAATGCTGTGGGGAACGGTGTCAAATGCCTTACTGAAGTCAAGGTAGACCACGTCCACAGCCCTTCCCTCAGCCACTAACCATGTTACTTTGTCATAGAAGGAGATCAGGTTCGTCAAGCAGGACCTGCCCTTCATAAACCCATGCTGACTAGGCCTGATTGTCTGCTTGCCCTGCAACTGCCGCATGATGACGCCCAAGATAATCTGCTCCATGAGCTTCCCTGGCACTGATGTTAAACTAACAGGCCTTGAGGACTTTCCAGGTAGCCCTGCAAAAAGTAGTTGTCACTGCACAAGTCATCTACTTGTCAAGTCAACTTTGAAATGTGTAGATTGTCTGAAGCTGAACTACATATTTCATGAATGTGATGGAAACTTGTTTATTTCATGTTCTTGGTGTAGAATGAAGTCTAGAAGGAGGATCAAGACACTTACTGAGAAGATAGCGGTTATCTGCACAGCCAAGACACTGGTGTTCAGTTGGTCCTGAGCAACGAAAACATTTCTTATGACAAAGGTTGCAGGTCTGAGTTTTTTGGTCATAGTACTCAGTATGAGAACAGTATCCAGATGCCACACAGTGCCCGTTGTGGCTCAGGATCAGGCCATTTCTGCAAGTAAGGCAGGCAGTGGAAGACGAACAAGTCTGGCATGTCCTATTGCATGCTGGAAGGGACAAACAGTAGGAAAGTCACCATTTCTTGTTACATTTTTAAATTATTACTTCAACTTCAAGTTTGCAAGGAGGAGCCTTCATCTGAGGGTTGAGGGAAATAGAGAAACATCTGCTCCTATGTAGTCAAACCATTTATCATTTTCAGACTTATGCAGCCAGTTCCTCAGGTTTCCTTTTGCACTGGCACTGCTTTTGCTGAGCAATGGTTTGCAACATACTGTCTCCAACTATACTCAGCATTTTATCAGAATAGTTGCTTAGTTGCTAGTAACATTGAACACATCTAGCTTTGATATCTCCCTCTCTGGACTTTCTCTTATTTTTGCTGATTTTCTAAGCTATATATATATATATTTTTCCCTGCCTTTGCTATCCCCTCAGTTTCCAGGACACTGACAGCCATAGCCATCACTCTCAGGTCCTTTAGGAATCATCTTTAGCCAGTCTACTTGTATCTCAGTGCCATTCTGGAGAAAACAACTGCTGCCAACCTTGACAATCTTCTGTCTCTTTTTCATAATAAGTCCCTTCAGGGCAGTCTTCAAAACACATGCCACTGTAGAGGACAAAGTGGCTGATGGCACACTCAGTACAGTCGTCTGAGTCTGGTCCATCACAATCCTTGCAGTCTTCATGGCAGGGAAAGCAGTGTTTGTCTTCAGCATAGAATTGCAAAGGGCAGTCCTCCACACACTTTCCTTCGTGCAGGAGGAACTCATCCATGCATTCTACAGAGAACAACAAACATCAGGTAAGAAAAAGGGTAGCTTATTCTGACTTCAGTAGGTGAGGGAGTGGAGAAATCCTAGGAAACCCCAAACCCTGCTGCGCACGTCACAACAGGAGAGATAAGTGGACAGTTTGGGAAGGTAGTGCTTTCTCTTCTAACTCTTCCCCTCTAACTTGCCCATAATGGCACAGCCTTCATGAAGTATCTTCTGTGTTACACTGAGGGTTTGAGAAGCCAAGTCAGCTGTTTGGCTTTGCGCATATTAACCAAACCATGCTGCTGCTGTGTACAAGTAGACTTCTGCTGCAATACTATATCTGTATTATTAACTTCCTGTGAAATTAGGGATGTCCATATCTGAACTTTTTAAAAAATTTAAAATATGAATCTGGCTGGAATAGTTGACCTGGATGTTTGGCTTTGCATAAAGCTTGGGTTCAGCTGCTAATATTATTATGAATACTTGATTTAATAATGTTGTTTATATATATTTTTTTTCCTTCCATGTTTATCTTTCCACAATGGTTGCTCAATATTAACTATCCTGGAAATATTTGTGTATGGACTAAGATTCACCAGTATATCAAAGCTTTTCCTAATCATGCATTACTAGATATGTTTCATTAGAGAAATTTCATTCTCTACCATGAGTAGTCATTTGCAAAAATGGCAAGGAGATTTAATGTTCAACCAAACTAGGAAAGAAACATTCTTATTTCACTGTGGTGTATGTGTGTATGTAAGTATTTAGGCATTAATACACTAAATCATCATCAAAAAATATAAATCTCTGATGGACAACAGGAACAGGGAAAGCGATGTGAAACAACTTTACTTTTTCTTTTCTTTTCTTTTCTTTTCCTTTTTTTTCCTTTCTTTTCTTTTCTTTTTTTTTCTTTTTCTTCTTCTTACAGATCCTTTGTCAGTTCTGTGTTTCTATCAGTCTCCTTCTAGACATATATAGATAGATTTAAACCAAGTCACAAACATTTCTTTGTAATACCTTTGCACGTTTCACTGTGAATGCACTCCTGACACATTTCAGGGCAGTGTTTACAGATTCCATCAAAGGCAAAATGTCTCTCTGAACAGGTAGGTTTACATTCCCACTGCTCCAGAAGCAAAGGACTTTTACAGGACTGACATTTGGTAGCACTTCCCATGCATGTCTTACAGGATTCACTGCATTCCTTGCAAGTCCCAGAATCATTAAAGTATCCCCTATTGAGTGAAAAAATCACGAAACAAAGTGTTGGTCAGTGTACATTTATCAGACAGTCCAGGCTGTAATAATCATAAGCATATGTGAGGCTATGTGACATTCCCAGCACACTCATTTCATTGGATCAAACTGGTTTCTCAAGCCAGTTGGCTGTTTGCTACTCGATTACATCCCATTATGACTGCAAGCAGAAAACACGCATGTTAGTACCATGAAGGGAGGCCTTCATTTTGTACCTACTCTAAGGGATACTGGACTTCCTTTTCCACTATTTTCTTGGTTTGCCCCAAGAAAAAATAAACAAACAAACAAAACCACAACAAAACTATGATGTCTATAAACTATAATGCCTAAGAAACACCTGTATTTGATGACAGCAAGATGGAGACAGGGGAGAGAGAGCACATTTGATAGCATTGGTGGTGTGAGAGCTGCTGTAGACAACCCATGTTGGGACAATTATCCATAAAAAAGACTGAACAAGAAAGTAGGCCCACGTTTTAGGAGAAGAGGGATAAAAGAAAAGGCTGGATGCAATCCAATCTGCCTACATTTTCAAAACCAAAATATTAGAAGATAGAGGGAGAGTTGAGTCTGTGCTTTCAGATGATTGTTAATCCATATGTATACAGACATTGATTAAAAATACGGAAGAAGTTGACTTAGAATTTAGAACATGTATTTCACATTAATAACCCTGGCTGCAGGGGAGAAGGGGGGAAGAAAGTCCTCTCCTTCCCAGAGGTGACTTGTGACTTTTCTAAAGACAGGCTGGGGAGATGTGTTAGGAGAAAGGCTAGAGAAAAAATAGAAGATCTGTTCCTGCCATCTATTCTTATCTTACCTCTTTTTTAGTCCTGAACTTTGTCATAATTCTGCAACTATTTCTCAGCCTCTTCTCTTGTTCCAGTCTCAAGTATGCTTCTAGCTCAGTCTTTCAACATCCTCTGTCAGAAATTATCAGTGCAGCAAGTCAACCCTTTCCATCCCCTAGAATATGCTCAAAGTTCCAAGCAAACACTAAAAAAAATCCTTTCTTAATCCTCTGCCCCAGTGGAGAGTAGTTAAGCCTGAAGAACTTTGTCAGAGGCTGAAATCAGAGTTTAAGTCTAGTAAACTTTGCTGAATGATGCCTGGGAAGACATTATTTATAGCCAGGGATTTGGTAGATTTTGGTGTAGCTACTTTGCACTTGCTCTGAAGCACAATGGTCAGAATCTGCTCCAATGGCCCTTACTGACTTACGTGATAAAGTTAGCAGGAAAGAACTGCCGAAGAATTTGTTTTGGTCATAAGAAAAGCAGAAGCTGGACATTTGTCTTAAGAGAAAGGTTAACCAAGCAAAATCTTCATACTGCATAGCACAGTTTTTATGTATATATTTAGGTGTGATGAATGCTGACAGTGAAAGCACAGACAACAGGAGAACCTGATACAGTCAAGTGCCTGATCCAAGCCATTGCAATCAAATGGGAATCTTTTTGAATTTAATTTGTTAGAGGAAAAAGCAAGGGATGTAAAGGAGAGACACCCCTCACTAGGCACTATGTTTCCTATCGGGACTCTGATTCATCCACCCTGTGGGTTCACACCCATACTCTGAGAAAAGGACTGGCTGGGAGAAGAACTAGAGGCTTACTGCCAGTCACCTCAAAGTACAGCTGAAAGCACTGTGGCCTTATTGAAGTCAGTGGGACTATCTGTCACAGGATTTCCCATATAGTTTTACTTTCGAGTTTTCACTTCTCCTTTAAACCATAGAAAATGCTGTTTATTCAGGCAAGCTGAAAATGACTTTTACCTTGTGGTAGGCTCTCATAGGTAAGGTTACATTAAGTTGTCCCTTGAAACCTTTATAATGGATCTAAGCTATGACGAGAAGCAGCACAGTGAGGAAATATGGAGCAGTTGTGACAGGAGCTACTTACTCAGGGCATTCCTGTAAGCATCTGCCTTTGTGGAGAAAGAAGGGCTGGTCTTGTTCAACCTGACACTTCTGGCAGTGCCAGAGGTCGGAGCACACCTCGCAATTGTCCATGCACATCTCACACTTTCCACTTTCAACATTGGCAAAAGTTTGTTGAGGGCACTGAGCGACACACGTGTCACGGATAAGAAAATTTCCTGACAAAAGAGCAACCGAGGTGGGGAAAAACACCAGTTAGAACTATACCCAGAAGATTCTTGTCTTGGATGGCTATAAAAAATACTTTAATCTTCCTGGAAGTTTGAAGTTTTGGTGCCTAAAAAGATGAATAAAACATTCTCTAAGCCATTTCCCAAAGTATTTTGCTCATCCTTCACTGAAATTTAAGGTTAGGAAGAATCATCAGGATATCTATTACATCTTCCTAAATAAATCCCTGTTCAGTAATTCCTGCATCATGTCTACATACTAATATGAAAAAAAGAGAACAGGTACAACTTCCACTTCACTTTTTTTTTTTTTTTTCCATTATTTCTAAAGGCATGTGCTTGTTTCTTATCTGATGCTTAACTTCATCTGCTGATTACCTATGCTTTAAGCTGCCATTGAATGAATGACAATGAATGAAAATATTCCCTTGAAGTGGGTAAGATACAAAATATTTTAACCTCTTGCAAAATCTAAAGAAGAAGAAATCTCTTACCTTCTGGACATGAAGTACACACTTTAGCAGATTTGTCACAGGTCCTGCATGAAGGATCACAAGATTGTAACTGTTTATTTTCATCTGGAATGAAAAGAATAAAAGTTCTGTTTTTGACAGTCTTACAACAATTTTTGTTGCTTCTGTTGTTGTTGTTCAACAGGGAGGGAATCCTCTCATTGGAAGGGCTGTTTCCTATGACTTTTCTTAAGCTGAATTTAATTCTCTAACTTGGACAAATTGATGATTGTGTTCAGCTCCACACTCTTAAACAATAAAATAGGAATTGTAATAGAGTAAAACATAAATATTATCCTGAGATTCATCAAAACACTGTTCTGAACTACTCACAGCAAACAAGGACAACAATTTAGCTTAATGTTATTATTTTCAGAGTTCTACTCCAAAATCAGTTTCTGATCTGTAATCCAAAAAGACTATGAGCAGGAAGAGAAGGAAAGTATGTACATTTTTTGGACTTGTTGTAGCAAGGTATTTTCATTGAGACAGACTTTCTACTAGCTGGTTGCTGAACACCCTCACTTTGAAACTAAGGGAGAAAACTCTGAGAAGGAAAAGGAGCAATATCAATATTTGGAAAGATGATTGGTAAAATCATCCTGCCTAGTGCTATTGCCTCCTATTTCCCTCTGAAAGAAAGACTCTGGCTGTGTGTGAAATTGAATTTTTATGCCTGTGGGAAGATAAGACCTTGGTTATGTTTTGAATATACTTTATACAATGCACACAAAGTTTGTTGTGGAATATGATAGGTCTCACTGTGCAACTCTGTTTTTTGATCCAAGTGGACATAACAATGGGATAATGAATGTTTGATGAAAAATTAATAGTGGGCCAGTGGACAGAAGTCAGTAACCTTTTAATTTTGTTGGAAATCAAAAATAATAAAAAGAGCAGACTGAGCTTAGCACCTCAGCACACCCAGCTCATCCTGCCAATTAAATACATGTGATTTCTATAAGTTGATGGGTTGGTTGACAATATCCCTTAAAAGTGTATAACATATCACTCACTTTTTTGTTCTGACTGTCATGACAAAATAATTTTAAATGCTGACATCTTGAATGAAATTCATAAAAACAAATGCTTTGGTTAAAAGGCAGAGAGAGGAGAAATGGAGTCATATGTAGATCCCTTTCCTACAAGGGGAAACACTGAGCATTTTACTCATCAGAGAGTCACTTGGTTGAAAAGTGGGTATGTGCATAATAACATGGCACAGAACAAAAGGAGAAACAGTAATAAGAATAGTAACGATAATTGTTATTATTGAAAACTGCACTGCTAAATTAGCTGAGCCATGGCTATCTCAGTGAAAAGAGACTATTCCCTAGCTTCCTTGAGTTTTTTTCTCAATTACTGGAAAAATCATTACCAAGTGTCCTTCTTGATGTCGTCTGTAAGAATACAAGGAATATTCCAGGAAAGCTACACGTTTGGTCTTAATTTTACTGAACTGAGCAATACTTAGGTTTTCTATTCTATTGTTATGAATGCAAACCTTTGCCCTTTTTCTGCTCTTGCAAGAGATTTCTTACTGACCTGTATGTCCTAAGTTTTTTACTTTCAGAGACTTTTTCCAATCTTTGAAACAGAACATTGCTTAATTCGATGATATATTGAACAGGCTTGTAGTTTTTAGTTGATGTCTTTCAGTTTGCCTCTAAAACTGTGGCTCTGTTCCTGATGCCTGTGAGGAGTTCTAGATCATAAGCTGCTCTATCAGTCACTTTGATAAACCTTCAAGATTTTCCCACTGGAAGTGTCAATGACATTTTCTAAACGTGTAGCAAATAAAAATTTTCATTTCCCTCCTCAACAACTTTACATCCAGCTACCTTACTATGGCTTATGTTTTATTTCTTTGAAAATCCCTACTGGGTGATTTTAAGTGAAATGTAGTACCAGTTATGTGCAGGAAGAAGCAATCCAGAAATATCACTGATGCATTGCCCGTGAAAAAGGACCTTGATCCTGGCAAGAGATTTTTGTAATATAGAAAATAAATAGCAATAAGATAAAGTTAAGCAGAGAGCTTGTTAACTACCGCTAAAAATGTTTAAGCTATTTGATGGTTTCAAAACATTTCACTCCTTAAAATTAAAAATAAAGATAATTTTTCAGTGAAGTACCTTTTACTTCTATTTAGTATTTCCCTCTGAGGCAGCATTTGCTGCTTTCTGTAGTATGTGCTGATGACCACCAGAGGGGAACGTCCACAAGCAGTTGTGCTTCTGACATTTTGCCAGGGAGACAGGCTTTTGCTTTCAGCGAAACGTAAGTGCTTAAATGACCCAGCTGGGCGACTGGTAGAATATGAAAATTTTAATATTCATTGAGCTACCTTTTATAAAATTATTATTATTATTTATGTATTTATTATTCTGGACAGTTAAAATTAGTTTTTCCTGTGACAGTGTTCTTACTGGTTCTTACTGGCTAAAAATAGGATTTCATTTATTGAATAAATACATAAATAAGAAGAAATTATTAAATATATTTTTTTCCTGCATAGTAAATGTTCCAAAACATTTGTATTTTGCTACAGAAACCTGTGTACGCTACTTCCAAGAACAAGCTTTACCAAGAACAGCCTTGCAAAGCGTTCAAGAAAATCGGACATACAAAATATATTTTCTTGGCCTTTGCACTAGTGATAAATGAAAGATTCAACTGACATTTTTAGGTTTAAAAAAGTCTTTCACTTATCAGCAAAAAAATCACTCAGCACAGTATGACTATTGAAATTGCCTAATGAAGCAGGAAAACTAATTAAATAACTACTGCCAAAATTGCCTCCTTTCAAGGAAAGAGTTTGGTGGCTACCAGAAAGAATTGCCAGCTCAGGGACTTCAGCCATCCAGTCTGACCTGTCACTGTTCCTTACACATGAGCAAGATAAGGACAAATAAAAGTCTCAGAGAAGGACAAACAAAATTCGTAGCTCATTGTGACCTGCTTGACCTTCCATCACCAGCCCCCAAAAGCTACCATTATGTACTTGGGAATCTTAGAAGCCTTCCTCTGACTTCTTTTCAGTCTGTAGCTCTTATGATTGGTTGTAAATGAAACTTCTAAATGTAGAAGTTGTTGGTCTGTGATGTAGAATTGCAAACAACCTAAACTCTAAAAATGGGACCTAGACTCTGAAAAAACATCGTATTCTGTTATTATACTGTTCTGCATTTTTCAAATTTATTTTTTATTAACGGCACAAATATATGACCTTTTCAGATCTACCAAGCTAGTTTTATCCTTATGTTTACAGTCTTCCTTGGGTTTTTTAAACTAAAATGCCTTCTATTTAGTCTTACTCAGGCCAGAATCTGACTCAATGTCACATTGATTCTTATTCCTTTGTCAGAATGAGAAACAACTTTGACATATATCCAGCTCAATCTCCCTTATTCCTTTATGGAAACTGAGAAATGGAATCTTACTGTGCCACTACTTGAGCTATGGTTTACTGTAACTCTGCAGCTACGATAATGCTCTGCCCATTCAATCTAGTCAAAGGCTTATCAAACTGAAAGACTGGGGGAAAACCGATCTATATCTATATCTATATCTATATCTATATCTATATCTATATCTATCCTGTTTTTGTCCTGGTTTGGTTGGGATAGAGCTAATGTTCTTCGCAGTGGCTAGTATGGTGCTGTTTTTTGTTGTTGTTGTTGTTGTTGTTGTTGTTGTTTTTTGTGATGAACACAGCACTGACAACACACTGACATTTCAGTTGTTACTGAGCAGTGCTCACACTAAGTCAAGAACTTTTCTTTCATGCTTCTCTGCCGGTGAGGAGGTTGGGGATGCAGCAGGAGCTAGGAGGGGACACAGCCAGGAGAGCTGACCCAAACTGGCCAAAGGGATATTTCATACCATATGGCAGTGTACTCAGCAATATAATCCGTGTGAGTTGGCATTACTCAGGGGTTGTCTTGGTGGTGAGCATTGCATTGTGCATCAGTTGGAGGATTCTTCCTTGTCTGTGTTCTTTCCCTTTCCCTTTCCCTTTCCCTTTCCCTTTCCCTTTCCCTTTC
>CM021797.1:36278923-36334186 GCA_011076525.1 Nettapus auritus
TTTTTTTTTTTTTTTTTTTTTTTTTTTTTTTTTTTTTTTCAGTGACTGGTTACTTTTGAGTCTTACTTTTGAGCACAAGTCACCTAGAAAGTGATGAGCAATTAAGAAATGCTGTTCTGAATAGTAGAGTCTTCCCAGGAGCTCAAGTTGGACAAAAAGTCTAACTTGTAATACAAGGAGACTGTGAAGTATCCAAATCTGTAGTTTCAACCTATTTGTTCATTTTTCATGTCTAAAAGCAAACTTTTTAAAAATATGTAAGCAATCTTAAAAGTTAGACCAACGCTTTTCTATATAATGGGGAGGGTAAGGCTTTTTATTAAACTTTTTCACCATAAAATTAGTTTTTGCATTCAAAAACTTTGTTAGATGATCAAAAAAAGCACTTTACAACTTCTTAAAACTGTTACAATGATGGGTATAGCTTTATGCCTACGTGAAGGGAAGAGTATTTTCTGTAACCTTCTGCTATCTTTTGTTAGCTTTCAATTTCTTTTACCTTACTCAAGTATCCCAAGGGGAAAAGAGTAGAAGGAAATGGAACAACCTGGCCAGATGTATTTATAAACTATGAAATGTCTATAAATTATTTCTGATATTAATAGTACTCACAAGACAAAATTTT
This sequence comes from Nettapus auritus, assembly GCA_011076525.1. NCBI lineage: Eukaryota > Metazoa > Chordata > Aves > Anseriformes > Anatidae > Nettapus > Nettapus auritus. The sequence continues at coordinate 36,279,549 of CM021797.1, forward strand.
CACTGAGTCTGTTTGAATTTTGTATACAATATATCACACTTTACACTTGCAAACTTATTAGGCAACTTGCATTTGGTTTTGTAAGTATTTCTAGCAATTTATTTATGAGGTGTAAAGCTTTTCCCAGAAATTTTGCAGATCTGTGAAAATATTCTGCTTGCTCTTTAGAGCACAATCAGAGACAACAATCACACGATCTAGTGTTCTTTGGACTAGATTTTATGTTAAAATAGGAAATACTGTTAAAATATGAAAATATTTTCTATGAAGTCCTCTGTTACTCCCAGATAAAATAATTCTGATTTGTCTAGGAATTCTTTTAATGAGATACGATTTTTTATTTTTTATTTTTTAATTGTAACTGAAGACAATTGCATTTTAGGCTGGTTTAGGATCTATGAGAAAATATCTAGAAATGAATGAGTAAAAATAGTTTGTTAAGATTTCAGAATAGGATGCATATTGATGAGAGGGAAAAAAAAAAAGGTATCACAAACATCTAGAAGGTGCCTAATCACTCAGAACTTTCTTGCACCCTGCTGCTCACATATAAAGTAGGCAAAATTGCTGATAGCAAATAACCTATTAGAAGGCCAAAAATATAGTAATAGCTACTTTGTTGTATTTCACTTGGGAATGCACTGAGTCTTTCTTCAAACCTAAGATTCTGGAGGAGGGTTGAATTCCTTAATGATTTTGAAAAATGAAAATCTCAGGAAGTTATAGAAGAAAAGCAAACATGATGAAAATTTTGTCTCATTTAAGTTTCCAGCAATTATGAAAAAATATATATTTTTTTGTTGACCTTTCTGATGACAAAACCAGGGGGACTCTGAAGTTTCTAGATTGTTTCTTTTAAGTGGAAGTAATGTGTTACCCATGGGTCTCATGTGTAGTATGCTACTTGGATGGTGAAAGAGCACTCATGGGGTGTTAATGCCAGTCTAACCATGGCAGGTATCAGGAATTTGTTTGCTTATTGCTGCTGATAGCTTTGTATAATGTTATACATCTGTCTCTTTTCTGATTCCAGTACGTAGTCAGGAGTTAAAACGGAATGAAGAAATTTTACAGTTTCTGATTTATTATCCAATAAACTTTTAAAACAGTGAAGGATTGCAGGGGGCATACATCTGGCTTTCTGATTAGAAACCGTGAACATTCTGAAAATACTTATGTTTTAAGATATGTTTTTTCTCTGTCATTCAGAGTGCAACTGAGGTTACAGTGTCAAGGAACATTGTTCTTGTTATGTCTCTTACTCATGTCAAGACCAACCCATAGTCTAATCTGGTATTTAAACATATAGCCATTGGGACTGTGAAGCCTAAATCCATTTGCATATTTGTCTACTATATTATTTACTAGCCTTTACTGAACATTGCTCTTTCTCTTACAGACATATCCACTAAATGGAAGCTCTACCACCTCTTATATGCAGTCTTAGTTTATGAGTTTAAACTGTTGAGGAATAATGCAATAGTTTAGAAAGGAATGCAATGAGGGAAGCTATCTGAAAGCAAGCAGAGAGAAAGCTAAACATATAAGTATTCCTTCAATAGCAAATTCAATATTTAATACATGCTATGTTTCCAAAATCTTGGAAGCATATTTTAAGAATGAACTATCTAGGGGATTTTAAGGATATTACCATACAGTTCCTCAGACTCCTTTAAAATCTGCCACAGTCTGTTCTTGGACTAGCAGTAATAAATACCTGTTGGGGCTGAAGACAGCTTGTTCATCCTATTCTCACTTAGAGCTCACTTGCCCAAGAAACAACAAGATTTCTGTGGCGTGAAATGGGTTGATTGATATATCATGCTCTAAAAGATTTATTGTCACAAGAACTGCTAATATTTTATCTACACACAATAGTATCCATTTGCATTGACTTTCATTGTGTTGAGTCTTACCCACTCTTTGAATACAGTAACAAAAATAATCTTGATAGCACTGGAAACAGAATTTGACCAATTTTAAAATATACAGCCTCAGACACAACAAAAATCATCTGTGACTTTCTGTTTTTATTGTAGCTTTCTTAGATAAGCAAAGATCATCTGGAGTTCATAGAAAAAGTAATTTTGTTCCTTTCCTTTTCAGTACTAAAGTGATTGTCCTGTACCCTCCCTTGCAGCCTACCTTTCGTAAGTACAATATATCAGTAGCAGAGCTCTGTTCTAATTTAGAAAAGGGACATGCGGAGACTAAATGCTGGTCAAAGGACAAAGAGACTTACTTTTTTTCTTGAAGCTCTCTGGCTTTTACAGAATTAGTGGTACATTTTTTTTTTGGTGGTGGTGTTGCTGTTTTTTTTCCCCTACTCTGTGAGGGAGTACGGGCATTACTGTTACAAGCATTGCATTGCTGTGCTGGAAGGGCACTTTTGTTCTTTTGTATTAATGTATAGGAACACTGCAGGTGATTTTTGCAGTATTACCTTAGAGGATTAATGAAATATTTACTGCATAAATCCATAGTAAAAATGAGCTCCAGAGCATTTTGAAAATCCCTGTCACTGTTTCACTGTATCTCAGAGTATACAATATTTAGAAAGATCCTAACTCTGGAAACATTGTGTGGTTAGCCTACTGTACTTTTGAGTTGGCCTTAATCAAAGTATCTTGTCCAGATCCAGATCTTGCATGTATGCACTGGTATGCATGTTTAACTTTATCTGCTGTATACAATAAAGCTGTGAGTTGAAACTAAGTGCATTAATATATTTTGCAGTATCTGTATTTAGATTGTAACTTTTATTTTAGCTTTCTGATTCATTTATGATTTTTTTTTTAATTAAATATTTTGAAGTATTTATTAGCTCAGCTATGAGCCTAGAATGTGCTGAATACACTTAACTCCTTTTGCACTCAGGAGAAGCTGAGGGTATTCTGTGCCTGGGACTTGATGCCTGGTTTACCTTTCTTTTCCATTTTAATTAAATGTAATGAATGAAAATGATTTTATATTACATTGCAATTTTTCTTTAAGGGCCAGCTTGTAGTAATTGTTTAATTTCAGCTGTTATTGCTAGATTTTATTTGCCTTTTACATTCCTCTGAAAAATAATTTACAATAATGTAAAAAAAAAAGCAAACAAAACTATAAATGGTAATATATAACCAACAAGTGTAATTACATATTTTAACTACCTCTAGACCATTTTTGATTTAGTTTTATAGCTTCTCAATTAAAATAACTGAAATGTACAATCCAACCACAATGGGATTTGGACTAGGCATAAGCCTAGATTAAAATTCCGATTTCATTAAGCCTTGCAAATAAGGGAGATTTCTGTTCTTCACTCTGTGTGTGAAAACTTTTTTTTTTTTTTTTTTTTTTTTTTTTTCCTGGCTTCCTCCCCCCCCCCCAACTCTTTTTCTTTAGTTTCATCAGTAAATTTGCTTTGTCTTCTTTCTTAATTTATAATTAACATATAATTTATTTTGACAAGTCATATTACCAGGAAGAGGAATAAAGTTGAGAATGATAATTTTAACCATGGAGTAAGCTGGATTCTGTAGTCATTGAGACTTAAATGGGAAAAAAAATGTCATCAGTATTTGCTTTGGCCAAAAGCTATACCTTTGGTTTGATCAAGATGAATGCATTAAAAATATGTTCATTTTTAAGTCAAAGAAGGAAAAATATTTTTCATCTTCTTGTTTTCAAAACCTCCTGATCCTTTTACAAAAATTACCTCTTTTTTTTTTTTTTTTTAACTTTTATTGTTTAAAAATTTACCTACCTTTAGTTAGTAGAAGAATGAGGATATTGAAAGCAGAAAGTGTTTTGATTGTTATTCTTGTTGTAAAGCTGGTTAACTTAACAAAAATCATAAGCTCTAATCTCAATTATATTACTCTAAAAGAGAAATAATTTCATTTACTGCTACTGCATTTCCTTGAAAAAATAAAGGGGAAGAGGCATACTGAGGATTTTAATATGCTGTAGTTAAAATCAGTAATGACCTGCAGATAAGATGAAACAAAAGCAATTATATAATGCATTATGACATGCATTACATGAAATAGCTCCATGGTTTATATGACGGAAGTTAAATGTTGAAAAATACATCAAAGTTTGTTTGTATGTTCATTAATAAATGCATTATATTTTGGGAGAGATTTCACTGAGGGAAAATAATGTGAACCTTTAAGGAACAGAAAATTTAACAAACTTGTTTTAAAACGTGTATGTCTGGTTGGAGTACTCTTGTCTGTAAACAGATGTAGTGGACCAATGTTGAGGTGAGATTTACACCTCAAGTGAAGCTCCAAAACATAATTTGAACGGCTGGATTCCATTGACCCCCTGATTAAAAAAAAAAAAAAACAATAGAAAGAAAGAAAGAAAGAGAGAAAGAAAGAGAGAAAGAAAAAGAGAAAAAAAGAGAGAGAAAAAGAAAGAAAGAAGGAAAGAAAAAGAAAGGAAGGAAGGAAGGAAGAAAGAAAGAAAGGAAGGAAGGAAGGAAGGAAAAAAGGAAGAAAAGAAAAAGAAAATGAAAAAGAAAAAGGTATGCAAGCAGGAATCATATATGAAACTTATTCTCTGTGTGGAGATAATCCTAATTTGCACTGCTCCAGTCAATAAATTGTTCTTTAAACACAATTCCTTATTTGAAAGGTCAAGACATTCTGCAAACCCAAGTAATTGAACAAGTATATATTGAGGTAGAGTTGCTTGAAATGGTTAGGTTTTATTTTGTTTTAATATATTTGTTCTGCAGTTATTTCAGCTGAATGATTCAGCAGCAAACAGTTGTTTACTGATTTGATTAACAAAGCTCCTGAACTTCATATTGTTGAAGGACTCGCAATATATACTTTCTCTGTCTTTGTAATTCAGTATGTTCATTGTTTCAACACTGGTTACAGAGCTACATGAACTTTTGATCTAACACCAGTATTCCAGTATTGTTCTTTCATGTTGTTGTTACACATAGCTCTAAACTGAAATCTGGAGTGAAACCTTACACAGCTATACAGATTACAGAGGTTACAAACGTAGTATAAGGAACATCATCTTAACATCAGAATAATGAGATGGTTCAGGAAAATTGAAAGGTTCCTGAAGACTAGTTTTTTTTTTTTTTTTTTTTTTTTTTTTTTTTTTTTTTTTAGCATTTGATAATCTGATATCACAATTCTGCTTTTCAGTCAGTGAAATAATATTTTTGTAGGAATTTGGGGGATGGGTTGTCAAAATCCAGTAACCAAGACAATACTCTTACTATTTATAGAGGAATCATCTGTGCCACTAGTAAGAACCCAAGCAGGCTGCATGCCTGTGTTCACAAAACTCATGGTTCAATCTAGTACCTTAATTTCTTCCATTGATTTCCAAGCCTCGATTTTGCCACAGAAGTTTTTTGTTTGTTTGTTTTCTGGGAAAAATAAGTATTTCAAAGACAGATTTTTATATATTTATTTTTAATTCAAATGTCCCACATCTTTATTGTGCAAGGAAATTACCTTCTACCTTTACTTTGGGAAAGACAACATCCTTTCATGTAATGTTCTGCCTACACTGAAATCTCAGTACTGAAAATCAAAGAACTGTTCCAGATCTTTTTGGACATTTTTTGCACAGATTGCATATTCTCACTCCAGAAACCTGTGGAAATGAGTTCTATTATCTGCAAATCTAAAGCCCATCCTGCACAATATTAACCTCTTGAGGAAGAGTTACTGTGAGATAAGAAAGAATCCTTATCATAATTTTCTCTGGTATTTTGAAATCCATGGTCTATTCATCATCAGGGAAGGTTTGAAGAAATGAAGTTTTCCTTTGTGCTACTTATGTTGCTATGGGAACCAGATCACTTTTCACTCATTAATCACGAGCACAACTGCCAGAATCCCAATTTGTACCTGTGAATTTAAGTCTATTCACAGTGCTACACTTTAACTGTCTCATATGTTCTTTAAGTCTCTTCCAGATACTTTTTCTCTCACTCACAGTGCCTTACATATCTTACTCCATATTACAGAACTTGTGGAACATTTACATGTCTTTTTGTCTGCCTCTCTGCCTTTACAGTTGTATGTTTGTTCCCTTGTAGCCCAGGCCAAACAAAATAGTTAAGTTCTGGATGAACTTTGAGAGTTGCTAAGGCTTTACGTTGTTAAAATGAAGAGTCACACTTGGGCCCAAATGCCCGTTTTATAGGCTTTTATTCTCAGGGTTGCTGATTCTTGTGTTTTCTTGCAGTTTGTATTTTTGTAAGTAATCTCATAAAGAGAAAAGCGTGATGGCTATTCTGAGCTTCCTTATCTGCACCACTGAACACTTGCACTGAGAAACACTTTATTCTGTGTTAACCTTTGAAAACAGCCCTGATGTAAAGGTTGCAAGAACCACTTTGTGCTGCTTTCTGCAGAAAACTGGAAGGGTCAATGGAATACAAGGTGTTTTGTTACAGAGCGATGAGGTAATCTCCAAGAAACCTTGAGAAGTATTCATATCATAGCATGTTATATTTTCACAAGTCTGATGAGGTGAGTGGAAGTGAATCAGCAAATAGTTGAACAGGAATTGGATTAGGAATATGTGGCTTCATGGGAGAACAAAGTCCGAAAGGAAGACGAATTGGGTCAAAGCCTGACTTTTGCAGTCCCTCCTGAGAGGAAGAACTATGCTTCAGTTGATTGCTACAAATTTATCAATGATACACTTGAGCTCTCTGTCTGCAAATATTTAGCTCTGTAATAAACTAGGTGCTCATATTTAGCATTATTGTTTAGTGTTGTGGTGGTTTCTGCTTCTGAAATATACATATACAAGTTAGTAGATATCGCATATTAAGGAAGACCATAATTTTTCATCTTCATAAGTACTCATATTTTGTGTCTATATATTATGCAGGTTCCAAAGGGCAAACACAATTCATATTATTAGAAAGAGAGATGAAAGTGGTTGAAAGAACGCTCTGTTCCTTGTGTTGTATTTTAGAACACACTGTTCCATGTGTTGTATTTTAGGCACAGCACATAACAGCCAGGATTGTTATGTTCTTCTATTGTACTAACTCTGGAATTCTTTTAAAATAATTACATTAAATGGCTGAAACTCTGCAGTTTTACTTTAGCACTTTTCTCTTGTCCTAAGTGGGCTTACAGCTGACTACTTTTTAAAAAAGGTAAGGTTGACTCTGAAGAAATTTCATGATTCTCATTACAGTTTTAAGAGTTTGGAGAAGATATGGACAAGATTCTGAGGTGATCTTAATATGGGAGTGAGAGAACTTGTGCTGAAGGGTGGAGTGTAACTCCTGCAAAAGCACATAGAAAACTCTTCTCCCTAATGGCATTGCATCAGTAAAACTTTCCTTTTCAAATTATGACTCTGTTGAGGAAACTGGATTTAATGTTATAGATTTCATGGTGTTTTCTGGTGCCCGCCAGAAGACAAGTCATTTACATTTAGTCATGGATTGATGGTCAGGGGTGATGAAGACCTAAATTTCCTGTGGATCTTTCTGAATGAGAGGGAGCAATAGGTCCAGGTCCAGGTTCTGGACTAGAGGTCCAGAAAGTAGGCTCAGTGTCCCAGACTAGGCTACCAGACCTGAGGAAGCAAAGTCCATAAACATAATCTTGACAGTGTGGACTTGAAATTTATTCAGCACACTTTCTGAGCCACTTAGTCCAATTCTGTGTTTGTGTTTACTTGTCCCCTTTAAACTTGACTTGTCGTTGGCTTTCACTTCTGATTTCAATGCCTGTGCAAGACTCTGCCTTTCAGATTTCATGAGATGTGATGTGTTTGAACATGCCAGTTGGACTAGATGGCAGAAGGCACAGTCAGATGTGTTCAGGAGTATGTGGGCAGAAGAAGGTAGGGAGGTGAACCCTGCCGTGCATAGCTACTTCTTTGTCACAGTGTACAAAGCCATAGGTCCTCTGGGGGTTAGTGACATCTTAGGTAATTTCCTCGTTACATATTCCAGGACTTGACTGTCTGCAGGCAGAATGGTGTCTGTCAGTTTTAAAGATTCTTTATCTCCTTAAAATATGACCAGCCTCGGAATTAATGAAGTGAATCAAAAAGAGAAGTATCCTCTGAATTTTAAAAGAAAGCATCACCTGTATTTAAACCTGTACTTGATTTAGTATCTCTGTCACTCTCTATCTGCACTCTTATACCTTCAGTGTAGATACTGTAAAGACTTATAGCCACACTGTAGTTTGAAACCAAACTGGGTCCTAACTTGGAGGAAAACAAAAGGATTTTACATTGTTCCTTGAGGATCCCAGGCAGTATTACAAATACTGTTAATCTTTTACCTTAACATCCTCACTGCTGGTGAACACTGACCTGCAGCATAACTTATATGGTGGGTTTTGCAGTCCTATCCTGAATGTCTGACATGGGGTTTAAAGTATTAAACCAACATAAAAGTGATAGAAGTATGGCATCTATGTCCTGATCTGTCCATAGGGTTGCTGTTAATCAAGAAATTTCTCACACAATCCACCTCCATTACATGGTCTGTTCTGCTGGCACCTGGCACCATGACAAAACAAGAGTAGATCTTATTTTTATGCACTTGCCTGAAAAAAAGCCAGACAACATTGTCCAAGACTGAAGGCAATAGTTCAGTCTTTTCCCTGGTGCAAGGTGGAAAAATATTTGGCCCAAAATTAATTGTCCTTCAGGCTACTGAAGGCAATCAGTTCTTAATTAGCATATCTATCTCTACTTAAAACTAGATGTGTTTCTACAAAAAAGAAAAAAAATCAATTAACCTTTGTGATTTGTAGACAGTAAGTGTGTCATTGGCATTTTGTTCCTCCTTTGACAATGTGGTGATACTGTGGTCTGATATTCCCTTTTTAAATTCACATGGTTTCTATAAGTGATCCTGCACTAAGCATAAACTGAAGAAGATAATATTTTTTTCTCTTATGGTATGTATCAAAAAATCTCAAAGCACTTCAGAAAGAGCAGGTGCCTGCCTGACTTTTTTTTTTTTTTTTAATTATTTAATTAATTTATTTATTTTATGAGAGAATGGTCTTGAGCTTTTGCAGATACATAAGTATGCATGAAATGGATTTGTATTTGTATATGCTTTTTGGTCTGTGAACTATATAATTTTGATTCCAATTGCTGTGATTATTACATTTAGTTTCCTTTCTCTCGCTCTCTTTTTTAATAAAGCATTCCCCAGAGCTTCCTGCTGCACTTCTAAAAGAAATGTTCATTGCATTGGAATGTTTTTTTACTCCTGCTCTACAGTTCTTACTGAGATTAAATTCCTCAGAGCTGCTGAATGGAAGATAAGACAAAGTGAGACTTCAAAATCGTGCAATATTCTCTTAATTTTAAGAAGACATTGTGCAGAAAGGCCATAAAGATGTGAAAATAAATGTATCACATTCCATATTTCCTCAACTTGAAATTTTACTAATTTTAATTGTTTTTATGGCAGTGTAATATCTTTATAGCTTTCAAAATAATCCATTTCTCTTTTCTAAGAAACAGGCAGATCAGATGTTTATTTTTACAGAAGTCTCTAAATATGCCAATTTTCTGATAAGACATGAGAAAGCTATTGCTGTCCTTATCTTATCTATGAATTGGTATTGATATACCAGAAACCTCATTGACTATTAAGAGCAGAAACAAACAAATGGCATCTCTACCTGATTCGTTTTAAGCTTGAAGTTTATAGGTCATGTGTTATTTCAGGAACACATGGTAATTTGCAAAATCTGTTTGGGATCTTTTATACCACTGCTATGTTTCTGTTCCAAATAGAGCTAACATTAAACCAACCTATTTGAACTCTCAATAATATATGCATCGTAACTGCCAAGGACTTTTCTTAATAGCATGCCCCTTACCAGGCTCTGGCATCTTAATACTTCTGACTTCACTAAGCACTGGAAGTTAACTCAGTCTTTGTTTTACTTGTATCCATTCTGTTGATCTTTGAAGCTTTTGAAAAACAGTTTTTAAAATTAGCACTCTGAGTGCAATAACCTGAGAGTAAATATGTAGTGGATATTATGACTGATGAATATTATGACTAATATTTAGGAGACGATTTACAGGATGATCTTCTGAGGATAGATATAAGTTATTTACATGAGTATAACTCCTTTCTCTGTACTCCATCAAAAGGTCTTGAAGTTTCCTGATGCAGACTTATTAAGTTCACAATCAAATAAAGTCAGTTCCTGAGTTACCAGCAATGCCTATTTTTAAGAGAGGTTGCTATTCATAGGGTGTTCCGCACTAGCTCAAACCCCATATCGGCAGTAAATTGTTGCAGGAAAGATAAAATGGATTTTAAGACACAAGAATCATGAAAGCACCAACAATATTAACATAGCCTAGGGAAGTACCATCTGATAACAGTCATGAAAATTGGTATTGGAATAGATTCTTTCCCTTTTCTTTTTTTCTCTCCATGACCAAGCACCCAGCTGACATGAAGTTGGATACCACACAATACAAAAAGGACCACAGTGTAGTTGCAGTCTTGCTAAAACTTGATCCCGCCACCTATTCGTTCAGCAATATAGGAAGCTACATGTATAGTAGAAAGGTAGAAAAGTAGGTATAGACAAAAGTATTAGGCTAGATTGCACTTTTGCAAAAATGGCTGGTCACCAGCATTGTTAGTTTTATAGTATGACATATCAGAGCAGAAATCTGGTAGAAAGAAGAAAGTAGTATGTGCTGCAAAGTTAATTAGTTAAAGTAATACAAAACCTTATTCTTACTTATGCTGGTGATAGAATTTATAATTGGTGTTAAAAAATAAATACACTGGGAAAAATGCAATTTAGCTGGTGAGAGAATACAGCAGTGGTTAATTGCTCACAGGCCAATGGCAAGAGAGGAAGGAGAAATAGTTACTCCCTAACTGAAGAATAAGGAGAAAGGTTTGTAATGGGGCTACTTACCCAACTGGCAGTTCTGGCATCCTTCTGAACAAGGTATGCAATCTTCAGAGTCAGGATCTTCCACTTCACCTGTGTTTTGAAAGTCACCAATTTAGGGTTAATCCTACATAATAGAAAGCCAACATTTGAAGGCTCATAGAATTATACTTTATGCAAATCTCAAAAGGAGAAAGATACACAGCAATTTATTTTCTCATTTGTTCTTGTGTAACCCCATTCAATTTGAGGAGAGTATTCCTATTTTGCATTAATACAACATTAGAAGTTTAAGGAGTTTAAGGAGCTCAGGTTCAGGTGTGATTGTATATTTCAGAACAGGAACCAAAATGCTTAACCACTTTTCTGTAATGGATTAAATAGAATATTTATTCTAATTTTTATAATATAAGCACTGACGGATGCTTACCTTTTCTGCAGCTGAGTTTCTGACATACATTTTGGGTAAGGTAATATCCTTTGAAACATTTTTTGCAGTGTCTGGAGTCCAGGCAAACCTCACAGTGTCCAGAGCAGGGGACACAGGTGTTCTTTGAATGATAGTGACCTGGAGGACAGCTCTCTTTGCACTCCCCTTGGTACAGAAAGCGCTCCATCCCTCGTCTATCTGTGTGGCAGACAAACAGGGAAAAAAAGTCAGCAGCAGAGGACATTTTAGCAGAAGAAGCAGCATTATTAATCCTCCAGTGCTTCATCTGATGTGAATTAATATTGAATGCAGACTACAAGATTTGCTCAGTTTTTCACTGGATGAGCAAAAATGTACAGAAGTTTCAGCATCTCTGATGTTCCACACACCTGAAGATCTGTGACATAAAAATGTTATGCTAGTGAACCATCACTATCTATATCTATCAATCTAATCAAATAAGGACCACAAGATTTCCATTACTGGGTTCCAAATATTCCCTTACAGTGACCATAGAAGTACTTGTAGTGTGTTGTACAAATAGGTGTAAAATCACCATTATCAAAGCAAAGCTGCCCACATCACCTTTCAAAAGGATAAGTATGTTTCCACAATAGATTAAAGTGTAATCCTCACCCTAGTCACAGCTAAGCTCTGGAAATGTTTAGATTTGAATCTGAATAGAAAGTGTGCATATGTTTGCTATCAGAGCAATAGCATTCTATGGTGTATGGGAGCTGACTTCTCAATGAAACCCATGGAAACTCCTAAAACTCCGTGTGCCATGTGCTGCAACATGGGTAATTCTCTAATGAGCTACCCTACAGTTTAAATTGCATACAGTATAGTGCTAAGTGTACATTATTACTTATCTATAGAGCCCCCTAAGCATTTACTTATCATAATTTACTTCTGATGCTGCAGGGAAAGCAGCTATGTTAGGGAATAATTGTTGCATGACAGAAGAAGAAACAATTCAGATTTTGTTCCTTTCCTTTTCATGTCTGAATCTTCAGAGTGATCTTTGCTAGCTTTCTCAGGGTGTGACTCTCATTAGTGTTTCCACTGCTTGATACGGAAATACAGAAATTTATATTGCTGTCCACTGCAGGGAGAAACTAGAGCAAAAATTATACAAACTGCTTCCTCACATTGGGCCTAAAGCACAATTTGAAAACTTAATCTACTCAATCACAGTTCCCAAAGTGAGAACATCAGTCTCATCAGTACAACTAACTAATGTGAGTTACAGCAGTATTTTCCTGTAATCTGGACACTTATTACTAAACAAAGACTGGGCCATTAAGGAATCGGACTGAACTGGAAGAAGTAGAAAAAAGGAAGAAGGCTGTGAATTCATTGCAAATCATTAGAAAAAGCTCACAAAAATTCATTTTTCTTAGATGAATTGAGAGTTAAATTCTAAATACTCATTTCCAAGATACTTTCTCACCACTTACAGGCACTTGCATGTAACAGTTCTCAAGTTCTTTATTCATCAGGCATTAGAGAGGTGAGAGGGAATCATTTTTATGCTTCAGACACTGATGGAGCTTCACAAGAACAGGTGCTGCTTCTTCGAACAACCACATAGTTAAATGCATAGTCCCAACCTAAACTCCATAAAAAGTGTCAAAAAGACAAGTTTCCATGTTTGTTAGTTATAATCTCTCTTCAGACCTCATTTGTCAATCTGTAGGGGCATGGTGGTGGAAGCCACCATGCTTGTTTCCTAGTCTTCCGCAAGGAGATGTTTTGGAGAGCACCCTGGATTCCCTGCCTGTTTGTGCAGCAAGTTTGTTCCATTTCAGTGAAGCACACTGTGTAGAGGCTGGTGGAGGTAGGCATGGTACTTTCTTTTCTAGAGGCTTTTGTGTAAATTTTCTGACTTTATTTTACTTGTTACTGTTTCTGTTTCTATTACCATAACTCCTATTCAAAGTACACAAAGGGGAACACATAAAGATGCAAAGACAATGCAGAGCCATGTTTTGTTATACTTAAAAAATAAAAAATAAAAAAAATAAAACAAAAACAGTTGCACTCCAAAACCCTTCAAGATTAAAACACAGTTATGAGGCAGGAAAGTAGCAAAAGCACTGCTTGTTTTTCTGGCTCTAACAGGTCCTGAGAGCAGAGAAGAAAGGAAACTTGGATGCCAAGCAGGTGGGAAAAGCTGCAAGAAGAAATCTTTCTCACCTGTTCCACAAGCGGTGCATTTGTTAGGTTCACTTCCACTGCAGTCCAGGCAGGTATGATGGCACAAATGACATTGTCTTTTGAATTCAAACTTTCCTCTGGGGCATTGCATAACACAGTGACCATCATCAAAGAATCTTTTGAGACACAGGGAGGCATAATTACAAATTTACCAATAACTTGTTCTTTAAATTTAGAATGTACCGACCAGAAAAACGAGATATACTTCCTTCACTCTATTGACAAGAGTCTTTGCACTCCACTCCTTCATTTCCCTGATCTTATTGATAGTATTTGTTGATTAGAATGTCAACCATGTGTAGAAAGAACCTGGACTTCAGAGATGACTTGGATTATTTTCCAAGAAAAATCACCCTTTGGTGTTATACCTAAATTTCTTTCTTCTACATTCTCTGAAGTGGTCACCTAACATATTTTAGAAGGAAAGCAGGACTAGGTCTTTCTCTGTGAAGCAATGGTCTATCTGTTAGTTCAAATGCTAGCTGTGAAAAATACTGTGGCTTCAGTGCAATGACTAAGTATATGCAGTCAAACACCTCTTTGAATCTTGGCCCTCAGGACCTGTCTTTTTAGACTTGCATACGTGCAAATACTTTGGAGTTTTGCTACTAAATGTTGTCCTGCTGCATAACAAAAAATCTGCTACAGAATCCTTATATGTAATGAAAATTTCTGGTCCATTCTCACCACTATTTAGTGTCTAATGATTTTATTCTTTCTGGATGAAAAGGAGGAATGCATCAATACTGATATGACTATTGAAAGAGTATAAAACAAGTTGTCTGTGTTTTCAATATTCAGAAAGTTAGAGAGAAGAGACTGTAATCTCCCACTCTCAACAGTTTTTGTCCTTGACCAGTTTGGTTTATGAGGATTTAGGACTCAATTTCTACAGATGTTGAGCACAATTCAGGATCCTAGTACAGATTTCAACACCATCAGGTTTTCTGTATAACTAGGGAACAATAGGCTTTCGACAACAGGAAGATAGTGCATTGGAGCACTTCCTTGGAGCCAGACAGTGGTATTGAAAATGTCTGCAATATGCCTTCATAAATTTGAGTTGCTATAGTCAATATTATTGTGAAAAAAGTGGAGAAAAAAATCTGCAAAGTTTAAAAAAATTTTTGTCAAATTGTCTTTGAAACCATTTCAAATTTACCATGACTAGAAATGTGTAGGCTTATGAAGTGTGGATACAGAAGAATATGCTATAATACAAACAGCCTTCTTGAAGTGCACGCAGCACATCAGTGTCTAAGCAAGCTTAGGAATTGGTTAAAAGGATGTGTGAAGCTGAAGTCAGGCTGCTGCAGGAAAACAGGGAGAAGCTCGTAAGGGTGGGTTCAACAAAGATGTCTCTTTGCTCTGGAGTCTGACAGACCGTTCATAGAACACTATCTGTATTGCTGAAGACCAGTATTCATCTCTTCATGTGGACCACAGCCCACACTGTTTGTGGGACACCATGTCAGGAACACTGGAGTTAGTGTTACTATATTCTGTCACATGTGCTAGCTGTAATGATAGCTATCCTCACCAGAAAAAAAAAATAAAGTAAAATAAAATTGCACCTTTTATTGTAGCAATATACTTTTATTTTATTTTATTTTATTTTATTTTATTTACTTATTTTTTTTACTTTTTTTTTTTAACATTTTTTTTTTATGTTGTCTCTAATGATAGACACCAGCAGGAGAGATCTTTTCACTAAACTTTTTAGCTGAAACAGTAAACAAAGGGAGGAGGATTTTGATAAAAAACACTGTTTAGCTGGACAAAAACTATACTACTACTACTACTACTACATAATTTTTATAAAACAAGTAGCAGCATTTTGAATTTTCAAACAAGCAAATTATCTAGCAGTGATTTTATTAAGAATTATTGTGACATCCCCTGCTGAATTTTTGGAAAGAACAGGGATTTATCACTGCTTTCATTTTCAGAGGATTTTCAGTAATTACCCCCCACCCCATATCTCTTCATCCTTCTCAAAAAGGACAGGTGTTCCCCTGTAGGAAAGCAGGATTGCTGAATTTTACTATCTATTATCTAATGGCCACTCATTACTGTCTTCAATAGACACCATCTACAAGATTTAGCTACAAGATTTAGGATTCTGTTTCAGTTCAATTGGTCTATTTCAAGCACATAACAAATAATGTCCATTGGAAGGACTTATTATTTAGCTTTTGGTTGAAATTTTCCATTATTATTATTTCTTTAATTGTGACTGTCCAATATTACTTTTTTTTTTTTTTTTTTTTTTTTTTTTTAACAGCTTTTCATAATGTTCAAAAAGAGCACAGAAAGCTCTTGGAAACCTTAGATAAAAAACCTGAAAACTGATGGAGAATTTGTTACTGGGGAGAGAGCAGCACTATTACAAAAGATCACAGAGACTTCATTTCTGCAAACATCTAGTGGCTTTGCCTAATGGCATTGTAACTAGGTCGTTCTGCACCTTTGTTTTATATCTGTCCTGGTTTCAGTTAGGACAGTTTTCCTTCTAGTAGCTGGTAGAGTGCTGTGTTTTGGATTAGGATGAGAAGAATGCTGATAACATGCCGATGTTTTGGTTATTGCAGAGCAGTGCTTGTACCAAGCCAAGGACTTTTCAGCTCCTTGCTCTGTCCTGCCAGTGGGCAGGCTGGGGGTGCAGCAAGAGCTGGGAGGGGACAGACCCAGGACAGCTGACCCAAACTAGCCAAAGGAGTATTCCATACCATCTGACGTCATGCTAAACAATACATAGGGGTGGCTAGCCGGGATGGGGGGGCCGGCTGCTCGGGATAGACTGGGCATCGGTCAGCGGGTGGTGAGCAATTGCATTGTGCATCACTTGTTTCATACACACTATTATTATTATTACTATTATTATTATTATTATTATTGTTGTTGTTGTTTTGTTGTTTCCTATCTTAATAGACTGTCTCTATCTCAACTCTCGTTTCACTTTTCCGTTTCTCTCCCCCATCCCAGAGAGGGAGGGGGGAGGGTGAGTGAACGGCTGTGTGGTGTTTGGCTGCTGGCCGGGTTAAACCACAACAATATCTCAAAATGCATTGCTAAGAAAGACAGACAACTTAAGTTAATGCAATTGTGAATTGGAAAAATCCAGTTCTCTGTCCAAAATTCTGCCCCAGACCTGTGCTAATGCCATGTCCAACTTAATATGCATTAAGTCCATACTCTTTCCTTGGCTCTGAATTTGTCTGGACTCCACTGATCCTTGTGTGTCCTATGGTCTTAGCATAGACTTTTGCACTGTAAATTGTAGCATTGCTTGAGGCTGTAATGTAAGGGAACCAGAATTAATTGGTGTGAGGACATGAGTTTAGAAACAACAGGCTCCTGAATTAAGTGCTAGAGCACCTAAACTTCAGCTTCTGTTCTGCAGTGATCTCCTATGGAGAAGCTTTGTTCTAGATCTGCTCACTCCTTGTGAGTGGTTAGAAAAATAACCTGCCATTAGGAACATATGTTCAGGTGTTATGAGTATCCCCACAGTTTGTTGATTGCTAGCTTCAGTGTCTGTATTCACTCCTGTGTCAAATTGCATTGGTGTGTAAAACTGGAGATTGCCTTGCTGTTTGAGTGGATCACCCTTGTGACTCCAACAGTTACGTTTTTGAATGGATGACAATGAAAGAAATATTATTTCACATTAAAATATATATATATTTTTTTCTGTAGCTGTGGGAATCATTTGTTTAAATGCTGGATGTCTGTGTGACAAGCAGTTTTGTTCACATACTTGCCCTCTCAGTTTCTCACACTGGTTTTGTTGTGTGCCATAATCTTCAATTTGTTTGCCATAACCATCACTTGTCTTTTCATTTGACTCTGAAAGATAGTGCTAAAGTGATGTCTTTGTGTTGCATGATGCTAGAAGACATACCGTGTGCTTGGGCAGCTGATGCAGTTGTTGGGCTCAGGTCCAGTGCACTTGTCACAGAATGTGTCACATAACTGACACTCTTGAGAATCATCGAGATATTCATCTGGTAGAAAAAAAAAAGAAAAAAAAAAGATTGCTTATTTCAGCTCAACATCTTACACTAAACAAACAAACAAACATATAAAAACAAAGTACCAATCCATGTTGGTAAATTAGTAAAAGGTATTAGACCTGGTTTGAATTATTGAAATGAGCACATTTCCCCAAGGTGTCAAGACAACAAATACTTGCTCCTTTGGTATACCAGGATATTCAGATTTAGTAGACCTAAATTATTTGCCTGCTTCTTTTGGTTTTTACTTTCCATATGAAATGACAGGCGGTGATGTTTGGGTTGAGGCTACTACTTTTCCATCAATTATAATGCTATGTAGGAGCATTCTTTACCTTATTTCCCTTGCTGCAGGTGCAATGTGTTCCTGATTATAAGCTTTAATATAAAGGGAATACTCTCATGGCTGTGACTTGTGTTATGTGTGGAGAAGGACTTGAATGAGCCTCCATAGGTCAGAGACATGTTAGTGCTCCCCAGATCTCTAGCTATAGCACCTTTATCTCCCTCTCATGCTGCTACTGCAATAACCCACTTCTAAAAGACCAAGGCTCTTCTTTAAACTGAATAAAAATTTGTATTTTAGCAAGAATTATTGGGCGATTGTCTAAAATAAGAGATGTAGATATAAACACTTCATAATCATGAATACCATAATATTACTATGGAGCTGAAGTGCAGTCTGCTGTTTATTTAATGTATATTCTTTGAAACACTGCCACAAACTGGTAAGCTATATTTTTCTTACCTCTCAAAGCTGAGATATTCATTTGGTAATTAGCATGAATAGTAGATCTGCATGCAACACAGTGTGGGAACACTAAATGGGTTTATCAAACAGTTCTGTGTTTTATGTCAGTTTGTTATGGGAAAATTTATTCTAATTGCATCTATATAGCTGATAGAATTGGCTGTTCCTTCATTCTTAAATAATGGACGAAGTTTGACAGAGAGTCCTGTGTAATACATAAAGCTTGCAATTTCTCCTATCTACAAACTCTTTTCACTTGTGTTGCTGCTGGGAAATACACTTTTGGCACACACAGTGAATTTTAGAAGTCAAAATACAAATACATAGTGACTTGGTTTTGGCTCACAGTTGCAATGATTTTCTTGCATTGAAGAGCAAGAGCATTGTCTGAGTAAGTGCTTCATGATTAAACAATGTAGGAATGAAACACTTTCTAAAAAAAAAAATAATCCTAATTATGCTCTCTGTCCCTTGCCTTTTCTATATCCATGTTTATCTCTTTTAACAGAATTTATAATATTTGAAGTCCCTGGTATGAAATAAAAGCTATGTTATATATATATATAATGTATACAGTGATGTGGTTATAGTGGTTATAGTGGTATAAGGAGTGGTATAGTTACAAATGCAAAGCATGCCAAAACAGGAATATCCAGCTAACCATGGGCCAAAGCTGAGGTACCCAAAATGTAGGTACAGATGTAATTTTAATTTTGTAAAGGTTTGTATGTATCCTGGAGTAAGAAATAAGGTCAAAAATGAGCCATAGACCCATATGAATCAAGAAAACAGTGCTCCTCAGAGGCTGGTCTGGGGTTATTTCTAACCAGCAAGAAATCCAGAGCTAGGAGAAAATGATCAATCTCTTGAGATGAGAGAAAGAAAAACCTTATTTATTTATTTATTTATTTATTTATTTATTTATTAATGTAAATTTGTGCATCAGACAAACATATAAACTGTATTATGTGTGCTGATATTAGGAGCCACCCACACTGCAAATTTGGTTATCTGCTCCAGTCGAAAGGATAATGACACAATGTCAGAAAGATACAGACAGCAGCAGAGGTCATGTACCATCACAGTACTGAGTATTTATAATCCTCACCTCTTAGAAAAAAAGCTGTGGCCTGCTGCAAAATAGATCTTTGGGCCATTGTTATTTTTTCCTAGTGTAGGACTCTTTACACTTTCATTTGTATTCAGGAGGCTGTAACATGGAATCTCATAATCTCAAATGTCTTTATGAGATTTTATAATATAATTTGGCACTCATTACAACAGAAAAATCACCAACTTACTCAGTCTCAATTTCTTTCTTAAGTGTTTTTGGCTAGACAATGCACAGCCATGAAAAAATGCAGTATTTGGATAGTCTTCTGCTTGCAGGTTTGGTGGCTTGGTGTTTTATACTACTGGCTTTACATACCTAGGAGATCTGTCCTTGCATCATTATTAAATACTTGCTTCTCTTATATTATTTTCCAATATGTGTAATAAAAACATTTTGTTTCTTCAGTCCTTACTACCTTCACTTTATTTGCCTGTATGCTTTTCCATGGGACCTGAGATACTAATTCACGTACCCTGGCTATCCCCTTTCATACCCTTCCCACAAGGTAAAAGTGCTGAGTTTTAAAAGGTTTCAGTTATTTCTTCGTTACTTCTTTCATTGGAAGTGCTGTAATTCATTTCAGCTGCCCTGGAATAGTGCCAGGAAGACCAGCTCTCTGCTGACTCTATTGTCTCAGTCGAAGCATTTCAAAGCATACAATTATAGGAACGCGCATCAGAAATTGCTTACATATTAGGCCCTCTGAATTGCAAGTCACATCTAAAGTTGTAGATCTGCCAATAAATGTTAACAGAATAGCCCTTTTTCCTTTTTTCCTTCTTTTATTTATTTTTTCCTTTTTTCTTTTTTTTTTTTTTTTTTTTTGTGTGTGGGGGGGGAGGGGTAGATATTCAAGTAGTTAAGACAGAAATGCAGTTTTAGAGAAGAATTTTAAACTATTCCACAGGGTGGTTTAACTCTTCGCCAGATTTCTTGTGGGCTATGTATTTCTTGCTAGATAATACCACTTACCAAACCTTGACTCTCTTCTTTTCCTTTCTTCTATATTAAAATTGTTTAGCTGCCCAGTGTACAGTATTCTCCAGTACACAACTGGAGAATACCACTACCAAAGCATCTCAGCTCTGCCTTAATTCAAGCAATACCTGTCAATTACTCTGGGTCTTCCTAGATTTAATTTTCACTTGTTTGTCACTTGTGTTACCTTGTCACCTTGCTTAAAAATGTTTGTCATATTATTTAAAAAATAAGGGAATGAAGTGTTAACATACATAATACCTCATAATTGGAAGACTTCTGTGTACAATTTCTTGTGTCCCTTAGCAATGTCTCTTCATCAGGGCCGTGTCAAGTTTTAGGCTGTGCCTTTAACTTCATACAACAAACTATACTTAAAACAAGTTCCTGTCTGTTGATAGGTGCATTTTAAAATGGAGCAAGAAATATACCCGTTAAAGAGGCAGAAAAAAACGAATTGCAGTAAACTCATCGAGTCAGGTTAATGGTGTAACAGCAAACCAAAGTTGTCTCTTCTGAGTCCCAGACTAGAGCATTGTCACAGTTTCCAGGAAACTGCTATGTCTTTGCATAAGCAGTATTAAATACATGGCCCTTATCTTGACTCTATTTCCCTCCTGATTTCCAAAATCTGCCAAAATTCACAGCACATGGTGTTTCAGTACACCAGTTGGATGATGGTGTGAATATCCTTGTAAGCCAGTCCTGGAGTTACACAGAATTTTATATGCAGGTAGTCATAAATCATTTTTTTTCTTGTAGCTCCCATGAGATTTAGTCACTGAAAGTCACGTACTAATTCCCCACCTTTCTTAATCAAAAAATCACTCCATCTCATTTGAAAACATTCACAGGTTATCTTCTTTAGCATTACTAGTGACATTTTTGTGTAAACATCCAAAAAATGACCTTGTTTCCTGCTTTTGCTTGTTTACTTTCACATACATTTGTATATAGATCTTGTACTTGGGCTTTTGTATGCGATCTTACAGGTTACAGAAGTTTCACCCAGCTGATAAAGAAACACTCATCATAACTGTTTTTCACTGATCAGCAATAAGAACCTAGAAAATTCAGTGTTTGGAAGAGTTCTGCTTTTCCCATATTCAGTCTTGACACATTTTGTTTTGGCTAGCAGGTGGGACTAGCTCCTTGAATTTTGCTAAAGAAAAGTTTATCCATGAAGCTTAAGTCCATGAGGAGCTTAGACTAACCTGTGTGTAACAAAACATTAAACTTCACCCTGAGGATTCCTGATGGAGTTACCCCTCAGCTTAGCCCAAAGACTTAATGATTGATAGGTTACTGCTCCTTGAAAGGAATCTGATCTGCACCTTGAAAAATTTTGGGCACAGAGACTGTGGGATTGTGGTATTTCCTACACTTTTCCCCCTCACTCCACCCCCCGACACAATTCTGGCTAAGCATATGAAACTTGAGCCTGCTTTCCAATTCTGATTTGTCTAGCTTCAGCCTCCTGTTAATTATAAGCCTCCAGTCAGTCATTTTACACAGTGACCGTATCCCCGTCTCCCTGTTTGGGTGACAAAGGGACAAATGGGAGATCCTTCATGAATATTGATGTGATATGATCCAAGGTGTTGAGAGGGATTTGGGATGGAAGTCTTCTCTTCAAAGGTGATGAACACAAAGGCTGAGGTTAAGATGCTGGCTCCTCAACCACTTGCAGCCCCCTTGTGCCAAAGGATGAGGCAGAACCTTGGAAAGGGATGAGAATATCCTCCATGAGCAGCAGTGTGAATAGCAGAGTGAGATATAATGATTTTAGGATGAAAGACTCTTCTGTTTCTGGATTAGCTGAGATCACACAGAGCCTCAGGTTAGTTTTAATTGTGAGAGGCAACTGCCTTTATCAACTGCATTATCTTGCACAGCCCTCTGTTCTTTTCCCTACTGAATAAAAATATTTACATCAACCAAAGGTGCCCTTTATGCTGGCACAAAGGGAATTTTTGTCTTTTTATTTTTGGTGTGTTAGTTTCTTCCCTCATTTCTATGTACATATGTATATTGCACATTCTCTGTATATATGTGTATTTCTATTTATACAATGGTTCTTAGAAGCCCATTGGAAAGCCAGAGCCTTAAGGGGTACTGAGCAGGTGTAAACAAAGTCCAGAAAGATGTTTTCATTGTTTTAAAAATCTGCTTTAAACCTCCATTTGTGCTGATAATGTAGATGACTGGAAGTGTAAGCTGGTCAGGATCAGGGTTTCTCCCTTGCCTGTGTAAGTGCAAAGGTCAGAGCCTGACAGGGTTTTCTGCAGTTCACTTGCAGCCTGAAATTTGACAGCCTCATGAGAAAGTGGAAAGGGGAATGGAGTCACTGTCCTTAATGCTAATATGGTGCTCTGTACCCTTCTTGTTTCTTGAAGGAGGGGGAAATACCGTGTCTGTCTCTCAAAATTTCAGAATTACATTGGTAAATAATCTGCTTAGCCTCTCCATTTCTGGAGCTTCATATTCCTATTTTTTTGTGAAGCTCAGTAGCCAAGAATGTTCAAAATGGCAGAGAAATGAAGACAGTCAAATCTCACTGAAATTTATGTAATCTTGTTGTTAATTCTGTGTAGAAAATCCAGATAGTGTCTTGTGAAATATGGAAAAGAAAGGTAGGGGCTGACTGTATCATTAAGTAAAGGTGATGTTATTTGCATCTGGACACATTTGCATATGTTTAATGTACAATTAAATATGGGATCTTTCAATGCTGGAAGAAAACTCTTCATAATCCAGAGGCAACTGCAGCAGCACGGTGTCTGGTTCTTATGTTTTACAGCGAACTGTACTTAATTGGTATAAACAAAGCCTTCCCTGACCATAGGATTTCTGCAGACAGACATACGCCCATGGAGGAAACAGATTAATATCTCAGGGCTGTATTTAAGTGGTTGTGTCCATCTTAAATACAATGACCCTTTACTGGAGATCCTAAACATAATCAGGATATGATCTGTAGAAATAACCAGGCAATTTTAGCAGGGAAACTCTTGCCCCAACAAGACATAAAATAGACTCATACTGGTAATCAATTTCACATTCTATTCTACTTTACTTTTCTCTTCCTTCTAGAGGTAGGTATCCACAAATACTGGGCAGGATCAGTGCACTACCTACTAGTTCTGCAAAGCAACTTTTCAGTGTGATAGTTTTCACAGAATCACAGAATCCACTAGGTTGGAAGAGACCGCCAAGATCACCGAGTCCAACCTCTGACCTAACACTAACAAGTCCTCCACTAAACCAAAGCCCTAAGCTCTACATCTAAACATCTGTTAAAGACCTCCAGGGATGGTGACTCAACCACTTCCCTGGGCAGCCTATTCCAGTGCCGGACAACCCTTTTCATAAAGAAATTCTTCCTCATATGCAACTTAAACCTCCCGTGGTGCATCTGTAGCCCATTCCCCCTCAGACTATCACCAGGCATGTGGGAGAACAGACCAACCGCCAGCTCACTACAGCCTCCTTTCAGGTACCTGTAGAGTGAGATAATGTCGCCCCTGAGCCTCCTCTTCTCCAGACTGAACAATCCAAGCTCTCCCAGCTGTTCCTCATAAGACTTGTTCTCCAGACCCCTCACCACCTCCATTGCCCTTCTCTGGACTCACTTGAGCACCTTGGTGTCCTTCTTGTAGTGAGGGGCACAATGCTGAACACAGTTCTCAAGGTGTGGCCTCACCAGAGCCGAGTACAGCGGGACAATCACTTCCCTAGCCCTGCTGGCCACACTGTTTCTTATGCAAGACAGGATGCTGTTGGCCTTCTTGGCCACCTGAGCACACTGCTGGCTCATATTCAGCCGACTATCAACCAATACTCCCAGGTCCTTCTCTGCCAGGCAACTTTCTAACCACACATCTCCCAGCCTGTAGCTCTGCTTGGGGTTGTTGTGCCCCAGATGCAGGACCCAGCACTTGGCCTTGTTGAAATTCATACAGTTGGCCTCAGCCCATCGGTCCAGCCTATCCAGATCATACTCTTGCTTAAAGTCCCCCCTCATTCCTAGTCTCCACTGTAGACACTGCACTACCCAAAAGGTAATCACTTCTGATGATTTCCCAAGCAAACAATCCAGGACATTCCCTTTAATGACTACATATTCTTTGCTGAGGGTGCAAAAGTGGGCAAAAGATAGAGCTCCTCTTATTCAGGTACAGCTGAAAAGAGGCTTTGTAGCACCTTTTGGCCATCTGAGCTCCTTGACCCCCTTGGGATTGAAAGCATTCAGGGAGGCTGTGCTGGATATAGACCCAGTAAGAGCAGCATTTACACACCATCAATATGGTCTTGCTCTTGGAGAAGGAAAAGGACGTTTATTTGGGGAATGAGTATTATAAGTTATTTTTCTCTTTTGATCATTGGCACAAGAACATGGTCACAAGTGCTGGGGTTGACAGCAGTGCAAAGTGTGGGGACTTGGAGACCTTCTGACCCACAGCTCAAATTGCATCTGCACCCACCAGGAGCAGGGCAGTGGGCAGGATAGGGACAATTGTAAATGGAAAAGATAAATATTATTAACTATATCACACTTGTCAAGCTTGAGTGAGCATTCAGTGCTTTTATTGAGTTTGCATGATGGAGCCATTAATTCTCCTTGGGTAAATAAATACTCACATCCTGGCAATGTTCTAGCTTCTCCTCCCCAGGATGACTGGCAAAATGGGTACTTAACCAGCTAATTTTGTAACACCATAAACCAAAGACATCCACTGTGTTTTGTGATGGGATGGTATTATTTGCTTTGAAAATTGATGTTGTTTTCCCAGAAGACCTTCAACAAATCCATCCCCAAGCACTGAGAAACAGTGAAAAATAAATGATTGTATAAGGGGCATTCAAAGCTATGCCTTGCCCATCTTTGACAATAAATGCATGAGCTGCTCAAAAAAGGAAGAGATATAACAAAAACCATTTTTTTTTTTTTTCTAAATGCTTAGAACTTTCTTACCATAATATGTTTCTTGTGGTGGTGTCTGCTACTCTTGCACAGCAGGTGAACATACCTGCAATCTCCCAGGCTTTATCCTGAGGATTTCAGTGATACCCTGTATTACTCTGCTCTGAAATTTTGCAGAAATGTCCCCAGACAACAGTAAGTTTGAATCCTCCTGCTTCACCAGTGTGCAACCAATAGTAGGAGTGCAGGTGTTGATTGCACTGCCAGAGGTTGGAGGCAATCCTAAACTCTATAGCTCTAATTTGATCTCAAGGACACTCTGTTGCTACATATAATACTTTAGACCTTGCTAGTGGACTAAGAGGAGGAGTTAAGTCCCAAAACACTGTAATGAGTGATGGTAATAAATAATCAGATAATCAATTAAAAAAAAAAATTGGAATCTCCCACAATGATTTAAGACAAGTAAATAAAGAAATTAAATCAAATAGTTTTTCTCTCTGTTAAACAAAGTGTTCATACTTTTTCATCCTTATTTATTGTATATTGAAAGTGAAGATTCTGAAAATTTTCATGTAAGTTCATGTTGGGCTCAGTTTCTCTTTGATGCAAACTCGACTAGGATTTTTTTTTTTTTGTATGTTGTAAAACTTTTTTAATGCTTTCTTAAAATATTTGCACAAGCATTTAATGACATAACTTTTCTTGATTCATTCTTAACCAATGACATGACAATGGCATATGCAATATAAATATAAGGCTTGGTAATGGATCAAAGACAAGTTACTGTTCCATGAGTTGCACTGCAGATTGAAAACATTGAATCATACAAGCTGTCACTTAAATGTCTTTACAGGCATCTTGAATTTATAACAGGCCTTCTTAAAGTCATTCAGTTCATCAATTATATATATTTTTTAAAAAGTAGCAGATAGTTACCTAAAGTGGCCACTGATATAGGTAATATTCAGTCTGGTTGCAATGTGGCTACTAAGAGAATTAACTTGGCCATCACCAGCTGCAAGTTTTATTTAGGAATGAAGTTGCTGTAGCCAGCTCTAATATCTCTGCATATAGGTTTACTCATCTTAAAGGGTTATAGGATCATTGCTCTTACAATGCAATGTCTTACCTGACAACAAGCAGCAGCCTTGGTATTATACCATATATTCAATAACAGGATTTGCTCAGAATTTCACAGGACATTGGAAACGTGTAGTCCAAATATGAACTGGGGTAATCTGTATAGTCTCATAGGGAAGTCTCTATTAGAAAACTGTGTTCTCCGTAGGGAGGGAGCTTGAAAAGCCTTCCAGAAAGAGATGAGATATACCAGTGGAGATTGGTGTGTAGGTAGATGGGGTCTAACCCAAGAGCCACAGGAGCTACTGTCAGAAGCATAGTTTCCACTGACACAACCCAGTGTGTCTCTGATTTAATGAGACACCACAATTTATGTATTTGGTGTATTAATTTATGGTGTATTAATCATACACCATACACCATCTGTGGTGTATTAATCACACACCACAACACTGGTGTATGACTGAGATGCACAGCAGCAGCTAGAAAGGCATATGGCCCATTTACAGAATGAGAAATGCATCCTCCACTTACAAAATGGTGCATTCATGCAACAGACCTCAGCAGATATTCTGCTTGTCTGTGGCATGCTAACCTTCTTTCTGGTTAAAAATAGTGTTAGTTGATGCATGAGATTTTTTTGACCCACAGCTGCCATTGACTCTGACTTTTAGTAAGGAAGAGGTCTATCTGGATATTCATTTCACTTTTAAATCAATGATTGAAGAAGAATTATTTTGAACATACATGAACAGGCAAATATTTTGCAATGGAAGTGACATGCCTTAACAAGAAGACTTAAAAAATCTGTCATTGTTTTTTGACTTGTGTTATAAATAAGGCATGAACAGATCTGGACTGACATCATCAAGTGTCCTTTCATACAGGATGGAAAGTTGCATTTTCTTCAAGCTTAGCAGGTTCTGGTCTTCCTAACAAGGTCCATATCTGTTCTGCATGCTAACAACAAGGTGTCAAATAATGAATACTCCAAATATGTTCAAATACTGTCAAATAAGAAAACTCAGCATTGATCACAGATCAATAACCTAAGATAATTCTGCAGATGGGGACATACTGGCTTCCTTCAATCACAATCCCATTGCTGCAGTGAGCCTCTTGTGCAAGGACTAACTATAGTGCTGTTTACTAATTCTGCATCTGGCCACTGCTGTCAATGCATCACGAAATAACAACGTTCAAAAAGTCTGAACTGACACCAGAAATTTCTCATTTTCAATCTAGAACTCTGTTCCAGGCTTGCTTTTCTGTGAGGCTTCACAGACCAACATTTAGATGTACACCCTTTAGGGCAGACTTATTTGGCCAGAGCTGTAATGAATGTACTCTTTGTATGTTTCCCACCCAAAGAAGATGAAATCTTGACATTGTAATTGCTTGAATTTCTCATGCCAGTTTGAATATGAAGGTGGGATGGAACCTGAAAGAAGCAGATCTTCATAGAGCTGATGGCTAAAAAATTTTTATTTTATTTTATTTTATTTTATTTATTTATTTATTTATTTATTTATTTATTTATTTTCAGGATCTTCTTTACATGTCCTCAGTGAACGTGCTTAGAGCTTCATCTGAATATACAAATTCTGAGGATGAGTTGCCACTTTGTTCTCCACTCAGGTTGTAGGACTCAGTGGAAAATGAATGAAACCATCAGCTAATGTCAGTGGAAGCTCTGGTCCTGCAGGGATCACAGCTAAGACTACAGGGAGCCCTCTCAATTTAATGGAGAGACAGCCTGCTGCTCTTAAGTGATAGACCAGGGTTGTGACCTGAGGTGTGCAGAATGTGAGTATTGGCATATAAACAAGCATCAGTATTGTACTGTGCAAATGGCCATGAATGACCATAATACCACGCTCCTCCTAAGCCTTTTGAGTCAAAAGGTATTTATGCATGCAGCTTTTTAATCCAAAGAATGCAATAGACAAACTCTCATGGGGAGGAGGAAGCCAGCACTATTGCCCATCAGGGTTTGGACGCAGCTGAACTGATAGTACACAAAGGGTGTCCTCCCACAGAATCCAGACATTTCTGCTTTCATAAATTTAATCACTTTAAAAAATCCACAAAAAAATGAAACACTTTTACCCTCCCCCAATTTGTTTCAATGACTTGCATGTAGTATCTATAGGATAAAGCTACCTGTGCCCTTCAACAGAGATATTTTACATATAGATTACCAACATGTTTTTCCAGACCAAAAGAACAGGAATTTAGGTTAATTTAATAGAAAAAATAAAATATGGAATAACATTGATTTTGGCCGATATCGATTACAGCAGAACTACCCTATTTTACAAATAACAACTGAACATTTTACACATGTACAGTATTTTTTTCAGTAAAAATGAATTTGGATTTAACAATGTGTCAGTTTTTTTTTTTTTAAAGAAAACAAAGATATTATTTTTTTCTCTATAATAGTGTTAGAGACATTTGTAAGTATCCAAACAAACTCTTTACAATCCATTACATAATTAAATCTCAATTATGAATATATATTTATATATAATATATATATAATATTAACTTAAACTTTGAAAGCATTATGTTCTAGTTAAAAATGTTATATTGAGAAATGAGGCAGTAACATACTAGTAGTTAAACTAGCACATATTAGATTCTTATAACTTTGCATGTTTAGCAGGAAATTTGTGATGGGCACCAAAGGAGCTTCACAGGCCCCCTGTCATACAGAACCAGACATGGGTTGTATTAGGTTATCTGCTCTCTGGAAAAGCGGGCTTATTACTTCTATAGATTTGTATCCATCATTTGTAAAACTTCCACAATCATTTTGGTATTTAGAAAGGAGGTTCTCTTTATTTTCTAACATTTACATGCTTAAACACCTGCAATACATTTTCTACTTGTGTGTCCTAGAAAGAAAACAGATAGACACTTTGCACGTTTTAAGTATTTCCCCCCAAAACAGTATCTTCAAAGTTCAATTTACCATTTTGTTTGTTAAAATTAATGGCTTCCAAACAGCATGCTAAGTGAAGCTGATGAATATATATTAAACAGAAATTTGTACTGACAGCTGTGTACCTGGGTAAAGAGAGAAGGCAGAGGCCTACTTCTCTTACCACCCAGGATGGTTTTACAATGAGGTAACTCTATTGGCCTCAGCAGGATTATTCCTACTGAAATTTGTACTGTGAGTAGTTAAAAGCAGATTCAGGCCCATCAAGACACGATTGTTACATCAAGAAAACAGTTGATTTATTGCCCTATATGTAATTACCCCTGGAGATGTATTTGGCACAGTGTTACATGCTCAATTATAAATCCAGTCCTGTAAACACATTCTGTCACATACAGTCACACTGGCATTTCTGTATGGGCACTATGAAATATCCCCACGTATCTGCATGATAATATCCCCTTTTTGGTGAACATTACAAGACAACAATAATTTATGACTACTCCTTACATGTTAGCAATGTTTTGATTTCCATGTGTACATTACTCTTGCTTACGCAAACCAAGAGTAGTTTCTTCCGAACTTGTTCACAACAGGAACAAAGTTTTTTTTAAGTTTATTTGAAATAGCTTTTACAATTTAAAAAAATAAAATAAAAATCCTAGCATATCTGTTAATAAGCTAGCTGTCTAAAAATGAGATCTATATGACCAAAAAAACCACTTTGGGCAAAACATATATACACACTGCATGTGATACAAAAAACAGCACACAGCAGAGGAAGTAGGAAAGAAATGTGTGCAGAAATGATCACTTTTCTTTTTTAAATACTGGTACAAAAAGGACAGAACTTAGTCCTGCATCTGACAATGTTTCTGATTCCCTTAGGGACTCATTTCCTGAAGTTCCCCCTGTCAATTCACATAGCACAAAAAAGACTAATGCAAACATTTTTTGTGTTGTTTAGTTTTAATCCGTGTAAACGTGTGTGTTCTTTTAACACTCTTTAAACTTGAAGGGGAAACAAGCAGGAAAAAAAAAGGGAAGAAAAAGGACCTTCAAAAAACAGGAATAATCCTAAGGTTGACAGGAAATCAAATCATGAGTTAAACGTTAATTTTGGCATCAAATGCTTTGGTCACACAATACTGACTCTGTGATCCTGGATGCTCAGCTCTAAACACCCAGTTATGAAAGGTAGGCGTGTTGTAGTTTTTCCATTTAAGTTCCAACAAACAGTTCACCATCTCCCCAGACAAAGAGGGGGGAGAGAGAGAGAGGTGTTTTTTTTTGTTGTTGTTTTTTGTTTGTTTGTTTGTTTGTTGTTTTTTTTTTTTTTTTTTTTTTTTCTTTTTTCCTTTTTCAATAATACGGATTAATCTATAAGTCTACAGGAGCAGGAGGACTCTGGGAGGTGTCAGTTCACCCCTTGTGCGTACATGTTCTGCAACACAGTTGCTGGAGCACTTTCCGCTGGCAGAGATTGTTCTTTTTCACCAGCATACAGAATCCTCCCTCGGCCCAGGACTCTTCCGTGGCTTCCGGAGGGCAGCAGCAAGGGAAGAAGGGGAAGTTGAAGGTTTGGAGAGCATGGTGTGTACAATGGAGGGAGGTTTAATTGGTCAGACAGGCAGATTTGGTTGAAGAGACCATTCAGGAGCAGGTAGCAAGTAGGAAATTTGGTCCATCAGAAGGAATTTCAGTCAACAGCATATATTTTTTTTCAGGAAGAGATATTGTGTGGTCCAACAGGGAATGATTGGTATCCATTTGTGAAAAGGAAAAAAAGATTAGAAAGAGAATAATTAGAAAACAGTGATATTTACAGCAAAGGAATTTGTTCTCGATTTTCATGAATCAAAAGAATAAAACAGTCAAACCATGAAAAAGAATAAACATTTTCAACAGAAATGCACATCCTGCAGAGTGAGTTAGACACGTACCCAGTGCTAATTGTCAGGCAGTGAAATGAGGCCCTCTATGCTTGGTAACTTAACAGAAGGAAAGACTTCTATACTTTCCCTGGCTACGCTGGGCTGTGGAGAACACACACCATGTGGCGGGATCCATCAGGATGTACTGCAATTGCCTCATGGCCCACATGCCCATGTGTTGCCTTGTCATGGCAACTGCACTCGAAAGAACCAGGGAGACAGGACTGAGGCAGGGTGTCCCCAGTCCTGGGCAACTGTATGTGTGTACCCATCTGAAGTTGCATGTGGACAAATGAGGATGGATTTACCCTACCATAATGAAGACCAAACTAGCTGCATATGTATATGCATGTGTTACTGCACTTTATATCAGGTATCTTTCATGCTGCTTAACACTGGGCTTTGTTCTGGTGTGATTTTCCTCTTGGATAGCACTTGCTGGGTTGTTATCTACAAGTAATTCACGTAGTAATATTTTAAGAGAAGCATGATGCTATCGCAGTGTCTCTCTAATTTTGACTTTTGAAGGGAATGACTATTAGTGAATAATGAAGTCAATCACGCAGTAAGAATGATACCTTCATTGCCTCAGAGAGCTTGGAGGAAGTTCAAGTCTCCATTACAAATTGGTGCCCTCTGTTCTTATTTTTTTCTCATTACCCTTTCACATAATTCAAGTAACACTACAGATACTTAAGATCCTTTTTACTTATCAGCATTTTCATGGTTTCAAGTGGTGAAATAAATACATGTGATTCTATTGACAGTACGTTAGGGTCCTCATATAAATTTTTTTGAAAGCAATGTCTTTTGAAAAACAGAAAAGGAAGCAAAAGTAGGTTGCTGCCAGGGGGGAGAACTATTTTAGGAAGATTCAGGTGTGTATGTGACTAATCCTATTAATGCACACTTATGTGGCTTTCTCCTTTTTGCAAGCCTGAAAAAAGTAAAAAGTAGTGTAGACCTCAAATTGAGAATTTGACAAATGAAAAGAGACCAGGCCAACCCATACATGTAAAAGAAGCAACAATGGTAAAACAGATCTTTTCAGAGAATTGCACTCACCATCCTTGCATACTGTTCCCACTACGCAGACACCAGAGTCTAGGTTATAGCCACTTGGACAGATCGTACAGTTTCTGTCTCCTTGACCGCTGCAGTCCAAACAGCTGGCATCACATCTGAAAGACAGTGTTAGGGTTGGCCTTATGGCCTCACCAAATACAAGAGTTCCCAGGAGGCTGCTTCTGCACTGCAAAGGGCTTGTTTGCTGTTTCCAGAGGTATCAGCTGTTCTAACAATGGTAATAATTAAAAAACAAAACAAAACAAAAAAACCCGACCTCCTGCAAGTCAGTCTTTCTGTCCTCCAACCACTTTTTATTCACATTTTTTGAAACTAAATATCTGCATTATTCTAGTATTTAGGAAATAAGCAGAAGTAATCAACGGAATTATTAAGCTGATAGTGCATCCATACACAAGCAAGGGATGAACTCAAAGCCACAGGATGGAAAAGACTTCATTACCCTTCTGGCTGTTAGATTTTCACTGTGTGTTAATTTTTTTTTTATTTTTTTTTTTTTTTTTTTTGTGTGTGTGTGCGTGTGTGTGTAAGCTTTTTTTTTGTGTATGTGGAAGACTGGAAAACTCTCACACATGGTGATTCCCTTCCTGCCTTGAGCTCAATGTGAGTCAATAATAAACAATTCCAAAGGGCAACAAGTGGTATTTTTTTAACAAAGAATGAAACAGAAAAGTATGTCCCTTCTTTGCACAGCACAACCTTCTCCAAGGCTTATCTACCTATTGGTACACTCAGATGAGCTATGCTGGACAGTAAGTCTGTTAATATATTTATGTCATGTTTATGTCTGTGCAGCCGAAGAACTGAAATGCTCCTTATAAATAGTAATTAACCCGATATTAAAAAATCATAGATTCCCTTTTTTTTTTTTTTTTTTTTTTGGCTTGTTATTGAGAAACATAGATCCTCTGCCAAATTTGTAAATTCTACATTTCTATGCGTATCTACTCAGATTCTCACTATAGGATTTTTAAAGAAAAGGACATGTATGTTTACTAGAAAAATGCTTTCAGATGATCTGAATGAATATAACTGAACATTAAAAAAAATAAACAAAACAAAACAAAACCCAACATTTTACTTCATTTGCTTAGTATGCAGCACATTTTTCCTATTTTTTGAAGTCAGCAGTGTTTTCTGTTCTCTTAAGTATTATCTTTCTCAACACAATAATAGCTAACATACTACTTAACATCAGACACATCAGCCACAGATCATACCTTTTGCAGCTTTTGTATCCACCACTTTCAGTAGAGTGATCAAGGTAGTAACCAGTACTGCAGGACTGCACACATCTTCCATCTTCCATAAAATAGCCCTGGGTGCAGTTTATACAAGCGTCTACTCCACCACCTTAAACCCCAGAGAAAATACACTATATTAGTGGTTAGTTCCTCCTGTGGTGTAACAGACACTAACTCTACCTGTAGCAAAACCTTATCTTAATTTTAGAGACCATGTTTTACTTGCCTTACTTTCTTTCAAAGAGTAACATCAAACAATAAAGGTATATGATTAGAAGAAAACACATTACATAATTTCAGTATTTCGTTTTCTGAAATAAATGTATGTTGGTAGTTTCATCCATGCCATAAAATCTATACAATCATTCTTCCAATCCAGAAAGAAAATGGAAGGCATTACTGGAAATTAGAATGAGCACCATTACAGGGAAAATAAAAAAAGAATGTACACACACCTTCAATTAGATTTTCACGTTAGCTGAAACAAGTCTGCCATATTTAAGATATATTAGAGAACTATCAAAAGAATTAAGCAATTACATGTCAGCAGGCACATTATACTGTAACTAGAATGTAGAAACAATAAAAAGATAAAATCAGAGCTAAAATTAGGGAGGAAAGGAAACAATGCAGATACATGCCAGTCAGATACCTGCACATGTTGCACAGGAACGGTGACACGGTTCACATTCCCTACCATTATGGTATTTTCCATCTTCACAGCGGATAGCACATTTGGTGCCGTGCAAACTATTGTAAAAACAGAAAAAAAAAGCACAATGTTTGAGCAGGTAACAGCAACAAAAGACAAGAAGGTCATTCACAAACCAGTAGTTTTCTTGTAATAAAAGTGCAACTCATAGATTAGGCTTTCATTGCATTCAGTGGCTTCCTTCACTGGTCATATTTGTGTAAATTTAGAGACATCATTCACATCAAGTGGGAATGAAATGCAGTTTCATCTATGGTGAAACACAGATGCTGTTTACAAACACTTGTACTACCAAGTAGTAGAAGACAGTAAAATATGAAAGATGCCAGAGTCCTAAAAATTCAGGCACGTACAGTGCAATTACCCATGAGGAATTTGACACAGGGTCAGTACCACTGCATTAAAAAAGGCTAAAGGACTTCTTAACAAGACCTCATACTTTTTTTGAAAGACCAGCAACATCTCCTGATACCATTCTACAGCACAAACCAAGAATAGATTCTCAAACAAGGAAATCACCACCTCTTTCTGCCATAGCCATTTCCTTTAAAATCTCCTAACTGAATAGCAATTATGTATGGCATGGGTGATTTTTCTAGAATTACAGATGGAGGTATTCTGCCTGCAGGTACTTTTGAGGAGCACAAGGTATTAAAGGTAGGACTTCTCTGACATGTTTGCCATCTTATGTGGAATCTCAGCTTTCACCGAATTGAGCTCTTTCTCTAAAAATGCTCTTCAGCTCTGGGGGTTATCACCTTATGTGAGAGCTAATGCTGTTTTATACATTGGATAAAACAAAAGTTTCGTGTGCTCAGCACCGTTGGAACTTTTTGAGTGTCTATCATCCCAGCTTAGAAAAAAATAAATTAGCAATTCAGCAAATGTAACACCTCTTCTCTTACTATTTTTCCTCAGCCACACACCTCAAAGTGCTTTACAAGGCAGGTAGAATTACCATGTTTTTACAGATGAGAAAACTAATAATTTGCCTGAGTTTAGTTAATGGGCCAACAGCAGGATCAGAACTAGAATCAATGTCTTCCAAGTCCCAGTGATAGATACATCCTGCCCATAGATACATCTCTGCCAAGAAAATGTAGGAAGTTTTGAACAACAGGAATATGAAGTGCATGTTCTGGGTCTTGAGACTCAAGACTCTTTTTTCACGCCCACACAGATGGTGTTCTTTGAAAATGTTACCAAAAAACATTCTGAGCTTGCTAATATTGCCCAAGAAAACATGGAATATGTTTTTTTTTTTGTTTGTTTGTTTGTTTTGAATTGTTTCTCCTTCTTTTGTCACACAGAATAGATTTGTCTGCTTCTTCAGTGGTGCTACAAAATGATGTTAATGGACATGGAAGTATGTAAAGTTAGTTCCTGACAGAAAATGAGACAGCTGTTCTATGGAGACTGTGTCCTATAAGGTCACTAATACGGTTCTTCTGACATATTTGCCAATTATAGGAACTTCTGAACTGCTACTTTACTAATTTAATTTCACAGATACACAGAAGGCCATGTTGATTCTGTTAAAATTCTCCAAACTCTTAACATGGACTGCAAATTTAATTACTTTTTAAAATGGAAGCCGATACTCATATTTCACAAAGAGTGAAATGTCCATATTCAGTCCCATGCTTTCCTTCCCACTAGATCACACTTCCTCTTCAAAGGGTCTGTTTTTTGTTGTTCTTGTTCTTGTTTTGTTGTTCTTTCTTTTTTTTTTTTTAAAAAAAGAGATATTTGTAATAAAATTTGTGCAAGCACTTGAAAAATATAAATGCAATATAAATACACAGGAATGAGAATTCCTTTACAAAATATAAAGGAATCTAGCTCTTGATGTCCTGGAAAAAAACAACTTTCAGCTTATACTACCTGAAAGACAAAAATCCACTTCGACAAAATGTAAAAGCTCAGTGTTAAAATATTTGCAGAATGCTGTATTCCGAAAGAAAAACCCCTACAGATACTGAATATTGACTTCATATTTTTTGTGGCGTAAAGCCAGCATACACTCCTTCATGAATTTTGAAGGATTTTTGACCTTAGCTGATCAAAAGGTCATTCATTCATAAAGGAGCTTGAAATGTGTACTGATGCTTTGTGGGTTCTACCTATCAGTTTCAGAAATGATTAAGTCCTCCTATGAAATAAAAATATCCACTGCTGTTCAAAATAATGTGCACACTACACTGTAATAGAATTGAGCCTGAGGTACTTGAGATAAGTGAATGACTGGATGTATGAAGAAACACAATAAAGATAAGAAAATAGTTTCTAACTATCACAAGAATGAATCAGAAAGATTAATACGATTCATCAGGTCTACCTCTAAAATAATCCTTGACTGCCACACTGTAGGTCAAAAAAAAAAAAAAAAAAAAAGCCAGTTTTCCACATGACTGTGACTTTTAGTTTACCTGAAATGAAAGGTTTTCTAAAAACCTA
Source organism: Nettapus auritus (assembly GCA_011076525.1). Taxonomy (NCBI): domain Eukaryota; kingdom Metazoa; phylum Chordata; class Aves; order Anseriformes; family Anatidae; genus Nettapus; species Nettapus auritus. Next base: position 36,316,343 of record CM021797.1, read on the forward strand.
TTGTTGGCCAAACCAGCACACAGTAGCATAAAAAATACTATATTACTGCCTAAACAGCAATGGAACACATGAAATGAGGGCCACTCAAGGTTAAACAGCTATCTGATGTTCTTCACTGCATACCCACAGACTTCTAAGCCTCTTCAGCTATTGTGTTTAGTGATATCCATCATTTCCTTACCTTAGGCCATGTTTGCATTCTGTACAGATTTGGAATTCAACACATGTCTTACAGTTTTCACTACATTTTCGGCAAACAATCTTATCTACAAAGGAAAAAAGAAAACAGCTCAGAAAACCCTGGTCAGTTATATTTAATAAAATTATATTGACATATAATATGACTTACTGTTTAGTAGCTTGACATCCAGAACAGAAGCAGCTAGCTAGACTAAAATGGCTGAATTCTGCCTGTCATTATCTTTTTCCATCAGACATCAAATAGTTTAATTTATTTTTAAACATTTGAAGTTATAGTAGTGCCCTTATAGAAACAGCATGCTTTGAGGTTGTTCAAAAATCTTTGTAAACATTTGATATTTAAATTCACTATTTTAATATGGACTTAAATCCTCTTTTCATATAGCGGGGACAAGTAGTAATGACTGCCATATGTTCCAGAAACTATCCTGCAATTTACTTCCTATGCCTTCCATGCAAACAGCCTGTCGTGTCTTACCTGATTTGGTGTTCAAGGACACACCTGCACAAACACTTCTGATCATAACAAAGTTGAGATATAAGTTACTGACACCTGTCTTCACATCTCAAGAGTTCCCTACTTTAAGAGATATCTCTTTCTCTCTTCAGACCTGCCCTTTTGAGATGCAGTGCTATGTTCCTCTCTAAGAATAAAAAAACAACATTCCCACTTAATCTTACATTTTCATCTACCTATCTTGAATGGCTGGAAGGGAATTCCCTTCACTGTAGTTCTCACACAGAGACAAATGGAAAAATTAAAGCTGTACCTGCTTTTACTAATCATCAAAAATGAACACACAGCTTCATGATGCAGGTAGCAAAAGGTTAAGTATCTAGTTGAACAAAGATCTTTGAGTACATATTCGTCTTCTAAGCATATGTTTAAACCCAACTGAAGTCAGTGCAGTTTAAGCATATTTGAATATATGTCTAAGTATTCTTGCTACCCAAAACTAGAAATTAGGTGTGGCAGTCACAGAAGGAAATGGAAGCTAGGTGTCTCGCTTGGCAGGGAATTACTGCTCTTGGGTCATCACATCATTGCAGGTACTTAAGCCTGTCAGAAACTCCAATTGCAATTACATTTTACATCCCAGGAACCTATTTTCCTCAGAGCTCCAATTCAGAGACCATGGTTAACTTCTCAGCTGCCTCTTCTACATGGTGTCACAGCACCCAAATGTGGGAGAATGGAAAATGGGAATGCCTCATGTTCACAATCTAGATGATGCCTGTCTTTTCTGGAGTAGTGATAACCTTCTAGGTCCTGCAGCTGACTTTGCTCTTGAACTGCCATAATTTTGGTAGCTACTCCCAGCCACAAGCAGAAATGACATCCTTCCTCTAAGCATGATTTTTAAAATCAAGAAAGATTCCTAGGCTGATTTTTGAGGAGATTCTTAATGATACTTAGCAACAATTTAATAAGAGGAATAGGATAAGAGATAGATGCATTCAACATACTTTTCCTGCTTATAAATATTCCAGCAACATCCCCAGATCAAATTCTGTAGCCCACAAAAAGAAACAGTAAGAAATACTAACTCTTATCCAGGTAAAACCCATCGGGGCAGGTGGTAATACAGCTATTGGTTACTTCATTCAGGTAGTAGCCAGATTTACAGGTCATGCACTGGTCACTATGGCCTCCAACACAGGTTTCACAATTGGGTGAGCATTTTTTACAGCGTTTCTTGTCTGCATTGTAGTGACCAGGTGGGCAGGTCGAAACACAGATCCTGCAGACAGCAGGGAAGAGAAGGCAGAGTCGTTAATGAAATAACCTGCCACCACATTCCTGGACCATGACTGCAAAGCAGAAGTATTTCTCAGCATTGATGCTTTTCTAAAGATCACGTGTTTTCTAATGATCATGTAACCCTCCAAAGCATTGCATCAGGCTGCCTCAGCATTTTTTTTCCTATAGCATATGTTATCTCACTGGCAAAGGCCTTATCAGACAGTCATACAGTATCATTTTTGACCATCTACACCTCTTTCTATCTTGTTCAAACTCAATCACCGAAGCTGTAGTAGCTATCACAGTTACATATAGAGAGAGATAGATAGCCTCTTATGAAAAAATATCAAGAGATGGGGAAATAATCAGGGAATCTTGTTTGAATGCTATACTTGAAATTCTGATTAGCACTTTTTTTTTTCAACTCCTAAGAAAATTTGTCAAATTCAGAGGGAAATTAATAATCCATGACTGCAGCAAAGAGATGAGGAAAGGAAGTTAATATACATATTGATGAATCTGTGAAGATCTTTTCTTTTGGTCTTACCGTGTGTTGTTCTTGGATTTGTAGTAGTAGTGCAGACAGTCAGTGCAATGATCTGGTCCTGGCCCATCACACCCTACTTTACTGCATTCTGCATTGCACGGACCTGTAAAAAAAAAAACAAAAAACAAAAAAGAACCCCCCCCCAAAATACACGGTGGGAATTAAAACTTCTTATTTAATACTTAGGACCCCTTAAAACAATATTTTAACACAGAATACAATTATTGTGTTTTCCTATTTGCTCTTAGGTCTGAGTAGTAATTTGGCTTAACTGAAAAGAGAAGTTTTTTAGTATTTGAACAACTTTGCAGATCCTTGCCTCAGTATTTCTTCACAGTGATTTACAATTTTTAGCAAGTGTGGCATCCTCTGTAGAATCTACCAGATACTATTTCTGGATCCAAACAGATGACTTCCTAATGCAAATCATTTTGAATTTTATTTAGAAATGTTGAAAGGCCTCTGGAACTCATAATAAGGAATGATTAACAACATCAATTATCACAAGTAGGTCAATGTAATCAGCATCCACTCTGGTTACCAAATGAGCAAATTGTCCTGGTGCCTGCCACAACCCAAGTGAACAATCAGCCATGGAGCAGGTCATCTTGTTCTGTGCTGCTACATGCTGCAAAAGCACTGGCTAATGCTTGTTAACCGGTCCTCCATCTCACCCACACTCATGTTTACAGTTTTCAAATAGTTCCTTCCAGCTAAGGGAGGAAAGAACCATCAACTCCTGACTTTGTCTAGGGGACTAGGACTGAAGTAAGTTTGCTTCATCCAATAAAAGCTAAGAAGTTAGTGACCTTTACAGCAGAGATAGTAGTGTTTCATCACCTAACAAAACAAGGAGTTCAGCAGTTCTCAATCAAAAATAGGGACTGTATGTCTGACATGCTGGGGCAAAAGAGTGCAATGAAACTTCTAAAGAGAACATGGTCCTGCTGTTGGCTTGCAGGAACAATACTCAACATTCAACAGCCATAACCTTCTACATAATACTCATGGCACAGTGGGATTACATGTAGGAAACTGGCAACTTATTATGCAGCACCAAAAATTTAAATCTGCTGAAGTCTAATGAAAATAATGAAAAACCTCTATGGGAATCAACAAGGAACAACACATGTAGATGTAGAAGATAATGTTATTCACATATATTTGTGTGCATATGCAGATATGTATTTACATGAAAAGCAGTTCATTCTTCATAGTATGCAAACTACAGCTTAGAAATATAAAACTGTATAAAACTCATGTGGATGAAATGCACATATATAAAATTTTAAATTATGAAACCAATAGTTCTGATCTTAAATTAAGAAACCAATTCACTGAACTCCCACTACTTCCATACCCTGAGAAAAAAATCCAGATGAAGCCTTATTTTTGCAAAGACATACCGTCAGCATCATGTTCTAGCCTCAGTATTTTATTTTTCCCATTTATAAATACCATAAATCCTCATAAATCCTGCATAATTATTATCTGTTTTGCCATTGCACTTCTAACTAAGCACATGAACTATAAATATAACCTTATTCTTCTAGTCAGAGAAAGTCCAAGGAAGGCTTGATTACTGATTATTGATTGAGTATTGATTATGTCTGTTTCACTATTTTTTTTATTATTATTATTATTATTTCTGGTAACTTTCAGTAGCACCTAATTGTTTCCCAGATGTGAAAGGCCACAGACCCTGCTGTGGGGTCCGAATCTTAGTCTTCAACTAATGCAAAAAGACTAAGAGACACATAACATAGAAGAGAGCGCAGAGTAAGCAAGCCAGAGGCCTTATCAATGTCTGGCCATACATTAACAATACAAAGCCCAATGAGAGAAGTATTTTTATATGCATAGTTTTGCATCAGTAAATGCACAGAGTGAATGAATATACACACCTGAATAGTCATCTGTTCCATAATCTTCTGTAGGATCTTCAACTGGACTGGAGCGTACTCTTTCCACTTTTGGAAAATCATTTCTTGGTGAGTATGGCTGGATGGATGTTCCATAGAGTACCAAGGACCACTCTTTCAATTTGCCTAGAAATATTTAAAATCTAGTTTTAGAAACCATTTCTTATTTTCTCTGTCTTAAAAAACATATCACTTGTGAACTCGACCTCTGAGTAGGTATGGAAGACTTTGTTTTTGAAATCAGTTTTCTTAGTTTAATACAGAGAGTACAATCTCTGCTTCTGTATAAACTGATAAAGCATACTTTGTTCAATCACTTTTACATTTTTTATTATTATTATTATTATTTTTTTTTGCACTCCCCTCTCTTTTAAGTCTAATCAAAGTTTGCATGGGTTGAACTCAACAGCTCCTGAGCTGGAAGGAACCTACAAGGATCATTGAATCCAACTCCTGGCTCCACATGAAACTACCTAAAAGTTAAACCCTGTGACTGTAAGTGCTGTCCAAACACTTCATGAACTCCAACAGGCTCATTGCTGTGACCACTGCCCTGGGGAGCTTGTCCAGTGCCCAAGCACCCTCTGGGTGCAGAACCTTTCCCTAACCCCCATCCTGACCCTCCCCTGTCCCAGCTCCATGCCGTTCCCTCGGGTCCTGTCGCTGTCCCCAGAGAGCAGAGCTCAGCGCCTGCCCCTCCGCTCCCCTCGTGAGGGAGCTGCAGGCCGCCATGAGGCCTCCCCTCGGCCTGCTCTGCTTGGGGCTGATCAAACCAAGGGAACCCAGCTGATCCTCATACGTCTTGCCCTCCAGACCTTTCACCATCTTTGTTGCCCTCCTTTGAACACTCTCTAATAGTTTTATGTCCTTCTTATACTGCAGTGCCCAAAACTGCACACAGTACTCAAGGTGAGGCTGCACTGGCATAGGCTAGAGCAGGACCGTTCTTTTCCTCGACCAACTAGCAATGCTAGCCTGATGCACCCCTGGATATGGCCGGCTCTTTTGTCTGCCAGGGTACACTGATGAATGATATTCACCTTGCTGTTGACCAAAATCCCCAGATGCCTTTCTGCAGGCCTGCTCTCCAGCCCCTCATCCCCTGGCCTCTACTTGGCCTGTATAGCCAGGGTTGCCCCTTCCCGGGTGTGTAATCTGTCACTTCCTCTTTTTAAACTTCATGTGGTTGGTGATTTCCCAACTCTTTAATTTGTCAAGATCTCTCTCTGCACTGAGGAATCACCTTTCACTGAGGAATGTCAGCTATCTGATGGATGGTAACTGATTTTTTTTAAGTGGTTTATATTGGGGTGAAAGATGGCAATCTCTGTTATCTGTCTCTTGCCAACTCAATTTAATCTTTATGTGATAGAAATTTCTACATTTCGTATGAAACCTTCTCTGTTCTACACTCATGTTTTTTTAAGAAGAAACTGTAGTAAAGAATATATCACATAATTGTTTCACAGAGTAACTTCCAAATTTCTTGTAGCTGAAGCAAAGTAGTACTTTTAAAGAGAAATTCAATCCCGATTTTAAAAATTAACTGATGAAGAATCTACTATGCTTGCCGCCCAGCTACTGGTTAATTGCCCTTGCTTTCAAACTCCATGCACTTTATTTTCAGTTTGTCTTATCCCAGCTCTAGCTCACAACCACATAGCAATTTAGTCTCCCATAGATTAAAAATGCCCAAATCATCTATTTTCCACCTGTTCAGACACATGGGGATCAGGCTACCTCTCAATGTTCTTTAGAGTGATTCAGCAGTGTTCTTAAAGGCATTTTTCTTTTTAGCAAGGGATTCACATAGGGCACTGATGTTTAACAGGACATGCAGTCATCTTTACAGATGGTATATGGTTCTCCATATGCAGTCTCTGTCCTTTCGGTGTTTTAACCCACTTCCACAGCATATGGACCACAATATATTGGATGCAATCGGAAAATGTATGTTTTGCTTCATTACTCTAATCTTTTCCTCCTTGTCCTTATTATTCTCCAATGATCACTAAAGTTTCCAAGCGTTAATTTTATATTTCTTCCAGAACACTGGTAAAGATACTGAGTAGTAGAAGAAAATATTTGAATGTACCCACTAAAAATAACCACAGGCACTGACGCTTCTCAGGCACAGTGTATTGTTGTGTCTGGACTTACACATATGGAAGGGCTTGTATTAACATATCTGCAGGAAGGATTGGAGCCGTCAATATACACTTAATGCAAAAGAGCAGCAAGGGGGAATAACACAGGGTCTCTCAAGAGATTAGCTGCCTTTTCAGAATGGTTCAGTAAATAAAGAAGAAAAAAATTCATGTGACTTGCCAGCAAATAAATGAAGTCCGCCTCAAGGCAGGTTTAATTTGCACAGTGAAAATATTTCAATAAATAATTATATATACATACACACAACTTTTATAATGAATAAACAAAATGTGCACATTTAAGCCAAAACCTTTCTTTGCCCATTTTTGGCTGCTTCCATCACTTAGTTTGGCTAGAATAATACCTAATTCTGCTTGTATTTACTACGTAACAGAGGTTCCACATTGTTTGCACAGGAGAAAGGGTATATCACAGTGTTTCACAGAAAGCACATGTCTTCCTCCATAAATTCTACAGAATTAAATGCAGAAATCACATGCACTACATTTATGAACTGGACCCTGCATTTCTTTACGGGTAACAGATGTGGCATTACGTTGCCAATGAAGGGATATGATGACATGTTGGCTCTTTGTTCTCAATTTGATTACAGGAAAACTGCAGCTCTTAATTATAAGACCTTTCAATAGCTAAACAAACACATGCACACAAAGAAACAAGAAACAGGCACATGGTGATATCTATGTGATAAACTGCAGGCTACGGTGATAAACGAGAGGCACCATAAACAGTATTTAAGCACCATTTGTTTACTACACATTCTGTTGCTTGCAGACACTAGCCCTAACATGACCAAAATTTGAGTTTATCCACTACGAATATGTCAGGCACTTTCAAAACTTTCTGAATAAAAATATTATTGGACAATTTTCATTATGAGAGAAGCACAAATCTAGAAAGCTGGGTGACAAATTATGAAGAATATTTAATGAACCAGGATCCAAATTCACAACCAGCATGCATCTTTGGCTCTCCTTTATGCCTGTTGGATGACCCATTGGGTTCTGGCACACAAAAAGGTAAATCACAGAATCACAAAATGGTTGAGCTTGGAAGGGACCTCTGGACATCACCTAGTCCAACCTCCATGCTCTGTCTGGGTCCCCTGAAGTACATTACCCAGGACTGTGTCCAGACAGCTTTTGAATATCTCCAGGGCAGGAGACTCCTGTGGACAGCCTGTTCCAGTGCTCAGTCACCCTTGCAGTAAAGTTTTCCCTCATATTCAGATGGATCTTTTTGTGTTTCAGTTTGTACCTTTTGCCTCTCAGCCTATTACTGGGCACCACTGAGGAGAGTCTGGCCCCATCCACTTGACATCCTCCCTTCAGAAACATACCCACATTGATCAGACAGCCTGAGCCTTCTGTCCACGATGAACAGGCCCAGCTTCCTTGGCCATTCCTCATATGAGAGATGCTACAGTCCCTTAATCATTTTAGTACCACTTCTCAGGACTTGCTCCAGGTGCTCCATGTCTCTCTTGGACTGGAGAGCCCAGAACTGGACACAGGTGAGGCCTCACAAGGGCTGAATAGAGGGGGAGGATCACCTCCCTTGATCTGCTGTCAGTGTTCTTAATGCAGCCCATGATAGAGCTACCCTAAGTCAACCTTCAGGCCAGAGAGGTTCCTCACTTCTTCAGGAATACTAAGTGCAAAATGGAGTTCAAAATCGTTGGTTTTTGTCTGTTTTCTTCTCAGTAAATAATTACAGTTAAATTATGTAACAGCTGATTAATACTTGCCCTCTATCAGATTCAAACAGACTGAAAATAAAAAAAACTGTGCTGGGCTGTACTGCCATTTGAGGGACCTGAACAGACTAGAGAGTTGGGCTAAGAGGAACCTCGTTAAGTTCAACAAAGGCAAGGGCAGGGTCCTTCACCTTGGCAGGAATAACCCTAAGCACCACCACAGGCTGGGGGCTGACCTGCTGGAGAGCAGCTCTGCAGAGAGGGACCTGGGAGTCCTGGTGGACAGCAGGCTGATCATGAGTCAGCAATGGGCCCTCATGGCCAATGAAGATGGCCAATGGTATCTTGGGGTGCATTTGGAAGAGTGTTGCCAGCAAGTTAAGGGAGGTGATCCTGCCCCTCTACTCAGTCCTGTGTAGGGGATCTCTTGGAGTGCTGTGTCCAGTTTTGGGCTTCCCAGATCCATACTGGACATACTGCAGAGTCCAGCAGAGGGGTGCAAAGATGATGGACTGGAGCATCTGTCATATGAGGAGAGGCTGAGAGAGCTGTGCCTGTTTACCTTGGAGAAGAGAAGTCTGAGAGGGAATCTTCTGTATAAGTATCTGAAGGGAAGGTGTCAAGAAGATCACAGAATCACAGAACAGTCTAGGTTGGAAGAGACCTACAGGATCACCGCGTCCAACCTCTGACCTAACGCTAACAAATCTTCCACTAATCCATATCCCTAAGCTCTACATCTAAATGTCTTTTAAAGACCTCCAGGGATGGTGACTCAACCACTTCCCTGGGCAGCCTATTCCAGTGACTAACAACCCTTTCAGTAAAGAAGTTTTTCCTAATATCCAACCTCAAGCTCCCCTGGCGCAACAGGATGTTACAGGACCTGAGAGCTCTCAGTCAGCGAACAATCACTACATTTCCTGGGGTAGCAAATCCCTCTACTTTACTGAGTCATATATCTTCCAAGATGGGCCCAGACTCTTTTCAGTGGTGCCTGGTGACAAGACAAGAGGCAACGGGCACAAACCAAAACACCAGAAGTTCCATCTGAATATGAGGGGGCACTTCTTTACTGTGAGGGTGACAGAGCACTGGCACAGGTTGCCCAGAGAGGAGTCTCCTTCTCTGGAAACAGTCAAAACCCGCAATGTGCAATGTGCTCTGGGTGAACCTGCTTGGCAGGGGGCTTGGACCAGACGATCTCCAGAGGTCCATTCCCATCTCAAATGTTCTGTGACTCTGTGATTCTGTGTAACCTCGGTATAGTTCTGTTCTGTGTAGTCTATATCTAAATACCCCTTTCAGTGCACTGGAAACTTTGCTCTGCATTTTCTTGTTTGATTAATGCCACTTTCCTAAGAACTTTTCACCACTGTAAAGCCATGGTGAGAAATGATCAGTGCAGATAAAATTAAGTGAATATTGAAGTACTGACAATGTTGTTACTTCCTTTCAGATCTCTAGAGGATGACAATTCAAATTTCAAAATGCTGTGCTTATAAGTTAACCTCTTGAGTACACAATTGACATTTAGATGATACCAGCCATGCTGGAGTTATCACAGACTTTAATAAGAAGTTGTTTGCTGCTCAGCTATTTTGAAAACAACACTAATTATCCTGGTCTTCAGTAGGGACTTATGTGACTTGTATTACATACTATCTTTTACAAAACTTATGACTGCTGGTTTAGCATCCTGGAAAAATTCAGATTATGCAGACAATTTAGGCAATAATTTGATTTGGTGGCCAGATAAACAGAGAAACTTTTTTTTAAAAGCAGAGACTTCCTATCTCTGACTATCTGTTTTATTTAACTGAATACAATTCAGCTAATGAAGAGCAGAACCAAAGAACCAAAATTCTCATTCAATTCCACTGATTTCAACTGCAGTTGGGTGAGAATGATCTGTGTTAGAATTTTTTAAGGTAGTAAATCAGCACTTCCATTTTGTCATCCTACTGAAATGAGAAGGTTTATTTTTGTATGAAGAAAGCTGTACAAACCCAGTTAAGTTTGGCCTATGTTCCACTTGGAATAGGAAGGAGACTGGACAACATCATGTTTCTACATTATAATTCCTCCGGTGCCCTGGCTTGCTCTAAGTCGCAGTGGAAATAGTTCTACTGAGTTTCTAAGCTGCAGGAGAGCCTGGACAAGCTGCCCTCCCAGCACTACTAACTCCTCTTAGAGGTATGTTTACCTTGAATGTTTACCTTGAACTGCACATAGCCTTCAGTTCAGTCTGAGCAATTCAACAAACCAAACTTCAACCAAGAAAGTATATTCCATCTACTTTTCTGGTTGCAGAAAAATTAATGGGCATTAATGGACAAAGCAGAATTGTCACAATTAGCATTCTTTTAGAAAACGCAAATATATATATGCATGTGTCCCTTCACACCAGTCTTTCTTATTTTAAAGAGCTTTTAAGCACTTCAGTTCACATTTTAGTCAGTGTTTATTTGTATATACAAAAATATTTTTTTCATGTCTTCAAGTACTTTAAGTTAACATATATGTCCTAAAATTCAGAATTGATTTTTAGCAAATCGATTAGAAAATCCTGAATGCTTTTTGAGTTTACATAGCTAAGATGTAATGTACAGTAATGTAATAGTTCACTGAATTATAAACTAATTATATTGGTAATGTCATTGTAGTCCTAAATATAATACTTCAGAGCAGAATTTGTCACTTCCAATGTAATATGATTACATTCTTAAGTGCTGCCCAATCAGAGTAGGTGTAAATGTAGATTAACGGGAAATAAATTCCAATACATTAGTCGTATTTATCTCTCTAAAATGTTTTAATCTATATTACTTGCTTAAGTGATATTTCCCCTTTGATTTTTTTTTTATTAAAGGGTTTCCACCTACTTTGATGTGAGGCTCTAAAGGAAGGGCTATGCTCAGTATCACGCATAAACACTGCAATTTTTCTCTGTATATAATGTATCTTTTCCTAATGGTTTTAAGGTTGAATTTTTCAGTAGTTGCAAATGGAACTATATATTCATCTCTCAAAACTAATAATCATTTACTCTTTGAAAGCTCTTCCCTTAATCTCTATTTCTTTCAAACTGCTTCTACTGAAATATGTGGATGAAACTGACCAGTGCAGTGGAAATTAAAATCAGAAGAATGCCTGTAGCATTAAAAAAAACCACTACATAATACTGTAACTTCTTTCAAACCTGGTACCTGTAATTTCATGCAGTTTTTCATCTTTTTTTTTTTTTTTTTTTTTTTTTTTTTTTTTTTTTTTTTCCTTGAAAACTGTGACTGGTAGAGTTTCGGTTTTCTTTAAAACACTGATTCTTGTCACATTTCAGCTGGTACAGGAGCCATTCTCTGCTTGAAGAATTCATAGCTGGTATGATCTAGCTCTAAATGTTCAAACTTTGAGGCAACATGTCTGAAGATCAAAAAGAGGGCATTTTACCCTTGAGAAGATGGAATTCTCTATGGAAACCAGAAGAAAGTTCAGAAAAGGATGTCTTAAGTGGCAAACAACAGCAACGTAAAAATGAAGAATACACTAATAAATTAAGAATAATGCTCTTCACAGTTCTGCTTTCACACTTGTCTTTATATAGTCAGATGTCAGATGTAAATAAAAGGTGGAAAGCAGTTGAGGGAGTATTAGAAACTGCAAACATTCCTCCGAGTTCACTGAGCTCAGATAAAGACTAGAGTCATACCTGGGGTCTTGAAATTTCTCAGCTGAGATGGAGTGTCACAGATTTCCAAGATCCAGTCACCTGCTGCTTTTTCACTCCAGCAATGAGTAGTCATAAACTCCCAGTTTTTGAATCCTTCCATGGAATGATCAAATAGCCTACAATAAATCATATTATATTAAGTGAATCATTTTATTTGAGGTGCTAAACCTCCAAGTCCACAAATTCTCAAATGATGTGCTATTTAGCCCACTCATTTATCTGTGCCTTTACTTAACATTACACATGATGGCTTTCCCACAAATACTTCACGTACATTCAAGAGTTTCCTTACTTTTTCAGTGGAGGAGATTCTGTGAGGAAATAATGTGAAAGAGAATGGAAAGAGAAGTCACTACAACAAAAAAAAAATCACTAATGTGATTTAATGGGATGCATATCTCTTGGGAAAAGTGCATATTCATTGCTTTAACAGCAAAATGTAAATATAAACAACTTTTAAGTTGGAAAATTTCTGTAACATTCATTTTTGACATTGGTTTGGAATACTGAAAAGGGATTTAAAAACAATAAAAACTATTGAGTGACCAAGACAAATCAGCAATTTAATACATGCAACTGCTTGTGAGGAAATCAAATGTAATGGAGACGCTGGTCTCAAACCCCAAATGACCAAACTACTACCCTTTTCAAACACTTGACAGGATGGCGTTTGGATAAAACTGAGAGTTGCTGGTTTCATCTAAAAACATTGCTGTATTTTAATTACTTAGGTCTTAGGTTGGACCTTAGGCCTGGATTACAATACTTTCTAATATAGGGGCCCAGTTCAGAAGCTGCAATGTGATACTGATTTGGAGGGGGAAGGAGAAAGAGGACTGGGCAGACATTTTATTGCCTAAAACTGGAATTTATTACTAAAACTTTGGAAAGACACAAGAGAATTTACCCTTTTATTCAGTGCTCACAATATGTCTGCTTGGTACCCCAAAGCTATTGATGGGAGCTATAATCAAAGCTGTTGCCTTTATTAAAATGTTACAGCTCACCTTCAAAATAAATATATATGTATGTGCATATATATTTATGCATATGCATTTGTCACTATTTTACTGTGGCCTTAAAACATGGAAATTTCACTGGTGAGAGCAGTGTTTAAATATTTCTCATTAAAAATATCTATCTATTTCTTATTAAAAATGATACCTACAGTAGAAAATACCTTTAAAACCTTTTTATTTAATTATTTAAAACTTTTTCCATAGGATACAGAAATACCTAGCATTAGACTACAAATAAAATGGGATGTTTTACACTCGCTTTTTTCTTTATTGTTATTTTTAAAGCAATTTTCAAACTTTAGTTGTTCTAGAAGATTGTGAAGTTCAGCAGGCAAACATTGGGAAAATAAGATACTTGTGTAGCACTGTACGCATCAAGTTATTGTAAAAGCATTGTGATGGGATATGAATAAAATACTGTACTTCTAGCTGAAAACTTTGGTTTGTCAAAAGCATGGGGGCAAATTTCCACTGTTCACTTCAATAGGACCTGTATGGACTTGTATTCATGAATCACTTTACAGGACTCAGCACATGGCTGATTTGCACTCTTTCACTTGTGCAAACTTTTTCCATTTGAATAGATAGATACCTACAAAAAGTATTCCTCTATTACCGTTGAAAACATTCCACTGAAATTTAGATACACCTTTAAAATTAGACTCATTTTCACTGATAATCAGGTGAGACTTTCTTCTCATGTAACTCAGTGTATAAATATTTTATATTTATAAGTACAATATATATATATATGTACATATAACATATATACATAGAATATTTATACGTATTTTATGCATATGTATGTGTGTATGTTCTGCCATCAGAATTGGCCTGTTTCATACCACTTAATTCAGTTGCTCGAATACAGCAAATTTCACAATCTCATGGCACGCATCATTTACTAAAAGGGCAGAATTATTATCCAGTTACTACCCAATGTTTGCATGTGGGTATGTTCAATTTAACTCATTATGTAGGTTATTTCCAACAGTTAGTCAAATTGTCATACAGTGCTTTGCTGATAACTAATTATTAGTTTCTGAACATGGTATCATTGAGTTAAAGCAGCAGTATCCCCCTCTGACATCATAAGAAAAATATATAGTATTTTGTAAGTACTGCACAACTATATTGTAAATTCTGTATTCATTTAACTTCCATTCACACATATAGAAACACTTTTTACTGTAATTAGTTCAATATTTCCCATAGTATTTTGTGTTTTAAGTTGTCTGTATGCCATTTTTTAACATTTTAAAATGCTATCAGATTGCATCACTCCTTTAAGTCATTTGGGGAGAAAGAGACAAAAATTCCTTATTACTTCATCTAATGTATAAAAAACACTTCTACCTAAAATACGCTATGGCTGAAACTGTGAGCTTTCATATCTCCATACATGGAAACAGGGAAAAACAGTAATTTTATTTCATAGACAGTGGACTAGATTTTGGAAAGAATACTTCCCTAAACTTTTTTGGGGGAAAGATTGGAATTTTTTGAAGGTTTAAACTCTAATGTATGAGTTTTGTTTTTAAAAATGAGTGTATAAATGAGTCAAAAAGCTACAGACAGATCAAAAGAATAGATAAAAACATAGAAAGGTAGTGATTCTAAGGCTATCCGCAAGTGCAAGTTGTGGAAACTCAATGATCCAAGTATTTTTGTGTTGCTCTGCTTATGCACTAAACTCTCAAATAAAAGATCCTGAATATCCCTTTCAGTGGTGTTAATTGATAAAATGATTTAAATAATTAAACAACAAAAAAAAGTTTAGGTTTAATTTTTCTTATTTAAAAAGAAATACATACGGAATAGCATCTTGTAAGGAGCCTGGAGCCAGTCCAGATGGGTAATTGATTTTAATTGTTATTTGTCTGATTGATGCCAAGTCAGAATTCATAGTAAGGACACACTTATACATAGCTTCTCATGGACTAGTAAATTTTTACTACATAGTCTGATTAATTGTTATTTATCTGTTCCTGGTTATTGTAGATTAAGATTTTTAGTTAAACAAGACACTTAGAATAATCCAGTAATTATGACCATGCTCATATATGTCTGCAATACCCACACACATGTATGTAACAAACTTGCTTTTAAGGACCAAAGTGTGTGACAGCATTTGATTCTTCATAACTTTTGTTGACATAACCACAACAGAACAGATATTTTGTGCCCAGGTGACCTTTCTCACTAGAGCACATTCAAGTTAGGGTGGGTGTGATTACATGACTGTCTATATCCAGAGAAACTAATTTTGGGCTACTGCATGTGGTAAATAGCATTGCATTTAAAGATAATGACTTTTGTTGCTGAGAAATTTTTTGACATACTCATTACACGCCATATGTAGGTCTATACGACGTATATTTTACAGAGTGTAGAGTAAAATACTTGTTTCCTTAAAATAAATTTAAGAGTCTTGGACTCTTCCACTACCCAAGCTCAGCCTAGAAATTGCATTACCTTTCTGCTTAAGAATATAACTTCAACCAGAAATATTCACTTGTAATTAAATTTTAGACATAATGGGGGACAATTAGCCACTTTTAGGAGATTCCACAATTAGGAACACAAGGCTAGTCTCAAGTCTATTAGAAGTAAAAAAAAAAAAAAAAAAAAAAAGTATTTCAGTTACTTAGCAAAGAATCTCTACGCTCCCAAATACACAGAAAGTAGATTTTGTTTTAATTTGTAAAATAGATTCCTTTTGTGTGAGAAAAAACATTGGAAGATCCATTTGGGAACACCACAATCACCCATCACAAACAATAAAAGGTAAATTTATATAAAAGTCTCTTTTTATTATCTAGATCTTCTCATCCCAGGATGTGCAGCTGCAGATGACTGACAGCCATGCTATGCATATTCAGCTTACCAGAAGGAGAGCTAGGAGACATATACCCTGCACTGGCTGATGGCTGGGGTTGCGAACAGTGGAGGAGCTAGTAAAACAAGGGTATTTTCTTCTCTGTAACAGCAACTTGTGTTTATGATGGGCTCCAGCCTACTAAACTGGCAGCCTGACAGGCAAACGGTCCTTGCCTACTGGTCTAATTGGCCACAACATTTGAAGTGAGCTTGTATCTTGAAAAATGTACAGAGAGTATTCTTGAGCTTTGCACCTGCAAAGGCTTTGGTCAACTATTTTCCTTGAAGCAGCTCTTCTCCACATGGTTCAACCACCTGACCTCTGGGAGATACAACCCCTGAAGAACTGCAGACAGCCCAAACTGACTTAACCAAAGCATTGAGTCAGGCAGCACTGCCCACCTGCATTTAAGTATTCAGGGAAAAAAAAAAAAAAATGGTTAGAAGGCACACAGGCACCTCAGGAGCTTTCTCACCTACGTATGTCAGGGATGATCACTTAAAACTTCTAGATACGAGATCTAAAGATTTATTTAAAACATACGCATATGCATTTTTTTCTTAAATTTACACTTTAAGTTTTGTTATTGCAGTTAATTTTATGAAGCAATGGAGTCCTCTGTCTGAGCTGACATGAAGAACTTGGTTGTAAAATAATATCAGCAATAGGGTACAATGTCTGCCATCTGAGATGCTGGAGAAAACAGCAGCCATTATCTTTAACTATGGAGAGCTTGTCCCCAGGGACTGCACATACCATCATGAAATGCTCTGTCATGACGTAAAGACCTGTCATGCTGCTGAGCTCCATGCGGTGTACTACTCAGACAGCTGTGTGCCTGATGCTTATAGATGTCTTCTAAAAAGCTGTGTGTGCTTTCCTATTAATACATAAATCTTCAGAAATCTCACTCTAAGTAGAGTGAGCAGAAATGCTAATGCAAGAGCTTAAGTGAACTTGGTTCCATATATGAACTTTTCCTATCTTGATGAGTCAGGTAGGTTGAAAGGGATAAATGATTAGGGTAAGGGCATCAGTATAGACTGAGTCTCCATCACATAATCCAATTTATCCAAGTGAAACTCAGTGCAAAAAGTGCTATTACAGTAAGATTGAGGTTGGTCTAGTTTTTGTATAGCTAGGAAAATATTCATTTTTTCTCACCATAGTAGCTGATGCAAATGCATAAACCCTCGGCATTTGTCCTCTTTTGTATTTTACACTGCTTCTCTTCTTCATTTAATACAAAACTCAAAAGCTAAGACATTTAGCTGGATCCTAAGTATGTGTTCACCCATTTGTCCTCACTTCCACTTCTCCTGCAGAAAATTAATTATGGGTTCTAATTTTCTGCTATAACTGATCTAGAAACACTGAATTCTACAAGCTAATCTGCCTAATCTGCAGAATCCTCTGATTAATTCTTTACTACTCTCAGTCACGAAAGAAAGGCATGTGTCATTCTAAATCTCAGATATATTTGCACTTCATTTTTCTTCCACGTTTATCTTTGAGCATGTTCCAGGATGGATTTTAGACTTACATGGAGGATAGTGTCACTTAGATGCACTCATGTACTGCTTTGCACTTTTAACCCCATTATTTGTTCTTGCAGAGGTGGACAAATCAACAGTAATTTTTCCTCTTTGGTACAAAAATAAGCTTATCTTTTTTTCTTTTTTTCTTTTTTCTTTTTTTTTATTTTTTTTTTCTTTTTTCTTTTTTTTTTAAATTGATGTTGGGTTTCTAGTAATCCCAGAGCTCTTTAACCTATATAATGCTAACACTGAGGGTATAACAAAAGAAGCATTCTAATATTTTTTCAGATGTATTGATATTGCAATTGCAGGAGTTCGAAGAATGGGTGGTAGAAGGGTAGTAGGATGTCAAGTCAAAACTAAACTAAGATAAAAGGTGTAGGCAACCTGAATGAAG